>JANQBM010000003.1:17367813-17380481 GCA_025594535.1 Erythroxylum domingense
GGACTTGATTGTAAAGTTTGAGAAACTTTATGATTAAATATGAGATATTTAATAAATAAGGATCAATATGGGATATTAAATCTTATATGGGCATAATTGGTATTTAATTAGAATTATTTGTGATTCTAATTAAAGTTTAATTGAAATTAGAATTTAATTTCAATTAAATTACTAAAAAGTACAAATCTTATTATAAATAGGCTTAAGCTCTCTAGAGCTAGCACTTCATGCTTAACCCTCTCTGTAAAAGTTACAGAATTCTCTCAACCTATTCTATGGATACTGTTAGAGGCCGGACACTTGTGCGACTACGATGGTTGAGACGGATCGATTTTGGAAACGATTTAAGGGATGCATCAAGATAAAGATCAAGCTTCGAAATAAGGTATGAATTAAATTTCGCTTTATTATGATTCGTGTTAATCATTTTATAGAATTAAATAGATCTTGATTTTCAAAAAATCAAAAGTCATGAAAAAGTTTTGTGATTATTTCGCTGCGGTCGGATCAGATCTGGACCTGATTTCCCAACAATTCTGAATATGACCACTTGAGCTCCAATATTCCAAAGGCACCCTATAAACACACATCCAAACTAGAATATTAATGAACTGGTTTCTTCAAGACTAAGACCTAACCTTCAATTATGAAGCAAATGTAGCCTATTCTGAACGTGCCATAGCCCTTCTTCAATTCCTCTTTTTGTATTCTAAGGGCTATCCAATTTAAAGATGAAATAATATTTTGAGTTAACCTGTAAGTCTATCAATTGTAGTTATTTTTGGTTGTTATAAGCCTAAGTTTTCACAGTTGGAAGGACACTCTCCTATCATAGAAGTAGTTAATGAGTGTGGAAATCCACTGAGCTACACCTTCCTTTAGTGTTTAAGGTGGAGGAGCAACAGCTATCCTCTTATCCTCCAAAGAGCTAGGAGGAGATTAAAAGAGTTTGACGTCTGAGTTTGGCTCTCCTACAACCTGTCGCCAGGATTGCTTAGAAGGAGCCGCAACTGGGTGAGTCAAAAGAGATTTAGAACTTGAGCCTACCTTATTGATAGGTGCAGAAGGAAGCTGAGAGGATAGTTAAAGGGGTGGTGGTTGAGTGTATGTAAAAACAGTAAGATGTGCAATCTGGCCTGGCAGAGAAAAGGGAAGAGGCATGAAAGCCTCTAAATATACAATCATTTTACCAAAAAAGGAAAATTTTGAGAAAATTTAGTTGAAGGAAGTGGGAATAAATCAGGGAGATTTTAGAAAACTGAGGTTGTTGAGCAAGAAACTAGCTAAAGTAAGGAGAAAGAAGCGATCCAAATTAACTAAAGAAATGAAGATGAAAGGGTGCACCATGCAAAAACTAAAAAGAGGGATATTAGACTAGGCTAAACTTGGAGTGTCACTGATGGTATATAAAGTACATCTTTACTAGAAAAATGTTGGGTAGAATAATGAGTATGGGAAATGGAACTGATAAAAAATTCATAATCTAGTACAATTCCACATCAAGAAAAGAGGATAATTATCGATTATAGATTATAGATTATAGATTAGACCTTGATAATGACATTAAGGCTTAAGAATTGGAGCTTGTGACATTCCACATATAAGTGGGTGTCAAATCTCAGTTTGGAGGGAAAAAAAGGGTGAAATGGTTTATAATTCTATATAAAAGACTAGTAATTAACTCATAGCTAGCTAATTTTAAGCATATGATTTTTCATAAATTTGAAATAAAGTTGTTGTTAGGCTAGTATCGACTTTTTGTGTTATAACAAAGATGATGTTGGACAAACATGACAGTAGAAAGCCTTTGCAAGGAATATAGTTTAATAAAAAAGTGATCTTAGATAAAAGAATAACAAAAATATTGAGAAAGCAACTTTGATTATTGGCAAAAAAAATAAAGGAATAATGTTAAATATGAAAATATAATAATATTAGTACCACTTAAAGAGTAACTTCGATGGTGTGTAGAAAATAAAATAATAACTACAATATTAAGAAATAAAAAAAGTAATATTAGAAACAATAATGGACTTAGTAAAAAAGGAATAAGAAAAGAATAGGTAAATGGGAAGTATGAAACGTTGATGAGATAAAGAGTAGTGATTTAAGTTTCTTACTCTAACATGCTTCATATGATTATATTGTTCGAGATTGCTAATAATGCTTATAATTGACTTGTTATCATTGTACAATATTATTGGAGATATTAGTGGCATTTTCATATCCTCTATCAATCTTTTTAACCAAATTAGTTCAAAAATTCCCTGTGAAATTTCTACAGACTCTACTTTAGCACTACTATGTGCAACTATAGAATATAGATTACTTTTTGTTCCTCTATGTGACCAAGTTACCTTGCAAACTTTATGCAATATAGATATGTAGACATAGGGTTTTTAAATTATGGACTATTACCACCATTGAGATTGCCAAATAGCTAGAGCAATCCCTATTGTTACAATATATGGTTATTCAAATTCACATTCTTTTACAACTTTCACAGTCAGAACACCACTGTATTGTAGTATGTTATAACACTATAGAAAAGATGAAAGTACAAACATAGAGGAAAAGATAGATAAAGAAGACAATAAGTATTGTTTAGTTTGATTTCTTCTAATATTGCTTGGCTTGATTTCTTCTAGCATTGCTGAAAACTCATAAGGAAAAAAACAAATGAAGAAGACAAAAAAAAAGATGAAAAAGACGAAAAACAAAGGAAGATGAAGGGACAATGATAAAATTCTAAATGGATCTTAGGGTTTTAATTTTAATATTTGTAAAATTTGTTATAAGTATGAATTTTTTAATCATATAAAGAAACTAACTTCCTTAACTTAGTCTTCCCTCTGAAATAAATATCTCAAATTATACAAAGCCTTCGATGAAAATTGTTTTTAATTACTTAAAATAGCTTAATTAAATTTATTTGATAATGGTGGTAATTTATAATATTTTAAAATAATTGTAAAATTTTAGTATAATAATTAAATTGTTATTTTATTTTTGTCTTAGCTTTCCAAAATATAGGATAATAACTATTAATTAAAAATTAATTTTTATAATATTCAAATTTTAATGAAAATTGTATATGATATATTATACTAAATATTGTGAATTCATTCTATTTTTATAAATATTTTTAAATAGTAATTGTAATTACTATAAAAAATTCAAGGTTTTAAAATCAAGTTATGTGCATTTGAAAATTTTTACAATAATAATATCTACACTAAAATTTAACTTTCATATCATTTGTAGAGGTAAAATTTGCAATGCCATCACAACTATAAATGTAATTACACTTCCAACCTTATGTTGACCTGTTATATACATTAATAAGAGATTCAACTTCTCTTAATTCAGTTTTCTGACATTTAATCCCTTTTTTTGTCTCTTTTAAATACTTAAGAATGTGGAACATTGCATCCATAAGTTTTTTAGCTGGTGAATTTATAAATTGCTCATAATACTTATAACATAAGCAATATTTAGATGAGTAAGTGAAAGATAAACAAAATTTCCAATCAACCTCTAGTATCTTCCATTTTCTAGTAATGTAATGCTTTCAATTTCTCTACACTTCCAATTTCTTTCTGATGGGGTCTTAATACGATTACATCTTAGAATCCTAGCTTTTTAAGAAATCAAGAGTATACTTTCTTTGAGAGATCATAATTCCCTAGATAATTACTAATTTAGTTATGTTTTGGTATAATTTTGAGAGAATTTGCCTTGTGTTTGGATTATTTCTGTAGAATTTGCTATATTTTGCTTACAAGCTTTATTTTAAATCTTGATGAAGAAGGAATCAATTCAAGTAAGTTGGAGACAAGTTAGAGAAGCTTTAGAGTGATTTTGGATGGATGCGGGTTAAACATTGATGCATATTCAAAACATAGGTCAGATACAAACTAGTATTCCACCTTCTATAGGCTAATGTGGGATTTAGCTTCTTAAAAGAACTAGCCACATAAAGGAATATGGTCCAAAAATAAAGCCATGTTTGTTGACTTTAGATTAGTGTTTCTAAGATAGGCCCTCATATCTATGATGCAAGAGCTAATAAGCCAATATAGGTTTAACACAAGCCTATATTGGTGAATTATATTAACGATGATGTTTATTCAAATTAGGGTTTTACTCAACTATGATAGGCCTAACATGGTACCATGTTGGGCTTGTGTTAATAGAGATTTAAAGATTTTCTTAGGATAAAAAGGAGAGAGATATGGAAAATTAGAGGAGAGCCCTTTGAGAGTACTAGAGAGTAGTGACAAGGGGTTGGACAATAATGATTGACTTTTCTCTGAGTGTGTCAATTATGAATTATCGCAAGTGCACCACATAACTATAGCTAGTACTGACAAATAGGGGTTGATCTATGAGGACAGTGATTACCAGTAGTTACCGTTATTCTATTATCTAGTCTACAAATTAGTTGTGATTTTTTAATTAAAAGAAAATGAATTTTAAACAAGTAAAATAAATAGGCAAGAAGATTAAATCAGACAATTAAGAAAGCACTTAGTAAACTATCAATATCATAACTAATTCATGATATTGATAGTTATCATAACTAATTCATGATATTGATGGATGGACATGATGGGGCATCTTTTTTTTCTTTCCCGGTACATGATAAGGTTGTTTGCTATCGTGTGCTGAGTATGGCAAGGAAGAAGACGACCTCTACGAAGACTACTGCAAAGGTGTGCTCCTCGATGGTGAGTGTCCCTTTGACTGATTCACAATCTCATTTGGTGGAATCTGGGACTACGGTCAGGTTTGGGAGCTTGAATAATGCTGATGATAAACCAATGTATACACAGGTTACTACGTCTCTTCCTTTTGAAATGGGTGCTTCTGAGACTTCTAATGTTAAGAATATTATCGTGAATGGAGGAGCTAGTGATATTGCCAAAGTGTAAGAATAACTCAATCAATGGTTGAATCTAATTCAACCTACTGTGCACAAAGATACCACCTAAAAGGTTTCCTGAGTGGACCAGAGTGCTCTAGAGCGTGAGCCTCCAAAAGCAATTGAAACAGGTAACTGTCGATCAGTTTGGGATTCTTTTGATCTCTCAAAATTGTGGAATGCTGGATTTAAGCTTAATTTTGTCCAACTTACTATTTGTAATGGTACTAATATGGGTATCATTGAATATGATGACATTAAGTTTGAGATTGATTATTGGAATCAAGCTGTAATTTGTTATGTAATGGGTTCTAGGCCTCCTCTAGCTATTCTAAATGGGTTTATCCAACGTATTTGGGGTGGTTTTGGTACCAACAAAATCGTAAATATGAAAAATGGTATCACATTAGTGAGATTTGATTCTCTGGATGGTAGGGATGAGGTCCTCCAAACTGGTATTTATCATTTTAATAAAAAACCTTTTATTGTTTGGCTATGGATTGAAGATTTTGATATGCTCAAGGAATCTTTATCCACAGTTCTGATATGGATTAGGTTGCCTATGTTTGATGTTAAATATTGGAGTCCTGTTGGATTATGTAAGATTGGCAGTCTCATTGGGATTCCTGTGATGGCTGATAAGAATACACAACTAAAGGAAGGTGCTAAATTTGCTTATCTTTTGGTTGAAGTTGAAGTTAGCAAAAAGATGCCTGAAACTATTTATTATAGGAATACTAGGGGATTGTTATAGAACAAGCAGTTCAATATGAATGGAAGCCTACTGTATGTGATCACTGTAAAGGGTATGGACATGACATGGCTAATTGCAGGAAGAAGCTTGGCAGGAAGGAATGGAAACCAAAATTGATTCAGGTTGAAAATGATCCTGATCAGGTTAGTATAGCGCTAAACAAGGATAAGCCAGTTATGTCAACTACTGCTCCAGCTCCTATTCTCCAGATTGTTAGTTCAAGTTTTGGTAGGAAGTGACCTTTTGAGGGTAAGAGGACTCCTACTCATACTGATAGTGAGATTGGGATAGCAACGCCCCTATTCATAATTCTTTTAATATTCTCAGCTTTGTTGATCTTGTGGTTGATCCTTTATTGCTTGTTAATGATGGAGTACTTGAGAAACCCCATTTAGGGTATGGATATAATCATGTTTTGGAATGTTAATGGCCTTAATGGCCTAAATAAGCAGAAAGAGGTTTCTCTTTACTGCAAACTCAATAAAGTCTTATTGGCTTGTTTGAAACAAAAATCAAGCCTAGTAATTTTGAAACAGCTCTTACTCATATTTTATAGGGTTATAGGCATTTTATGAATCACTAAAATCATCGTAATGGCATAATATTAATTTCTTAGAATCCTGTTTGCTTTGATGTAGATATTGTTAGTTCTTCTGCTCAAATGGTGTCTTGCAAAGTGAACCACAAAGGGGATAACAAACAATTCTTTGTCTCTTTTGTCTATGGCTTTAATGACAAAGAGGAGAGAATTCAACTTTGGTATGATATAGAAGCTTTAACTAATTCTTATTCCTTGCCTTGGTTAATTGGTGAAGATTTTAATAATGTCCTATAACTTCATGAACGAGTGGGAAGTAATCCTGTTACCTAGAATGAAATCAAAGAATTCAAAGAATGTTTGGACTGTTGTTGTTTAACTGAGTTAAAATGGTTTGGATGTTCTTTCACTTGGAATAACAAGCATGATGATGGGTAGAAAGTATATTCTAAGATTGATTGAATCTTTGGAAATGATCTTTGGGTGACTACCTTTGACAATTATTGTATATAATTTCTGCTTGAAGATATCTCAGATCAATGTGCTGCTTTAGTCACTATTGACACTGATTTTAAGCCTAGCAAAACACCTTTCAAATATTTTAATATTTGGGGAAAGCATGTTACTTTTTCAGAGATTCGATTCAAAGCTTGGCACATTCACGTTCCTAGTTCCAAGCTTTATCAGATTTCCTACAAATTAAAAATGTCAGACTTGCTTTGAAGAAGTTAAACAGGGAGGAGTATAGGGACATTTTTGGAAGGGTTCAATATGCTAGATCTGTTATGCTTTCTGCTTAAGAAGTTGCTAACAGCAATCTTGTTAATGTTTCTCTTCAACTTGCTGAGAGGTCTGCTAGGCATCGGTTCCTTCAACTTAGTCGATATGCCGAATCTTTTTATCATAAAAAGAGTAAAATGAAATGGGTTCAACTTGGTGATTAAAACACTTCTTTTTTTCCATATGCTCATAAAGCATAGGAGGCAACTTAATCATATTTACAACTTTAAAACTTCTTCTGGTATTGAACTCCATGAAACTGATGAGATTGTTTCTGAACTTTTAAATTTTTATAAGAGTATGTTGGGTGTTGCTGAGATGTCAGAAGTCATCTGATGCTTCTATATTTAAAGTTGGGCATGTGCTTTCTCCTAAACAACTGCTGAAACTGATTACCCCTGTTTCTCCTACCGAAATTAAGCTATTTTCTCTATTAATAGAAGTAAAAGCCCAGGTTCTGATGGTTTCACTAGCGATTTCTTCATTGATGCTTGGCAGATTGTTGGCCATGATATTATTACGACTGCTCAAGAGTTTTTTTAACTCTGGTAATATGTCTAAGTATTTCAGTAGTACTTGTCTTACTTTAATTCCTAAAGTAGACAATCCTAGTTTTGCTTCAAATTTTGTCCCATTACTTGTGCTACTACTTTCTATAAATACATCTCTAAGGTCCTTTGTGATAGATTGAGGTCTATCTTGCTTGAACTTGTTTCTCAGAACCAGAGTGTTTTTATAGAGAATAGAAGTATTGTAAATAATATCCTGATTTGTCAAGATTTGATCAGACTTTATAATCGAAAATCGGCCTTTTCTCGATGCCTTATTGATCGTAGGTTTCTAATATGAAAATCTTTAATAATTAACCTCGATATTCCGCAAGCATACGAGTCATTCGCGTAGTTCCTAAGGTGTTGATCCCACGAGGAGGGTTAATCTAATCCTAAAATCTAAGGCTGAAAACAAATTGCAATAACTCAAAATGAACAAAATTAAAATAAGAAATTATTCAATCACGTAATTAATTCCAATAATCAAATTCAAAATTATAAACAAGATAGGAAATGCAACACCCAATCACAAAACAACCTAAAAAACTACCAATTGAGAGAAAGGAGATTTTTATCTGACTTTAATAAAAACCTAATTGATTATGAATTTATTGGATCACCAGTTCTAGAGAATCCTAGGATTGACTACTCTCTCTCTAGTTATAATCATTGACCCTAATTAGATTATAGGAGTTGAATCCTCTCGATTCACAATTTATCCAAAACTTAAATTAGATATTAAGTTGTCAAAAAAACTACCAAAACCTATGCCAGATCTCTCTTTACACAAATTTAATGGTTTGATTCAATTCTTGATATATTAAATTACCTAACTCTCGTTAGTCCAATTTAATGATTTTTCACTCGGTTCACCCTCTTAGTTTATTACCTAATTATGTAATTGCAGAATTGAAATCACAAGAAATCTAATAAAAATGCAACAATCAAATTTTATTAATATCAAAGACAAAATATCCCGAAGGTGAGTTTAGACAAATCCTCAACATTTAGCAAATATATCATCTATGGCTATCTCAAATTCTATACAATCATAAAAATTGAAATCAAACCAGAAATAGACTCGGAATGGATGACGAAGGTAGCAACGGTGGGAAACCTTCTGTTCCGGGAAGTACTTTGCGTAGGCTTCTTCTCTACGTCTCTCTTCCTTCATTTTTTTCTTAATCTCTCGATAAATTTCTCTAGGGTTTCGGGATTGTGGCTGATGCAAAAGCTCCCTCTCTTGTATTCTTCATTTTCTTTAAATACCTTTTTGGTCTTGAGCAACCCTACGGTTTTTTCGGGGTTGAACTGGTTCAAAAAATCCCTCAAAACTTGATGTTTTCTCCTGTTTGTGTGTTTGCCCGACATAGGCCACGATTGTGGCCCGCATACAAACCTTTATGTTGTGGCAAGGTTTTCTGTCACGATCGTGTCCCTTATGCCATGATTGTGGGATGGCTCCCATGTTTTTGTCACTATCATGGTCTATTGTGTCATGATCGTGGGCCATTGTTTCGGCCCTAAAGTCTCCGAAACTTCTCCGTTCTTCGTTGTTGACCTTGAAACACTAACAAACACATCCAGGTACCTCAAAAACATAATGTTTAAGCTTAAAGACTTATAATAACCTATATAAACACTTAAACACACAAACTAACATAATTCTAACCTAAATACATAATAATCACTCAAATTAACACTTAATACATAACAAATTAAGTCCTAAAACATGATGCAATTCACAAACTTCATCATCCCTACACTTAAGCGTTTGCTTGTCTTTAAGCAAATAAAACAACAAACATATAACAGACACATAACATACAACACACAACATATAATGCAGTAATGAGACAATGACTTTAACTTCATGAAATAAATTTAATCTTAAATGCAATTATTCAAATTATATCAAATCATTAACATGCAAAATCTGTGTCTAGGAGCTTTGAACTAAATATACAAATTAATCGAGATTCAAGTGTTAATTTATTTACCCTTTTCAATTGCACACACACATTAATAATTCTTTTGTCATTCAAACTCTGTAACTATTCGTAAGTATGTTTTCATGAAAAGTCAAGCTATTACAAGTTCGGTAGGTTTTTTATTGGAAAACACTTTTTTATTGAACATGGATTTAGTCTTTTTACGTAGAGGCAAACATTGGTAATGAATGTCGATCTAGTTACTCGACTAAGTCATGTTTTTATTAAGCTGCTTGGTTGGGACGTCATTACAGCTTTTTGATACGGAGGCACACATTTGTGATGTGTGTCGATCCAGTTATTTAGCTATATCATGTTCTCAAATGGCTACTAGCTTTATTCACAACCCGAAGGCCAACGAAGTAGTTATTTATTTAACAAACACTTTTTTTAATTTTAATTTTATTGCCTACCTTGTTGTTTTAGCTACTCGTTTCTATTAAAAGTACTAGTAAAGTTACTTAAGTTAAAAGGCCTCAAATTATGAATGAATGTGATAATTTAGAGGGTGACAAACTTATACTAAATCCTAATTAAGATGTATATTTATCCAAAGACCCTAATTCACTAATTTTGCGAACTAATGATTCTTCACAACCTAATAAACTATGTTCAAAATTAAATTAATTTCAAACCATCTAAGCCATTGACACATTTAAACAAATCACAAAATGCAACCTAATTGTTATCATACCATATGCAAAATCACATACAAAGTAAAACACATAACCCTCCCCACACTTGAACAATGCATTGTCCTCAATGTGAGAAGTGAACAAACAAACACATAAGAAAAGAAGAAACATAAATTAAAGTAAATAGAAAATAAATAAAAATATAAATGAAGACTAATTTCAACAAGAAAAATGGGTTAGACAAAATCTCATGGAGATGGAAGTGGGGCTGGTGTCGGGGGTGGCAGTTGAATGCCCTGAGCCTCAAAATATCGATGGATATGATATATATCCCAGCTTTGACGTCGTTGAGTGCAAGCCATCTCCCTCATCATTTTGGAGTTCTCTGCTAGTTGATCTATAATAATCGCATTGTTCACAGAGATTGTGTCCAGAACTTTCTTCCATCTCGGTTCTTCTGTCTCTTCTTCTTCCTCGAACTCTTCACTAGTTAAGTCCTCTTTGGCTTGCTGAGGCGGCGCTGAACTCGAACTCGCCTTACTGACCCTAATCTTAACATGTGTCTTCTAGCTGATATCTCGAAATTTAATGTTGTAGGACTTAAGGATTTTAACCCTCCATAAATGGTGATAGTTTAGGAAGTCATGGAGATGAACAGTTAACCCATTACAATCCATGCCATAATATTCAGTAATGGTCAAAACTAGGTACACCATACCTAAATTATTGCTCCTCTTACGCGGAGTCGCAACAATAGCTTTTAGCACATGTGTGAAAATGCATACTGGAATATTGTGATCTATGCACCACAATATAAAGAGTTCCTTTATGGAACACTAGTTAGTTTCTGATTTATTAAAAACTAGCTGACATATGAATTTGTGAAGCAACAAGTGCTCGTGGGACCTTATTATGTTGTTGTAAACATTTTTGGCATGAAAATGCTCCAATCTAGTGAGCTCATTCCAATAGCGAGAAGTACGAAAATCATCATGCTGATCGATAATGGAAGATTCGGGGAACCCACACGTATCACACTTGATTTTGATATTTAGTTCATAGGCTCGTCCCCTCATCCTAAACCACATTTCTATAAAATTCCCAGGTTCATAGGAAAGGGAAGTAAAGAATTCTGGGGTGAGCTTCTAATAAACCGGAAATTGGAAGTGTATGAGTTTTGCCCACTAAATTCTTTCCGCTAAGCTCTCTACCTTGTCATGCAGTTCTAGCCTATCAAGTGTACCAAAATCAAAATATTTAGTGACTACAATTTTTCTAGAATTGAGGGATTGAAAATGAATGCTTTCCTCCTCTATGTAAATCAGGAAAGGTGCTCTGAAGTCTGTCGCTTTTTTCCTTCTCCCTCATCCTGAGACTTGATTTCGTCCTGATAATTGATCCCTCCTATCTGATTGCTTAATGTGCGGCATATTGGCTCATGAGTGAATTTTGAAATTTGGTAGAGAGAAGAGAGAGTGTTTGGAAGTTTAAAGCTTAGAGAGATAAAGTAAAAATGAAGTGAGTGAAAAAGTGATGTTAGAAATGAATACATAGGTGGTTGGAGGGTAAAATGGTAAAACTTGACTTAAAAAATCACATGTTCCCTTTTTGCCCAGGCAAGCCACGATCGTGGCCTACAATTTTCCACCAATTTCTTTTATTTTTTTCTTCTTTTGTTCTTCTCCACTTCTCCGAAATCACTTCTTAACTATTTACGACCATTTCATCTCTCTTTGTTTACTTCCTCGATCATCTAATTAATGGCAAAATCCTATTCCTTCCTGATTTTATTTGGAAACAAACTAACCTAACTACAAAATCCAAATTTTCTTAAAACAATCAAAGGAAATAGCATTCCATGGGTTGCCTCCCATGCAGTGCTTCTTTTAACGTCAATAGCTCGACGCTCTATTCTTAGAAACTCCCATGCAGTGCTTCTTTATTTGAGCATGAATTAAATCGGGATATATATCTAGATAGGATGGACCTTAGAGCTATTATTTTAGATTGATTTCTTGATTTAATGAAAGACCTAAGTTTTATTATGAATTATTCATGTTTCTATTATATTGAATTGAAATATATTAGCATTTTGATTCAATTTTAAATTTTGTATATAAGGATTGAGAAATCATATGTATGAATATATCATCCCATGAATAATAATATTTACATGGAATCCTAGAGATAAGACCAAATAAACCTTCTAGATTATAGTCAAATCTACATAGGAATTCATAGACAAGTTAATACATTCTTAGGGATTTTAAGTAGAAAGATATTTCAATCAATCAGCTCAAGGATAAGGGTTATATCTCTTAAGAAAGAATAAGGTTGTAACTTTAGAATTTTGTATATATCTAATAAAATAGGTTTAATCATTAAATCAAGATAAATATAATTACAGAAAAGTTTTAGGGGGTGCTTGTTTGGGGGGTATGGAAAAAAGGGTATGGGTATGGAATGAAAGATTGAGTTTGGTAAGGGGATATGAT
>JANQBM010000003.1:17381893-17403091 GCA_025594535.1 Erythroxylum domingense
CTTGGTTCCATCTTTGTGGATTCAGGCCTTAGAACATGGGCTGGGCAGCCCCAAGTCCTTAAGTGCCGCAATGAAGGAACTCAACCAATCCACAACTCCCTAGGTGTTTTAGGCACCGATTTGGATGGAGCAAAGTTAAAAAGATAAGTTGTTGTTTGTATGACATATCCCTATAACAATTATGGAAGGCTAGCATAGGACATCATTGATCTTACCATTTCTAATAGAGTTCTTTTTCTCCTCTCAGCTACACCATTCTGTTGAGGCGTTCGAGGAGCTGACAAATTAGAAACAATTCTGCTGTCAATTAAATATTATTGGAACTCTCTAGATAAGTACTCACTACCTCGATCCGATCGAAGTTGTTTTAATGGCTTGCTTAGCTACTTTTTAGCTTCAGCTTTGAATTCTTTGAACTTTTCAAAGGACTCACTCTTTTTATGTATCAAATACAAATAACCATGGGCCCACACATATTAGTTTGTAACAGGTCCAACGTAGATTCAGATATGTTTCCTTTGGAAGGAAATGAGGGCTTGGTCATTTTTCTTCAACATAAGATTCACAGATGAGTAATGGATCATTATCCAAACTCATAAGGATCCCATCCTTAACTAACCTGTCAAGTCTTTTCTGATTGATATGATCCATTCTTAAGTGCCACAGATATTTTGAATTAATGTTAGAGACATTGGATTGTCTTGGTTTTATCAATTCTGTGATGTTTAGTGAGCCAATAATAGGTTCTATAAAGAACAATCCCTGTTTAATTATTGCATTACAAATAAAATCTTTATTCTTATATATTGAAACAACATTTTCAAAATATAAGGAATAACCAGGTTTTATTAAAGAAAACATAAATCATGTTCCTTACAACCATTAAGATGTAATATACATCTTCCAAATATAACTTATGACCACTAGGAAAGTCTAAGATAACTACTCTTACAGATTCTGCTGAAATATAAGATCCATTAGCTATCTTGACTTGAAACTGGCCTTTATGTAGTCTTTTCCTTTGCTGGAACTCCTACAAAGAATTGTAAACATGGTTAGTGGCTCCTAAATCTAATATCCAAGAATCAGAATCTGCAACATTTCTAGTTCCTAACAAACTTAAGAAACCCATATCTTGTTTACTTTTTAAAGACTCAAGGTAGACTGCACAGTTTCTTTTCCAGTGACCTTACTCACCACATTGAAAACACTTTCCTTTGATGTCCGCTTTGGCCTTCTTTTTCATGGGTTGGGCCTTGACCCTTGTTTGGGCCTTCTTTTTCATTGGACCCTTCTTCTTTTGCTTGCCCTTACCCTTGGGCTTAGAAAAAGATGCTACATTAGCTTCTGGCCTATGAGCCTTGATATTTAATATCTCCTCCGTACTCTGGAGGGTATTCATCAACTCACTCAAGGTATAATCCTTGCTATTGAGCTCATAGTCCAACATAAACTGTTGAAAAGAAGAGTTTAAGCTATTAATGATCATAATCATCTGCGTGTTCGCATCTATGTCCACCGCAAGCATCTCAGCCTCAGTGACTGTAGAGATTACCTTAAGCATGTAATCCCACACTGATTCACCAGGTTTTTGTTTGAGATTATGAAAGATTTGGACAGCTTTCACCTTTGCAGACTTGGTCCTCACACTAAACATGTCATGTAGGTGATGAACCGTTGCACTAGCAGTTTTCATACAAACAATTTGGATTTGCAATATCTCGCTGATAGATGCTAGAATATAGCATTTAGTAGTCTTAACAGCATTCTGCCATCCCTCATATTGTTGGCCTTACTCAAGAGTTGAATCTCCACCCGAAGGCGCAAGCTCATTTTTAATTAATACCCATGAAATTCGTTCATATTAAAGAACAATTTCAAGGTTATGTCTCTATTTATTAAAATTCTCTCTGTTTTCTAATTTGTTATTTGTCAAAAGCAAAGTGAGTGGATTCATTTTGTGGTTGATTATGTCTGAAAATATAAATTATTAAAGAATGAGTATATTAGTCAACAATATTGGAACTTTGTATAAAATCATAATACATGTATGCATGATGATAGAGTTTAAAAAACGTAAAAAAAATAAAACTTTATACGACTGTTATTTTTCTTATTTATAACGGACTAAGTAACGGTGGGCCGTCTTATCCATTAAAAGAAAAACTAGGACTCTCCCACTCAAAAAATTACCAAGCATCTTTATGCCTAACCTTTTGAGAAGCTCCATGATTTGGTCCATACTTTTACAAATAGAGCTACGGTAGGTAGGATATTGATAAAATATGTTGAGTGTGTAACCATTTGATTCATCCATTAAAGGTACTTGCAAACCATGCCTCAGTGGGAGGTCAAATTCGCTAACAATAAGTGGACTTATCCTTCAGGAGACCCAAACCATGCAAGATCTAGGATTCATGTCCTCCAGTGGGGAGTAACACTTCACCACATACAAATGGGCCATCATATGGAGACCGTGGACTCTCATATGAGCATCCTCTCCCACTCAAATCTTTTTGGACTTTAAGTTTTAATAAATACCATCTAGTCTAGATGCAATTTATTATCCATCCTATATTGTTTCATTATATATCTCATACATAATGAACACATGGCAAAGACTAGGGTTGGCAATTTTCTAAATGACATGCAATGATATAATATCATATATTATTTGCATTCATTTATCCATTCATCACATGAACTAATAAGCCACTTTTGATTGTCCATCCTAGAAACATAAAAATAATTACAAGGATTTTAGGCCCAACAAAATCTTCTTGGACTTGGATCTTCCTCTTCAAACTCTTTACTCACATGACTCGGCCCATTTGGTAAAAAGTGTGTACTGGCCTTTCTTTTCTAACAAAAATTTGATTTTCACAAAACCAAAATTTGTCCAAAAGAAAATAAAAATCTGCACTTGTTTTTCACAAAACCAAAGCTATGGTAAAAAATTTTCATAGAACTGAAAATTTGTTAAAACAAAATTCCAGTCCTTTGGTTTTGATAAAACTAACAATTTGTTAAACAAAAATCCAACATTTTGGTTTTCACACAAAACCGAAATTTAAGCAAGACACTATAATCAAAACCGAAACTTTACCTCTTCATTTCTTCAATCCATTACTTCTTCATCTTCATCATTACATGATTTTGTACATTACATAATCAAAGAAAACAGAAAAATGAAGCCAAGGAGGAAACATGACGATGAAAGGTCACCCTCCTTGTTACAACCTAAATGAAGAAAACTTACAAGGTAACTTTATAATCTATGGACAACCAAAAGAGCGAAACATACACCATATATATTTCTATCACATAAAAATATGCAACCTGTAAAAATTGCTAACCTATGCGTCACATATAGGAACCGAAATCATGCATAAGAAAATGGCTCTGATACTAATTGTTGGATCAAAAACTTAAGCATGCAAGATTTGGCTAAAACGATAGATTTCAAACCTTCTTTTTAGACATTAAATTTCAGCGGAAGCAATATAACCAAATCAACATGTCAAGTCATACATGATACAGTATAAGGAAAATATTTAACATAAGAATAAAATGGTATAATTATACCGACTCCTTTGCTACAACTTTAACTCCTCGCTGTGCTATTCTATCCTCGACAATGTATCCTCTCCTAGGTGATGTATCCTCGACCAATCTGATCTATCACTTGTTATCCTTGGATAACTTGGTTAACAAGATCCTTTGGTGGGAAAGGAGAAGAAAACTTGAAGAGATTTTGCCTTAGAAAAGGAAGCCAAAGATGAGACCCCTCTCATGCAAATTTTGGCTATCTCATGTAAGATAGGAAAGAGAGAGATAAAAATTCAACAACCCCTTGTATTCTTTTTCTCAATTTCAATTAAGCCTCAAAGAAAGAAGTGAAGTGCATCCAATGCATCACATCCTTCTTTAATCAATCATAAAGAAGCCAATGAATGACACTCTTCTCATTTGTTTTAAGATGCCTATATGAAAAGACCAATAACCTAGAATGATGTATCTCATTTTCAGTTTTGTGATGAAAGAAGGAACAGGGTCCATCAAATGCATCTCTTTCTTCTTTAATCCAATGAATGCTAAATGGTTACATGCTATAATTAAAAGACAACCATTAAACCATTCAATGATAAGGTTATAACTCTATTTAATGATGATAAAGTATGTTACAAACCATTTTAAATGTAGCAAACCAATGCTAATGTGCAGCTGCACATTTAACCCATTAAAATTGAAAATCCACCTCCTTTTATCTTTAATAACTTTGATTTAATTTAATTAATCTAATTAATCAAATTAAATCAAAGTCTAGCCCATTTCTAAATGTTCATTTAGGCTTCTAATTAAAGTAAGCCCAACATTCAATCATAGGCTTTAAAATCTCTATTTGTATTTCTTACTTTACTTGATAATCTTCTTAGAAGCCAAATGGGAAATCTAATTGGACTTATATAATTCAAGCTCCAATAAGCCCGGAATTAATTTAATCTCATTAGAATTAATTCCATCTTATTAACTAAATGTCATTCCATTAAAGACAATTAGTTGAACTCTTGAATTATTAAATACTATAAGAACACATGCTTCAAATAAGATGTCTAATTGCAAACTCTAATATGAACCATATTATAGTCATCCGCACAATAAAGGGTAAAATTACCGTTTTACCCTTATGTTGATTTTTCCTTCTAGATCTCCCATTTTACTCTATATGATGATTAACACATAAGATCTCATCTTGGTGTTAAGACTTGATAGATAGCTAGTGCATCAAACTACTGGCGCCAGTTTAATCACCAATCTCCCTAAAACATTTAAAAGTAATGATATCACTCTAAACTCTTTATTTGAGTGAATGTTCCCTAATATATGTTTCAATTAATAATTCCAACATGTAGACACTTGATTGATACTCTGTAAAAATCCATTCCAATCATATCAAGAATTATAATGAAACACATATGAGTTCACCACTCATCAAGATTGTGGTCCATAATAAATAAATGCTTAAGTGTATGTTTTAAGATTAAAGTAATAACCTACTTTATTCTTTAAAACTTATATGATTTCAGATTCATTTAATAATGTCATTATCGCTAGTCAACTACTATCATGATATGAAACTCATCATTCCCTTGAAGTAAACTCTTTTACTTACATGGAGATAAATTGTAACACTACAGTCTAAACCATAATCAAGCAACCAACTTGATTATTCAACTGTGAATCAATTATTTTAGATTATAATAATATACATGTTTCCCATACATCTCTATGTACATATATATTACTTACAAAAGAATTTCGGTACCTTATGTCTAGTTTTATTATGCTCATACATATAAAACCAAACTCTTTTGTTTTATTAATAATAAATATTTTCATTACAAAAAGTAAGTGGAAGAAAATTAAGTTATAAGTAAATACACTTGCTTTCCAAGGCACTATATTCACATAACTCCAACAACATTTTCTTGTAAAGATAAGTTTGAACCTAGAGCTTTTAAAACTATTTTTATTGGTTATTATGTTGGAAAAATGCTTATAAATTGTATGACACAGAATAAAAAAGGATTGTTATTTCTAAGGATGTCATCTTTTATGAAAAATCTTTCCATATCAAACCATTACTCCAAGGGATTTTGGATTTCATTTACCTGTAATTTGTCCAAATTCAGACAATCCATTTACTTGTTTTCATCATTTCAGTTGTAATGACATTTCTTCAAGTAATCCATATTTAGTTCATATTTTGGCACCTGATTCTTCTTTAAATCATATAGCACCCTCTTACCCTAAAACTTCAAGTTCAATACTAAACAATGTTTGACCTCCTACTAGGAAAAGTATCAAACCAAAACAAAAAAATCCTATAAATGAAAGACTTTATTTCAAATTCTGCACAATCACTCTTATCTTCTAATTCTATTGTGAGCACACATCAGTCATCACCACACACACCACTAACATATCCCTACATTGTTTCTTAACATATGTCTTCTACATACATGTCATTTTTGGTGAGTATGTCAAGTAGTCAAACTAGAACAAATAAGAATTGGAAAAGAATGATGAAAGCTGAATTGCAAGCCTTAGAAACTAATCAGATGTGAGAGTTAATAGATTTACCTCCTAATGAAAAAGTAATAGGCTGTAAGTGGGTGTATAAGGTTAAATACAAAAATGATAGAGACTGTGTATGAATACAAGGCTAGATTAGTAGCAAAAGGTTTAAATTAAATTAGAGGTCAAAATTATCATAATAGCTTTTCGCCTGTTGGTAAAGTGGTGACAGTCAAAACATTCCTAACCACTGCAACAATCAAGGCATGCCATTTGCACCAGTTGGATATCAACAATGCATTTTACATTGATATTTAAATGAATAAGTTTATATGGAGCCATCACTAAGATATATACAAGCACCTGATGGTCGGGTTTGCAAGTTGAAAAAAATCATTATATAGTCTCAAACAAGCGTCGAGATGATGAAATCAAGAAATGTCTCATCATGTTTATCAATTTGGTTTTGACCAATTAGCCTACTATATTTAATTATATAATATAAGTACCTATTATATTCTTAAATAATTATATTATGATGTGTAAACAAGTATAATTTTTATTATTCTCCCAGTGTAGTATTAGATGATATATAGTTTTGTACTTTAAGTTATTATAGTTATGATAAATAATTAATTTAAAATAATATAATGACTGTGATAATTGTGATTGCATATTAAATTATGGTGTTATATTTATATAAAGGAATTTAAAGAAATCTAATCCATTAATCAGTTGTTATAGTTCATTTCTTTCCATTAAATCTTAAGAATTGTTTTAAAAGTACCATTTGTCAAATATCAAGTGAGTTAGATATTTGGGAATTTGATAATATAATTATAAAATTTGAATATAGTTTAGGAGAATATCTCTCTTAATTAAATGCTAATAAATTATGGGAGGTTATTTATATGAAAATGGAGCGCTGACTTGTTACTGAAGATTACAATGCAATACTGAAAAGCCCCTTGGCCTTGAAGCTTCATCCTTTTCCTTGGTGGCGAAGTAGACCTAAACCCAAATTTGAGTTAGCACAAGCCATAGACGACATAGTTGATGGTTCCTTTCATTCAATTCAATCGCCAACCAGTTTTTTAAGTAGTTTTGTTTGGAATTTTCATTCATAGAGTCGAGAGTCATGATGCTTCAATATCGACACTTGTCAAGGCTTCAAACCAAAAGAGTCCGTCTCTCTTCTCTTGGCTTTCTTTACCACTATATCTTACTGTTTTTCCTTTTCATAGCCGTAGTTCCCTTTTGAGAAATTTCTGATTTCTATGATCTGTCTGTTATTTCATTTTTATGATGATCCAACGTGCGTGCGAACGTAGACGATTCGACTTCCAGGCTTTTTTACCCAGAAAGGGAACTTTTATCTTACTTTTGACTTGTATGATCTCTTCGTTATGTCTTGCCGACGCATTCATGAATTCTTTTCTTCTTTGCAATGCTAGCAGATTGTGTTTGAAGATGTGATTGCTTCACGTGATTCTTCCACGCTAGAGCATCTGAAAGAGTTGAGCTCTAAGCGAAGGGCGATTGAGGAATCCGTTAATCATACAAGCTCCATCACGGAGGCAATTGCGCGAGAAATTTCTGGTGGATCAACTTGTCGTTATGAGCAGGTTCCATATTCTGTTCAAGTTCGGAGTAAAACTCATGTTTCTAATCTTATTTTCAATAATATTTCTTGCGTTAGGAATTAACTCCAGCCCTTATTCACCTAGTTTGCTACAATATGATGTTTTTTTGTGGCCAATTGTTCACCTTGATGAACTGTGAAAGATGCAATTTTTACTTTGTTGCATTGTTAAAGCATTACCTTCGACGATGGAATAGTCTAAGTGTTCTTTCAAGCTTTGTATCACCTTCTAATTTTTATTTCAGTGCGAACATAGTAGCATATGCAACTTATGGAATGTCCTTTTGTTTCTCTTTAGCTTTTAAATTAAGCAGCCTAACATCTTGTGTGGCTAAAATTTGTGTGTTAAATTCAAACTATATTTACTTAGCATTTGTGCAATAACCATAGGATCTGGGTGTATTGACATGTTTGTCTTGATGTTCTCATCAAAATAATTCCTCAGGAGCGTCTCAGATTGGAACAGTATCTACCCCTGCTGGAAAATTTTATTTCTCAAGCTGATTTGATTCGGAGCAACAGCCAGATGGTCAGATGGATTTCTCAACTCAAGATCCGATGGAGTAGTGCTCTTAGCTCATCATTTTTCTTTAATCTTACTGGTCCGAAGTTTTTTCAGATTGATAGTTTGCATTTTGAGCTTGGTATGAGCCTTTTTCTGTATGGAGCAGTACTCAGGGAGAATGCTTTGGAACAACTTCCAACAGGTAGGCACTAGTGGCATTTTAAATGATGTAAAGAGATGACTGTTCTCATTAAGATTATCCACTCTCCTTTGCACTCCTGTAGGATTAAAGCAATCAGCCTTCGTCTTCAGACAAGCTGCAGGCGTGTTTCATTATTTGGCTCATGAGGTTTTTCCCTATTCACAGCCTCAAATATCTGAAAGGCCTCCAGAAGCTACATCATCTGTTTGTGGTGCTATCAGTCTCATTTGTTTGGCTGAGGCTCAGGTTATTTCTTTTGCTGTTGGATCATCCATTATCAGATTCAAATCTGCTGATTTTTCTGTATGATACTGATGTTGTTGCAATGTGATAGGCTGTATATATCAGGAAGGCAGAAGAAACAGGTAATACTGGTTTTGGTGCTTTGTCAAAGCTGCACCATGGTGTTGCAGAGTTGCTTGGTGAAGCCTTTAGTGCTTTGTACTTGGCAACTGCAGAGACGGCTATCTCGCAGAACTTTTTGGTATATGATTTTGATAATGGTAGCTTGTTTGTTTCCATTTTGTGTTTTATTTTTTGGTATTTTTTAAATTCAGTAAAAAAAACCCTATTTATTTGAATTTTTAGTTTTAGTTTCTTTCAATTTTCATAATTTATGAAAACCAGAAAAATTAGTTTTTGTTTTCTATTTTTATCTTTTATAATCTGATTTGGTATCAACTAAATATTAACTTACAAATAAAATTTATTTATTTTAATAAAATATTTAATTTTTTACTGATATAAACTTTTTATGTTTAAATTTGATCCAATATATAATTATTATCAGTAATAAAAATATAATTACATTTATATTAGTAATTAAACATGTTTTTTTTTATTTGAAAGAACAGAAACTAAAATCAGAAAACGCAAACTAAAATTAAGAATGACAACAGAAAAATTGAAGTGAAACCGAATGGCTCTTAAGTCGATGCTTTTTTATTTTGTCCTCGACTATATATAGAAATAAGCATTTTGTTATGGTTCCAAACTTTTTACTCATGGATGCTTATACTAGATTCATCTAGTACAAATTCATACCATACATGTCCACAGTTGCTAAAGGGTTAGCAGATATATGAATCTTTGATTGACTGAAATCAGTTGTATTACGTTGAGTTAGAGTTTTACAATTATGTGCCATTTTTTTGTTATTAGGATATGTTTTTCACCAACTTAACCATTTATACATCTGGTTGCAAGCTTCTACCAAAATAATGGTGGTTGCAAACTTGAGTGTGTAAATACAAATCAATAAAATAATGATGGGAAAAAGGCACTTGAACTGGGCGTCATTTGGAATATATGCAGCTATACACACTAGGAATCAAAAAAATATTCCTATAACCTATGTTTTCCAAATATTAAAATTTTAAGAGGGTTCCTAAGATTTTTGGAAGAAGAAAAACTATGTCATGCAGGAAAGTGAAAGCTTGCATGTTTTTTAGGATTTACAATAGTCAAATAAATGTGTCTTGCAGTTTCTTGAATAATTTTAAACTCCATTGTTCACTTGCGGTTTTGTCAGGTGGTTCATATTGACTCGTTATATTGTTCCCAATAATCTTCTTTATTGAACATGAAGTTGATCTTGCAAGAGAATGCTCTGTGCTATTTTCGGTTGCATAAGATCCTAATTCCTTATTCAAATAGTTGTTAGATACTGATAGATGCTTTCCTTGTTTGCCATGTAGGAATTTGTGTCATGTTGCAAAGTTCTACACGAGTTACAAGGCCTGAAATACCAGGCCGAAGTTTTGAGAGAAGATGGCCAAATTGGGATTGCCATTGGAGTGCTTCGCGAGGCATTGATGATAGTGGAAAAGAATATGCCTGGTGAGGAAGCATGGAAAGTCATATTCAGGAAAGAAATGGAAGCAGCCGCAGAAATTCTAAGGAAATTTGAACATGAGAATGAATTTGTTTGGCATGAGAAGATTCATTCTGCAGATGATTTACCGTTACCTCAGGGAAACAAGATTGTGAAGATTGAACCTTATCAACCCCGAAGATGGGAGAGAGAACTGGCTTTTAAGTTATAATAAGAACTGAAATGTACAAAGAATTGGCCATAAAAACATACGTTTTGTTTCGGGAGAGGAAAGGAGTGAAGCTTCTTCTTTTTTTTTTTTTTTTGGTAGGAGTGAAGCTTCTTGATTCCACATCACAGTCATTTGCGGAAGGCTGGAAGGGCCTAAAGCTCTTCCATTCTGATTACGAAGGGTTACTGAACAATTGATTGTGTTAACCACACGTGCTTGATTCACTTCATTTGTCTAAAACATTTGAGGGGCTGTGCACATGCTTCTATGGTTCAAAACTCTTGAGGAGAAAAACAAAGATCTCTCATTTCCTGGTTTGAAGTAGTCATTTTTTTAATAATTTCAGTAAGGTCTTAATCATTTTTACAAAACAAAGTTGAGAGTATATGCATCTAATTCCCTGGGAAAATACTACTGGACTTATAGAAAATGATTCAAATTTGAAGTACCCTCACCCACTAAGACATAAAAGGTAAAGCCAGTCCAACTTGTATCGCATGGTCATGGTTCACTGAGGTTTCTACAAAGTGTTTCACATCCAGCTATGTTATTCTTTCTTTCACGATTTTTCTTCAAATTCCAATAATACCTAATGTCAAACTTCCAAGTCTTTTGGAGTCGACGGCATCAGACAACGAAAGTTCCTTAAGAGTACACATTTGGACTCGGGAACTTACGGAGGAGAAACTTTAGAGCGTGGAAAAATCACAACCACGCAGGCATTATTTGCTAATCACAAAGCAATCGAGTGGTGGAGACAGCAATGCGATTCTCGAGCGCAAAGGCCCATTGAGTACACAGACACGGCCTTTCTTCTTGTCCCTGTAAAGATCACTGTTATGGCCCTTCACTTCGGTTCTCTTCCCTACACTCCCTGTAGAGCTAGGACCTTGTGTCCGGTCAGGCCTTTTTCATGCACTCGTCTTTCATTTTCTCATTATGCTCCAATCAACTTCCCTTCAATCTCACTGAAGCTGCCAACAAATAGGTCTTTCTCTGAATTGCCGCACTTCCCACCTGATTCTAAATTATGGTGTTTACTTCTTGTTGTTATGAGGTTTTTATGTTCGCAGCCTTAAGTTACGTGAATTTACAGGTTGAAGAAGGCTGGTTCTGCAGTTGTTTCCGAAGAGAGCGCTGTTGGGTCGTGCTCTTGCACTGATGTGTTTAAACTCACTTACTTGGAGGTGAGTGTTCTTGTAGTTTGATTTGGCTATTTGCTAAATTGGGAGACCCTTTCTGATTTTGTAAACATGTTGGTTGAGAAGTTCCATTACTTGTGCTTCTCTTAGGGGAATAGTTGGCTGTGGGACGTGGCTGGGGTTAATATTTTGGTTGATCCAATTTTAGTCGGTAACTTGGATTTTGGAATTCCCTGGCTCTATGATGCTGCGAAGAAGTTCATTAAGACTTTCCAGGTACTTATTCATTTTTGGGATTGCCATTTTTACTGTTTCTTATTGCATAAAGTTTTCCTTATATATCAATTTTCTGCTCTATTATTTACGTATCATAAACTTAATGGTAATTCATGTAAGACCATAAAAGTGGAATGGAGTTATTTGTCAGACAGTCTGTTTGTTTGTGGATGAATATCGTGTTAGATAAATTTTAGCATGGATGTAATTATCCAAATTGCTGATCCAAATATGCTGTTTGTGGATGAATATCGTGTTGGATAAATCTTAGAATTAATGTATTTATCCAAATTGCTGATCCAAATGTACTGCAGCTTAGCGATCTTCCAGAGCTGGACTGCGTATTGATAACACAAAGCCTTGACGATCATTGTCACTTAAGGACCTTAAAGCCACTTTCTGAAAGGAATAAAAATCTTAGAGTCATAGCAACTCCTAATGCTAAGTCTTTACTGGATCCACTCTTTGACAATGTAAGTTTTTTCTCAGTTGTGGATTCTTTGTCTATCTCTTTTCTAGATGCAATTATTTTGAGCTAACTGATATATTAACGCCCTTAACCCTATTATCAAGAGAGAGTAATTAATCTGTGGATTGAAATAATACATGAATTGTCTTTGTTTCACTTTTTTTTTTCCCTTGGTATTCATATTTAGTTGTTTTCTCTTCCTAAGTACTTAATATTCCAATCATTTACTTCAGGCGGTTATATGATTGATGAAAGAGTTTAAGAAGTTATATCTTACTATTAGTCGTTTTTGAACAAATTGATATCAGAAAGAATCTGAATATTTTCTCATATCAGTAACCACGACTCATCACAAGTTATATACAAAATTCAGTCCACTAACCGTCTAACAGAATAATTGCTACACAACTCATTCGTGCACGTGAAAAAATAAATAAATGAGTATATCACGGGTGTGACTTATCACAGGTGTGACTTAACATGTCACACCTGTGACATATAGATATTCATAACTATTTGTTCATCCCCCCTCAAGTTGGACTTGGATGTATATCACGCAAGTCCAACTTGGAGATAAACTGCTGAAATAGAGGAGGAGCTAAAGGCTTAGTACACAAATCGGCAACTTGAAATATGGAAGGAGGATGGCATGGAAAAATCAACCCTTGTTTGTGCTTGTCACAAACAAGATGACAATCAATTTCCAAATGCTTAGTGCGTTCATGAAAAACAGGATTTGAAGTGATATGAATGGCTGCTTGATTATCACACCACAGAGAGATTGGTAACAGGACGAAAATTTAGAAATCTTGCAATAGATAAGGAAACCGCTGCAACTCACAAACAGTAGCACCCATGCTTATTCTGCTTCCGCCGAGGACCGAGACATAGTAGTTTGCTTCTTAGTTTTTTAGGAAGTCGGGGAACTATCAAGAAAAATGTAGAAGTCAGTAAGAGGACGACGTGTATCAAGACAGGAGGCCCAATTAGCAGCACAAAAAACTTCAACTTTGAAAGAGTTGCGAGAAGAGAAAAACAACCCTTTGAAGGAGTGCCTTTAATATAACATAAGACGTGTTCTGCATCCCAATGATAAGATCGTGGAGCTTGAACAAATTGACTAAGTTGTTGAACTGCAAAGGAGAGATCTGGACCAGAAAATTGCAAATACAACAATCTGCCCACCAACCGCCTGTAGCACTCGGGATCAGTTAATAATTCACCACTGTCAGCACTAAACTTATACCCCTTTGGTAATGGTGTGGCTGCAGACTTTGAACCCAATAAATCGACGTTATTGAGAATGTCCAAAGCATATTTACGTTGATTGACAGAAATTCCTTCAGTAGATCTAGCTATCTCCAAGTCTAAAAAATATTTGGCCAAACCAAAATCCTTGATAGTAAATTGATGATGCAAAAATTGTTTTACTTTGTGATCTCCAAGTTGGAAGAACCTGTGAGAAGAACGTCGTCAATATGGACAAGTAAGTTGAGGAAATAAGAATCGGTTTTCTTGATAAACAAACAATGATCATTTGCAAATTGAATGAATCCAATAGACTGCATTTTGGTCATAAGCTTATGATTCCATTGTCGTGTTGCTTGTTTGAGACCATATAAGGATCAGAGCAATTTACAAACTTGATGTTTTTGAGCTTTAGCATACCCTTCAAGAGGAACCATGTACATTTCATCTAGATATCTATGAAGAAAAGCATTATTGATATCTAGTTGATGAAGTGGCCATGAATGAGTTGCTATAATCGCCAAGAACGATCGAACAGTGACAACGTTTGCAACTGGGGAGAAACTGTAGATAAAATTTACTCCTTCAACTTGATTAAAACCCTTAGCTACCAGCCTAGCTTTGTATCTGTCAACTGTGCCATCGGGTTTGATTTTGTTCTCATATACCCGGTGGCAACTTTGTCAACTCCCACGTTCTGTTGTCGTCAAGTGTCTGCAGCTCCACATTCATGGCATCTATTCATTTCTGTTTTAGTCTAGCTTGATTAAAAGAAAATGACTCTTGAATATTAGACATTGCAGCTAAAAATGAAAGGTATGATGTAGAAAGATTAGGTGAGTGATGATAAGGAAATGTTTGTGGTGTAAGGCTGTTGCCGGTAATGGAAGAAGGAATAGAATGAATAGTAGATGAAACAAAATCATTCAAGCATGCAGGTCGAGCTCTGTCACTTTTTTGTGACTGAGCTGGTATCATAATTGTTGATTCATTTACTAAGGGAAGTGTAGCCGAAGGAGGCAAAGAAGGGACATGTGGTGGAGAATTAGTGAAATGATCACAAGGATTAGGAATATCAGCATCAAAAAAATCAAAATAGTTGGGTAAAGGAGTAGAGTCTGAAGTGTCATGTAACTGATGATAAGGAAAAATTTGTTCATGAAAACGAACATCTTTAGAGACAAAAACTTTATGGTTATGGAGATCATAAAGTTTGTATGCTTTTTGTCCAGGACTATAACCAATAAAAACACATTTATATGCCCTTGTATCAAATTTTCGTTTGACAGGGTTGGTGTTTGCAGCAAAACAAAGGCAACCAAAACTTCTAAGGTGATATAAGATGGTGGTTTATGAAAAAGAATTTCATATGGGGTTTTCCAAGAAGGTCTAATAGATGGCATATGATTGATTAAATAAGTGGCAGTAAGTATAGATTCTCCCCAAACCTTACTTGGCAAACGGGATTAAAACATCAAAGCTCTTGCTATCTGTAACAAGCGTTTATGCTTTCTTTCTACCACCCCATTCTGTTGAGGGGTATGGACACAAGATCGATGATGAATGATTCCATTATTGTTGAAAAGCAGGAAACAATCTTGGTTCAAAAACTCTGAACCATTATCACTTCGTACAGTTTGTAGTTTGAGATTGAATTGGGTTTGGGTCATTTGGAAGAAAGACTAAAGAATTGAAGGCACTTGAGATATATATTTGAGCAGAAATCTCCATGTACATATGCTAAAATGATCAATGACAGTTAAGAAAAAATTGGAGCCACTTTTGAGGATTATAAAGACCCCATAAATCCACATGAATGAGTGATATACATCTAATTGTATGTATATCACTATTTGGAAAAGAATGACGCTGCATTTTTGACATAGGATAGATATCACAAGTAGTTGGGTAATCAAAATGAATTTTATTCATGGAACAAATGTGAGTGGTTACAACGGTTGAAGGATGTCCAAGTCTATTGTGCCATACTATGCCATCCACTAGAAATTTGATTTACAAAAGAACAAGGAAAAACACTGGTTTTTTTCAACGTAAGACTCTTTGACACACTGATCAAAAGAAGAATGATCAAGTATGTATAGTCTACCTATTGTTTTCCCAATAGTTAGTATGTCATTAGTCTTTAGGCCATGTAAAAGACAACACAAGGGATAAAAGATGAATTTGACATGTGCTGTCATTGTTAACTTGTTAACAGATAACAAGTTAAAACGAAAACTAGGTACATGTAAAGTTTTGGTTAAGGTAAGATTATTTGTCAAATGTATATCACTAGTGTGATGAACAAATTTAACAGTTCTATTTGGTAGATAAACAAAAGTTGGTTGAATGGTTTTCATTTTTTTTACATCTATACACATGTGATTGGAAGCTTCAGTGTCTATTATCCAGGAGTCAGTTCTAATTAATTCAAGAGAACTAAAAGAATGGTATGGAATCGTACCTGCAAATTTTGCAAAATTCACATTATTTCCTCTGTTTACGCTAGACTTTATTTTCCCTTTCATGAATCTTTCAACTTCTTGTTGAATCAAACTAGAAATGTTCATCGACCAATCATCGGTGCTTTTATGAATGGACTTCGTATGTAGCTTTTCTGTTTCCCCTATTTTTATCGTCTTGCAATTTGTTGTATTATTTTAATTATGGTCAAGAGTACGTATATATATAGTTACAGTGTGAAGCAAAGGGTAAAGACGATATTACAATAACATGACTAATTATTCCCTATACGCGCTTGCAAGATGGAGGGTCGAGAAGATACACCAATCTTGGACCGAAGAGAAAGAAATGTAGGACGAGATAGAGCCTTCGTCAAGCAGTCAGTGAGCTGGTCCTGAGAGGAGACATGAGTGATACGGAGAGCCCCCTATTGAACTTGCTCACGGACAAAGTGAAAATCCAAAGCAATGTGCTTCATGCGGGAATGGAAGACAGGATTGGAACAAAGATAAGTAGTGCCAACATTGTCGCAATATAGCGCAGATACAGCAGGTAAAGTAACACCCAATTCAGTCAAGAGGGAGCAAAGTCACCGTATCTCAGCAGAAGAGGAAGCAACAGCTTGATATTCGGCCTCAGTAGACGAGCGAGCAACAGTGCGTTGCTTTTTAAAACTCCATGAAATAGGAGTCCCTCCAAGGAAGACCAAGTAACCAGAAGTAGATGTGTAATCGTCTTTGTTCCTAGCCTAATCAGCATCAGAAAAGGCATACAGGGAGTAGGGTCCACGCCGAACCACGATACCAAGATCAGAAGTCCCTTTAAGATGGCACAACAGACGTTTTGCAGGAGCCCAGTGGATAGTGGTTGGGCGATGCATGAATTGAGACAGCTTATTGACAGGAAAAACAACATCAGGGCGAGTCAAAGACAGGTATTGTAAGCTGCCAACAACCATGTGATAGTCACCTGGATCAGGGAGATCAGTGCCAGCCAGAAGTGTGAGGGGAGTAGAAGGATCAAGAGGTGTCTGGATAGGATTGGCAGACTCCATATGTGTGCGCTGCAGGAGGTCAGTAATATACCGCTGCGGAGATAACAGTAAACCAGCTGGATGAGGGAGAACCTCAACACCAAGGAAGTAAGATAAGTTCCCAAGATCCTTCAAAGAAAATTTGTCAGATAAAATGGTAATAAACCGCTGCACAACAAAAGAATCAGAACCAGTAATGATAATGTCATCAACATACACTAGCAAATAAATAGTAATGCCATTATATTTAAACATGAAAAGGGAGGCATCAGCACAAGAATTGTGAAAACCCTGGGACAGAAGGAAGCTGCGCAACTCAGAGTACCATGCCCGAGGAGCTTGCTTGAGACCGTAGAGGGCCTTGCGCAACTTGCAGACAAAGTGGGGTTTATCCTGATCAATAAATCCAGGTGGTTGAACCATATACACATCCTTACTCAGAGATCCCTGCAGGAAGGCATTGTTAACATCCAGTTGTTTTATACTCCACTGGCGACTGATTGCAAGCGCCAGAATAAGACGAATGGTGGAGGGTTTTACAACCGGACTAAAGGTATCATGATAATCAACACCGAGCCTCTGATGAAAACTTTTCGCAACCAACCGTGCCTTATAACGATCAACCAAACCATCAGGCAAGCACTTGATGCAAAAAACCCACTTGCAACCAACCAAATTATGGGCATTAGACGGAGGAACAAGATCCCAAGTTCCATTTTTGACTAAAGCCTCAAATTCTTCGGACATGGCAAGACGCCACTTGGAGTCCTTTAGGGCTTGGGTGACAGTCTGTGGTTCTACATCAGAAGTAGGGGAAACAGTGGCAGAAAAATTATGTTTGGGGTTTGGTTTGGAGATACCATCTTTGGCACGAGTTGTCATGTGGTGCCGAGGAGGGGGAGGGACATCGGAGTTGGTGGAGAGCGCAGGAGACACAGGTGAGGAAGGAGAGGGAGAGGACACGGGGGAGGAATCTGGGGAGGGGATGAACTGGTGGTGTGAGAAGGAGGCAGTGAGGTTGAAGGGGAGGGCGGTAGAGTAGTGGCATGGGTGATCCAAGTGTCATAGTCAGGAGAAGATGCAGATGGAAAGGAAGAGTGCGAGAGAGATTTGTAGGGAAAGGAGGATTCATCAAATTTAACGTGACGAGAGATAAACAAACGATGAGTAACAGGATCAAGACACATGTACGCACTTTGAGTAAGGGAGTAACCCACGAAAACACACGGGACAGAATGATCCTTTAATTTGTGAGAAGTATAGGGTCGCACCCAGGGATAACAAAGGCAGCCAAAGATATGGAGTTTAGAGTAGTGGGGAGGTTGGTTGAAAATACATTCAAAGGGAGACATCATTTTTAAGCCACGAGTGGGGAGACGATTAATCAGATAGACGGCAGTAGAAAAGGCATAGGGCCAGTAAGAAAGGGGCATAGACGCATGATGAAGAAGAGCTAAACCAGTCTCAACAATGTGGCGGTGACGATGCTTCGAATACCCATTATGTTCCGGAGTATGTGGAGGAGTGGTTAAGTGAGAGATTCCATGAGAGGACAAGTAGGAGCGAAGGGCAATAAATTCACCACCTTTGTCAGAGTAGAGGGTTTTGATGGAACATTCAAAAAAAGTTTCGACTAAATTTTTGAAGCGAGCAAAAACATCACTAACTTAAGATTTGCGTTGCAAGGGATAAAGCCAAACATACTTGGAAAAATGGTCCACAAAGATGACATAATACTTAAAATTATCATGGGATAACACAGGAGGTGTCCAAACATTTGAGAAAACCAGTTCTAATGGCCTAGTAGACCGTAAGGAAGATTCAGAAAAAGGAAGTTTGTGACTTTTGGTGCAGCTACATGCATTGCACATAGACAAGTCTTTATTGTTAACAATAGATAAACCAAATTTGGAAACTAAATGCTGGCACACAGGAGTGGCAAGTTGACCAAGACGATGATGCTAGGAAGTGAAGGAGGGTCGAAACTCAGACACCAAGGCCAGCATGGAAGAGGAAGGCAAAGAAGCTGGCCATTCATAGATGCAATTTCTATGTGGACCGGTAAGAAGAGGCGCCTCCGTATTGAGATCCTTTAAAACAAACCCAGAATCAGAAAATTCAACAGTGAGATTATTGGTGGCACACAACTTAGAAATGGATATAAGATTCTTTTTAATGGAAGGCACACATAGAACATTCAATAAATGAAGAGGATGAGATAAAGATGGAAGTGATATCGAACCAGAGTGGGTAATAGGTAACCCGGTACCGTCACCAATCATTATGTCCTCATTGCCAAAATAAGGTTGGTGCAAAGCTAGGTTGTTCACGTCAGCAGTAACATGGTGAGTGGCACCGCTATCCATGAGCCATGACGGGGTTGGAGGATCCGGAGGCACTGTAGCAACCTTTGCCCAAGGCTGCCACGGAGAGGAGCGAGCAGCAGGAGTACGATGGACTGAGAGTAGAGAGAAATGCGGACCAGCAGCGGGTGTTTGAGAGCTAGGCTGAGAGAAGAGCCATGCATACTGTGGACAGTGCCTGATTTTATGGCCTTGGACTCCACATCCTTGACAATATCCCAAGAACGGTCGACGAGGAGGACGAGAGGAGTACCCAGCAAGCAAGGAGGGCTGCGCAAAAACTGGAGCTGTTGACCACAAACTGGGAGTAGGGCTAAGAATTGAACCACCCGATGATGCCCCAGGATTGGATGTACACCAAGAAACAGAGAGCCACCAGGGTGTTGAGAGCCGCCAGTAAGCACACCAGATTGCGTAGAATTCCCACGACCACGCCCCCTTCCGCGTGGTCCAGTCGCAGGATTAGCAGGGGCGGCATTGAGAGCAAGGAGGCCAGATTGGACTGCGAAAGTGCGAGCTCCCTATGAAGTAATTTCTCCAACAATTCCTCAAACGTGATGTTAGTTTCACATGCCTTAATGGCTTCAACTACGGGGGCATAAGATTCATTAAAACCATCTAAAATCTTTTCAACCAAATCACATTCGTCCAAGGGTTTGCCCAAAAGAGCCAACTGATCAGCCTTGTTTTTAACAAAATACATAAACTCGGAGATATATCTACTTCCCTGAAGTGGTTGTTTGAGGTGTTCTTTGATTTGATTAACATGGCTTCATGAAGGATTAGCATAAATAGTGTGTAAAGTGTTCCAAATCTGAGATGAAGTCTCCGCACGCTGAACGTTAGGAAGAATAGTGGGAGATAGCGTACTTACTAGAAAAGAGAAAACCAATTGATCTTGTTGTAGCCATGACGCATACGCCGGATTGGAAGCAGTGCTGGCGTCAGTAGTTGTCTGTGAGGGAGGAGCAGTGGAGGTGCCATCCACGAACGAAAGGAATCCAAATCCACGAAGGGTGGATTGGACCTGTAGTTTTCATGCAAGAAAATTATTCGGTTGTAGCTTTATCCCAGACGCAGGAGCATTGATCACAATCAGGGGGGAATGTGGATCATGGGGGTTGGGAATGGTGGGCTGAGTGAAGCCAGAACCAACAGAAGAAGGTTGCGACATGGACTGAGAGGGAAGGACGAAGCAGCAGCAGCGAGAAGAGCTGGGTTTGACGGCTAGGGTTTACAGGACCCTAGGATCTCTGCTCTGATACCATATCGTCATGCAATCTGTTGTATTATTTTAATTATGGTCAAGAGTACGTATATATATAGTTACAGTGTGAAGCAAAGGGTAAAGACGGTATTACAATAACATGACTAATTATTCCCTATAGTTTCTACCAAATTTGCCAAACTTTTCTTTGATGTTTTCTGTTTCAGCTCTTTTATCTCCTTATACCACTCTGGATAGCTTTGAATTTTGAAACAACTATCTTTGGTATGTCCGGTCATTTTGCAAAGATCACACTTTAATTCAGACTTGTCTATGGTATCTCTTCGTTTATAAGTCCCTTTCCTACCTTTATCGTTCTTAGTTATTTGTCCTCTAACAAACATGGCACTGTTCTTATCGGGTTCAACTATGACCAGATGAATTTCCTTCTTCGTTTATAAGTCCCTTTCCTACCTTTATCGTTCTTAGTTATTTGTCCTCTAACAAACATGGCACTGTTCTTAT
>JANQBM010000003.1:17403191-17417691 GCA_025594535.1 Erythroxylum domingense
CGGGTTCAACTATGACCAGATGAATTTCCTTCTGTCTCTCCACTGTCAAAATAATTGAATATGCTTTTTCAATACTTGGTAATAGATCCATCACTAAAATTTGATTTTTAACCTGATTGTAACTTTCATTCAACCCCATCAGAAATTGTGTCAGCTTATGACTTGAATTGTTCTCCTCCATTTTCCTTCCAGTTCCACACGTACACTAATTACATGAACACTTTGGCGTTGGTAACAAACTTCTTAATTCATCCCACAGTTTCTTCAGTCTTGAAAAATACCTAACAATAGACATATTTCCTTGCGTGATTGTATTGATTTCTCTTTGTAACTAATGCAAAAGAGGACCATTACATTCTCCATATCTCTTCTTTAATTTCTTCCAAAGCCCAAAAGCACTTGAGGCATACAAATAAGCATCCCGAGCAGAGCATTGGCCCCCATCAACTCATTGAACTATATTGACATTGGAGTTCCTTTTAACCCTTTCCTGCCCTGCATGTCCAGAATTATGTCTCTAAATATTGTTTCTGCTTTAGATTTCAATTTAAGTATTGCACTCTCATAAACTTTAGTTCATTTGTGGCTGTAAGTTATGTTGGCCAAAAGGAGTGTCCGTGATTAGGAAAAGGTCTTAGAACTTACTGATGGATAGAATAGGTTATTGACTTTGTAAACTCTGAAATGTTAATGTCTGCTTAATATTCAACCCTATCTGATAACTAGGAACACAATTGGTTATATAAGAATTAAGCAATCATGTCTTTGCTTTTTCATGCATTGTCATTTTTGTACTTTGTATATCAAACGGAAATATAGTTTGAGAATCTTGCAGGTAATATATGTAGAACCTGGCCAGAGCTCTGAAGTCGAGGGGCAGAATGGCACTAAAGTCAGTGTTAAAGCAACAGCAGGGCCTGTTCTAGGCCCTCCTTGGCAGCGGCCTGAGAATGGGTAGAAATTCTCTTTTCTAAAAATTATAACTGCCAATGGTTATAGATTTCTCTTCCTCAACTGAATTTATATGTGCACTTTTTGCCTTTTCTATGTGCTTTAGATACATTGTCAATTCTCCACAGGGCCAATTAACTTTATACTATGAGCCCCATTGCGTCTACAACAAGAAGCTTCTTGAACAGGAATATGCTGATATCATTATCACCCCAGTCATAAAGCAGCTTCTGCCTAAATTTACTTTAGTTTCAGGGCAAGAAGATGCGGTTCAACTTGCCAAGTTGCTGCAAGCCAAGTACACAGCATTATCCTTGTTGTTTGTGGCTACATCAAGATTTGCTTTAATAGGATCTTATTTTTCTTTTTTTTGATTCCTAGGTTTGTTATACCAATGAAAAATGGTGACCTGGATAGCAAAGGGCTTCTTGCCAGTATCATTCAAGCTGAGGGAACAATAGAATCCTTCAAGGTTTGTTTCATTTGCACTCGACGAAAACTAAAAACTGATGGAATTGTCAATTGCACATAACAAATTTATAGGATGAGGATGCATAAACTTGACTAGTGTGTGCATCACGATTATCACACGTTATGCCTGTCACATTTCTATAACTGATAATGCGAACTGCCACTCGTACTCCATTGTCTTGTAACATAAGAACAATATTCCATAGATGTATGAGGAAAAACTGAAACAACAGAAAGATGGTTGCATATATGGTTGTGGTGTAGGCATATGGTTGGGGTGTAGGCTGCTGATCGTTTTCCTTCTCTTAACTCTTGGGCAAATGGTGATCAAATTTTCTGAAATCTCTTACTGGCTGCTGAGTTTATTGCCTTTATAATTGCTAAACTAGTTGGTGTTGGTAAGAAAAAAAGAACGTAATTGTTTTCTAGACGTTTGTTGATTGGAATTTCGATATGTACGTTTTAGATGGGTTCTCAGACAGAATGGGCCAGGTATTGGACCTTGAACCAACTGTCTTGGGATATTGATCATCATCTAAAGTAGCAGACAAGGTCTTACTTTACTTACTGCTGTCTGCATAGTGATTGTATGTATCCCCAGGATGTGTGATTCTATTTTCAGAAGAATTCGCCAGAGGTGATGCTCAGCGTTAGATGTTTGAAGTTACTCCTTGGCTCTAACCTTTCATTTTAGCACACGATTGCCAGTTTGAGGTTCCTGTGGTGAAATTAATGGGATTAAGTTGATTTAATTGTTTAATGGGTTTGTAGGTTGGACTTTAAACAAATTGCTAGCCAATTGGCCTGTTTTAGTAGAAGACAAAAACAAGTTTGACAGTTCATAAATGGCGCATGGTTAAGGGAGTCTTTTTCTTATGTACATTGGCCTTAGCAGTAACGTTTTTGTGGTGTGGTTAGTTTTGTTCTCGTTCCTCAGTCATTAAGATTTATGGCTCTTGATTCCTGCTTCTATATCTCAAGTGTTGCAAAATAATGTGATGTGATGTAGGAGCTTTTGACCAAGGAACTGCCAGATGCTCAAGTATTGGAGCCTACTCCTGGTGTGCCTCTAGAAGTTTCCAAGCGTTGAAATGCTTGGGCAATGAAAAAACATTTGCCGTTACTCCCAACTTTCACTCTCGATACTTATTGTAGGCGTTCTTCGCACTTTTGGGTTAATTGCACTAAATATGAATCTCTTTAGAAAGAATTTCTGATTTGGATATAGTTGTAGAGGTCCTATAATTATAAAATAATATGATACTCAACAAAAGAAGTGTTTATTAGTAATTTGTAAACTTAAAATTCGGAGATCATCACAAGATTCACGACAATCTCTGGAACATGAAACTCAAGAAATGTCATTTGAATGAAAGTGGAAGGTCAGCTTTTCTTTTGATACTTTGTATTGGATGCGTGAACGTTCGAACGAGAGAGAGAAATTAGGAATAAAAGATACGGAGAAATCACGAGAGAATTTTAGAAGGAAGGAAAATAACTGCTTCTGTTGTTACAATGTTCAAACATACGTAAGAAGAAAGCTTAATTAGGTGCTAGTCTTAGATAGCTGTCGTGTGGATTTATTTAAACAGTACATCGGAATCATTGTGTCTTAAATAATGTTGCTCTTTGTATGCTTCTTTAATTCATTTAAAGTTCTCGGGGTTTACTCTTCTTCTTCATTAATCTCTACAACAATCCCGTCCCTTTTCAGTTCCTTGTCCATCAAGTTAACCTTTGGAAATCGTTTCTGGAGTTCAAAGAGATATTCTCAAGAAGCACTCTTGCTCCGACCATTGAATTAGCAGTTGTGTTATCGAACGATTGTTTATCAACATGCTCTGTAGTGGTGATCACTTCGGGTAATGCCGTAGAAGTTCTTCCTTGTTCCATTTGAGCCTTCTTAAATTTGTGACGTGTGAAAAATTGGATGAATAGTTCCTATCAGCATCTCCAATTTATAAGCTACATTTCCCACACTTTTTAGAATCTTGTAGGGGTCGTAATACAGTGGTGACAGTTTATAGTTGCCCTTCCTTGGAAGCGAATGTTGTTTATAAGGTTTTAGCTTCAATAAAACTAAATCACTTAGCTTGAATTCTCGTTCTGACCTTTTTGAGTCTGCTTGTCGCTTCATTCTATTTTGCGCTTTCTATAGGTAGAACCTTGTTATCTCCGACATCCCTTCTCTATCCCTAAAAGCTTGATCTACTTTTGCTATCTTCGAATCACTAACGAGATAAGGAGTATAAATAGGTGGAGGATATCCGTATAGAACTTTGAAAGGTGTTGTATTGATGGTTGAACGGTATGATATACTATGCTATCATTCGACTAGAGGAACCCACTCACTCTACCTATGTGGCGCTTCTCCACAAAAACATCTTAGATAAGTCTATAAAATTTTGTTGATTGCTTTCTTTTGTCTATTCATTTGTGGATGATAAGCTGTTGAGAATTTCAAACTAACTACTTGTAGTCTAAATAATTCTTTCCAAAATTTGCTTAAAAAGTGGGGCCTTTGTCACTAATGATAGTTTCAGGCATTCCAGCATCTTGAAAATGTGATTAAGGAATAATTCTACGACATCCCTTGTTGAATACAGATGTTTTACTAGAATGAAGTGTGCATACTTCTTAAACTAATCAACCACCACTAATGTCAAGAAATGTCTCTTAGATGTGAGTAGCCCTTCGATAAAATCGAAACTTAATTCCCTATAACTTCCTTTTGGGATTTAAAATGGTTTTAGTAACCTTGGAGATGTGGACGTATCATACTTGTTTTTTTTGGTAAATCATGCATTTCTTAATGTAATTTTGGATAGCAAAGGGCAAATCATCCTTGTTTCATCATGACTCATCTTGATTAATTATTCCTTGAGTGTGGTTTTCAACTTGGTAACCCATTTTTTCATTTATATGCATTTGAGGCAATTTCTCCTTGTGTTAATTTCCTTATCAGGTCCTGTACAGTGTGATCCTTTTCCTAACTCTTTTTAAGCGTCTACCATAGTGTTCTCCTTCCTGTTACCATATTGAAGTTCAAAATTATACCCCAAAAGCTTCAAAAATCACAACTATTAGAATGATGTAGATAATTATTGCTCCAGTAGATACTTCAAACTTTTGTAGTCTGCTCAAACAATGAAAAGTTTGATACTAAGATAGTGATGCCATTGTTTAATTACTTTGATTACAACTAAAAACTCTTTTTTATATGTTGACAACCTTTGATGTCTTAGAGCTAATATCTTGCTTAGATATGCGATATGATGAAGTACTTGTTGTAATACTGCCCTAATGTCCAATCCGCTAGCCTCTACTTCCACAAAAGGGGGTTTTGAGAAATCAGGGAGCGGTAATACTGGTGTTATCATGATTTCTCTCTTCAATTTTTCAAATGCTTCGTTTTCTTCTTGTTGCCAACTCCACAATAAAAAAAGATTATCTTTCTTCAATAATTTAGTTAAGGGTCTAGCAGTTAGTCTATACCCTTTAATAAATCTTTTGTAATATCCAATGATTCCCAAGAAGCTCCTCAATTCTGGGTTCTAGCCAATCTTCAATCGTTTTTACCTTCCTTACATATGTAGCCACTTTTTTCTCTAAAATTGTGTCTTATTCTGAACACACACATGCTTCTGCGTAAATATAATTGGTTGACTTTCAAAGTTTCCATTGTCATAATAAGGTGTTCCATATGTGATTGTAATGATTTAATGTAAATTAAAATTTCATAAAAATACCAGGATGAAGCATTGGAGATACAATTTAAATTGTTCATTCATCAGCCTTTAAAACATGGATGGTGCATTGGTCAGGCCGAATGTCATGACAAGGAATTCATGGTGCCCTTTAGGCATCTTGAACATTGTTTCCAAAATATCTTTAGGTTGCATTCGGATCTAGTGATAACCTGAGAGTAAATCTAGTTTTGTAAACTTGTTGATCTTGTGTGGTTTAACTAATAATTTTTTGATTAAGGTAATGGAAAATTTATCTTTGAAAGTGTGTTTGTTGAGTTCACAGTAGTCCATATACATTCGCATGAACTATCCTTCTTCTTGAAGAGGAATACTGGTGATGCATACAATCCATAGATGTGTCTAATGAAGCCTTGATTCATTAGTTCTCTCACTGATATTTAATGATGTCCTTTTGAGTTCCTGAGTACCCGTATGATCTAAAGTTAATGACTTATATTCACTCTTTTAAATGGATCTGATGATTATGTTTTCTACTAGGTGGTAATGGGGTTGGTTCTCTGAACATCATCAAAAACTCTGAATATTTGCATGGATCTCATCGAAGGTACTCCATTAATCCTCCTTTACTCCTAGTTGTTATAGTTGGCATTCAATCGAAAATGTCAGTTGCATCATGAAAAGTTGGCCTCCCTTTAAGTGTTGAAGTGTTTTGTGAAAATCTTTGCCTGATACTACCTTAAATCTCCCATCTAGATTCCCGTTTAATGTAACTATTTGTCCCTCCCAGTTGAAGTTCATGGTCCTCTTCTTAAAATTACACAAAATGTTGTTCAATCTTACCAGCCATTGTACTCGGAGCACTACATCACAACCTCTTATTGACAATATTAGTGCATTTGTGGTGAATTGGACTCCTTGCATAGTCCACATAAAATTCATGTAGCACTGCTTACATACCAGTTACAACCTTCCGCTTATTGTAATGTTTGGTGTTTCGATTTCTTTGTCATCATAGGTGCCTTTGCCTTTCTTCACGATTGAAGCATATATAAAATTATGGCTGTTCTCATTGTTAGATTCTCATATCGATTGGATAGGGGAACGAAGTAGGCCTTATAAGGCTATGGAAACCTCTCCCTCATAGACACGTTTTCTCAAGGGTGGAAAGAACAAAACCGTGAGGGCTTGGCTGGGCCAAGACCCAAAGCAGACAATATATATGAGCGGGGTGGTCTGGGCTGTTACAAATGGTATCAGAGTCAGTATCTAGGCCTGTGTGCCAACAAGGACGCTGGGCCTCCAAGGGGAGTGGATCCAGGCCTGTGGGCCAACGAGGACGTTGGGCCTCTAAGAGGGGTGGAATGTTAGATTCTCATATCAATTGGAGAGGGGAACGAAGTAGGCCTTATAAGGCTATAGAAACCTCTCCCTTATAGACGAGTTTTCCTAAAGGTAGGAAGAGAAAATAAGGGCTTGGCTGGGCCAAGGCCCAAAAAAGACAATATCTGTGAGTGGGGTGGTCCCGGCTACTACAGTCATTATCTATCAAGATGTGAATCATCCTCCTCAATGAATTCCCATTACTCTCATTTGCTTAAAGTTCCATTTTCCTGTTAATCCCATCATTGTCTATATAGACACGTTTAGGAAATTAGCTTCTAATTATTCTTCCTCGAGTTCATCATTGTCTCCCTCAGTTACAACTTCTATAAGATCTTTATCTCCAATGACCATTTATAATTGTAATTGCATCTTTTAACATTTATAGCCTAGGAATATTTTTCATCACAACAAAAATAAGCCCTCATGACCTTTTTTCATTAAATTCTTTGCTACTGATGTATTTTAGAGTTTTAAACATTCTTGCTACTGCCAAGCGGGTTGGAGTCGTAAGGGTGGGAAGTATTCAGTCTGATGTTAAGCTCATGTTTACATTCATTATCTGCTTCATCTTCAGAAATGGGCTATGACCTCCCTCAATGCTTACACTCCCCAAAGTGTTCCCTTTGAGAAAAGATGAACTCCTTTTTCCATCATAACCACTTCTTGCTTCTGAGCCAACATATGAGCATAATGTAAAGAAGATGGCTTATGTAATCACATTGTAAGTTCGATTTCTGGTGTAAGCCCCTTAAGGAAGAATCCTATTAAATATCATTCAGATAATGATAGTCGATTAGAATAATGATCGAATTTGGCTCAATTGAGCCTTCCTATTTTAGCTGCTTAAAATCTCCATTGGATCATCGAAAATCTTTGCTTCAAAGCATTGCTTGTGGATGCTTGTGAACTCCTTCCAATCCACCATTTTAGACTTGTTCCAATTCCTTTAATAGAGTCTATACGATTTCTTAGCTTGTTCGTCCATATGGAGAATCACCATACCCACTTTCAACTTCTCTGAAGTTTAATCCAATTGAAAGAATTGCTCACATATGTATAGCCATAGTTTGATTCTCTTACCATCAAAAATTGGAAATTCTATTCTATTTAACCTTGTAGGGATCACATTTTCATCCTTCTCTTGCGTTATTTTATTGCTTCGATTCGTGTGTTCTGGAGTAACTGAGATAGCTACCCCACATTCCACTCCCTGTCACTATATGAATTGCATGAAGATAGGTTTAAGCTTTGACATGCCCTTCTTATACTTATATTCTTTATTTTGTGACTCTAACAATAGTTTATCGTTCCTAGTTTGTGCCTCTATCAAACTCTTAATGCTCTCTTTGACTTACATAACTCAGCTCCCCTTGTACCTTCCACCATTGATATCTTTCCTAAAATTTACTGCTTAGATACCAATTTTTATGATATTTTGTAGTTTATCAACACCCGATCAAGTTTTTAGTAGTTACATTTAAATTGTTGTGTAGTTAGGTTTATTTTAATTTCTAAAATAAGTTTTGAATGATTTGGCTTGGTTTGGATTGCTAATTCTTTTACTCTCTTGAATCACTTATAAGATAGGAAAAAATTCTCAATGTCAAGCGGATGGGTTAAGTGTTTTGTTTTAAGTGTGAATGTTGCATATTGTATGATAGTTTGCTAGGTTGCATATTGTGAATTGTGTGAATGCGTCAATGGCTTAGATGGATTGAAATTGATTTAATTTTAAACATAATCTATAAGGTTGTAAAGAGTCATTAGCTCGTGAAATTAGTGAATTAGGTTCTTTGGCTAAATGTGCAATTTAATTAAGATTTAGTGTTAGTTTGTCACCCTCTAGATTATCACATTTATTTATAATTTTTGGTCTTTCGACTTAAGTAGCTTTGCTAGTATTTTTTCAGGGAAATGAGTAGCTAAAGCAATAAGGTAGGCAATAAAAAAAGAGAAGTGTTTGTTAATTTTAAATAAATAACTATTCCGCTGGGCTTCGGGTTATGAATAGAGTATCTAGTTGAGAACATGATGTAGCCGAATAACCGGATCAACATGCATCACAAATGTGTGCTTTCACGTTAAAAGGTTATAATGACGTTCCAACCAAGCATATAAATAAAAACATGACTTAGTAGAGTAACCGGATTGACATTTATCACCAATGTTTGCCTCCGACTAAAAGACTAGGTCCATGTACATAAATAAATAAATAAAAAGTAAATAAGATAAAAAATGTTTTCTAATAAAACCTATTGAACTTGTAAATGGCTTTACTTTTCATAAAAATGTAGTTAATAGTAGTTACAAAGTTTGAATGACCAAAGAATTATTAATGTGTATATATAATTGAAAAGGGTGAATAACTTGACATTTGAGTTTTGATTAATATGTATGTTTAGTTCAGAGCTCCTAGATGTGGATTTTGCATGTTAATGATTTGGAACAGCTTGAATGATTGTGTTTAAAGTTAAATTTATTTCATGAAGTTGAAGTCAATGTCTCATCATTGCATTATATGCTATGTGACTTTTTTGTATTTGTTGTTTTGTTTGCTTGAGGACAATCAAACATTTAAGTATGGGGATGTTGATAAGTGAAAATTGCATTGTATTTTAGGGCTTAATTTGATATGTATTTAACTATTAATTCAATCATTTAGTATATGTTTATGTTAGAATTTGTTAGTTTGCTAATTATTTGTGTTTTAAGTGTTTTATGGGTTAGTACAAGCTTTTGAGCTTAAATATTATATTTTTTAGGTACCTTGATGTGTTTGCTAGTGTTTTAGGGTTAATATGAAAGAATGGAGGAGTTTTGAAAGACATTTAAGCCGAAACAACGACCCACAATTATGTCCTGCGTCGAGCAAACTCGCAGTCGCCTACAAATTTCCCGTTTCAAGGGACTTTTTAGACATTTCGGACCCCGGAAAGACCCTAGGGTTATCCAAAATATAAAAGACTATTTAAAGAACATGAAGAGGAGCACAAAACGAGCTTTTGCATCAGTCACCTTAAGAAACTCTGGAGAGAATTCATCGAGAGATTGAGAAAGAAAGAAGGAAGAGAGAATAGGAGAAGAAGCGAACTCGATGTACTTCCTAGATCGGGAGGTTTCCCAAAATAGCTGCCTCCTATCCTCCATGTTGATTGTATTTCTTGATTATTTTCAATTTTATCATTGTATAGAATTGAATTGAATAGTTGATGATAGAATCTTAAATGTCAAGGATGTTCTAAACTCACCTTTGGAGTTTTATTCTTGAATTAACAAAATCTGAATGTTTATATGTTTATTGGATTTGTTGTGATTTAATTTTGCTATTACATAATTCGATAATAAACTGAGAGAGTGAATCAAATGAAAAAAGATTGAATTAGGTTAACGAAAGTTAGGTGATTTAATAGAAATTAGAGTTAAATCAAATCAGTAAATTGTACGAAAAGAGATCTTGGATAATTTCCGATAGTTTATTAGAGAACTTTAGAACTAATTAGGATTTTGGATAGGTTATAAATTAAGAGATTGCGACCTTCATAATTTGATTAGGGTTTATGATTTAGGGTTAATGGTTACCCTAAGATCACCTAGAACCAATAATCCAGTAATTCATAATCAGTTAGGTTAGCATTAAAGATGGATAAAATTCCCTTTCTCTTAATTGGTAATTTCTTTGGGTTGATTCTTGGGTGTGTAAAAATTGTTTAGTAATCAGTATTTTTGTGATTGATTTTTAATTTAATTTGATTGATTGAATTAATTTCTCTATTTTAGTTTCGTGCAATTTGGATTTTTGTATTTGTATTTGGTCTTAGATTTTAGGATTAGATTATCCCTCCTCATGGGATCAACATCTTAGGTACTACGCTAACGAACCATTCCTCATGGGATCAACATCTTAGGTACTACGCTAACGAACCATGCCTTGCAGATTATCAAGGGTTATTTATTAAAACTTACACACAACCAACACCTGATCACTCCCCTTGTACCTTCCGCCGTTGATATCTTTCCTAAAACTTACTACTCAGATACCAATTGTTGTGATATTTTGTATTGGATGAGTGAATGTTCGAACAAGAGAAAAAAATAAAGAACAAAAGATACAGACAAATTACGAGAGAATTTTAGAAGGAAGGAAAATAAAACTTCTATTATTATACTTGTCTGATTTCTAATCATTGTTACAACATTTAAATATACATAAGAAGAAAACTAAACTAAGTGCTAGTCTTGGATAGTTGTTGTGTCAATTTATTTAAACGGTACATCAAAATCATTATGTCTTAAGCAATGTCGTTCTTTGTATACTTCTTTAATTCATTTAAAGTTCTCGTAGTTTACTTATCTTATTTGTTAATCTCTACAACAGCTGTTATTTCATAGCAGTCACCTGTCCCTCGCTAGTCATCATATTGTTTTGACAAGAGTAATGTTACTACTAAAGTAATATGAGGTGAATGTGGAGAAAAGTGGTTTATATATATCCTCAGATGTCAACAATCAAGACTAGAACAATAACATGGTTGGTTTTTCATTACAGTCTCTTCCTTTGAAATATTTGGGGGTTCCTATTAATTCAATAAGCCAAAGTCTTCTAATTTCATTCTTTTGATTAAGAAGCTCAAAGTACGAGTTCATGCTTGGCAATACAATTGCAGCCAGAGTGACTCTTATCAATTCAGTATTGAGTAGTATGCACCTTCATTAGTCTACTCATTTGGTATTGCCAAAGAAAGCCATCAAAGAAATTGATAAAGTATTGAAAGCCTTCTTGTGGTCAGGGAAAATAGATAATTATAAGCAGGGCAAAGTGAAATAGAGTGACATTACTGTTCCGAAGAGGCAAGGAGGATTGAGGATCAACTCAACTATCCAAATGCTGAAAGTTTTACTTTGTAAAAGGATTTATAGACTTTTCACTGATAGTAAAGCACTGTGAATTAAATGGGTGAATGAATATCATCTTAAAGAGTAGTACTTTTGGTAGTTGGACAAGTCTAAAGCTTATTTCTAGTTATTCAACCATATACTTAGCCTAAGAGACATGTTATATCCTCATATCAAGCATCGACTAGGAGATGGTGAGGATATAACATTCTAGTTCGATAACTGGACTAATTTCAGTCCATTTGCCCATAGAGCAGAACTTGTTCCACTCAGACACAGAATTCCTGTTAATGCTCGAGTCTTACCGTTAATTCATAATGGTGATTGGGTTGGAAATTACAAAGGTTTTTTCTTACTTACAGCTTATCTACCAATCATCCCAGAAAGGCCAAAAAAGGATAACATCATATGGAATGTCAATTTCAAAGGTATGTTTACTAACTGATCTTGTCGTCACATGATCGCGAACAACGTTGAAGTTATGCCTTGGTTTGAAATGCTTTAGATGTCTTTAAAACTCAAAATTGTAATAGTCACTTGGCTAGTGATTAAGAACATGCTTAAAACTAAAGATAAATGGTATGAGACATATGTTAGAAATCATTTATGTGCCTTGTGTAAGCACAAGAATAAGAGCAGAAATCATTTATAATTTCAAAGCACTTACACTAGAGGCATTTAGAGCAGGATTTAGGTTATCTTACAATTAACTAACTCCACTTTTGAATAGAGGGAGACTTTGAATAAGATCATTGGGTATATTAAGTAGGGTAAAGTGGACAGATTGATCATCAAGACAGCATTTGCTATAGTCGTCTATTCCATATGGAGGGAAAGGAACAAGAGAATCTATAAAGAAGTTGAAGCAGATACACATCAGCTAGCATATCAAATTGTGAATTAGGTTCGAACAGTTTCCATTACTAGCTATAAAGAAAATTCACTTAGTTAAGTAATTAGAAGAAATTAGTTACTGTAATATTTTTTTTGTAATAACTGGTTTTGTTGTCTATGTTCTTAATGTGATTTTGTAGCTGGATCATATGACTCATTGTAATAGTGTATGGTAGTTTTTGCTAGTTTAATATATTTTCATTCATCTTTCAAAAAAGAAAAAGTAATATGAGGCTTTCCAATTTTTCTTTTCCTCTTCCTTACCATGATTACGTATATATTATAGACAAAGATGAGCATTTACATGTTGAGCTTTAGTACGAACATATATTTTTGATAAATCTGAACAAGAAATAAAAAATACTTTTAATTTCCGTTCTCTACAGAGAATTAATGAAATTGAATAGCAATAGTTTCATCCATTAAATAACCCAATATGTACTGCATAGTTTCCAAACAAATATCTAGATATATACGTTGAAGCACTTATATATTAAGGGGTTTTCATTGATATAGAATATTTTGAATACTAAACGATGAATGTGATTAGTTCAATATCACGCATGTGCCTGACTAGCTCATCAATGAACGAGTTATGAAAGTGATCTCTGCTAACATAACATTGCACTCTATCATACAAAGTTTTCCCCTCCCCTGGCCGAATGCAGAGCCAATGCAAGAAATTTGTTTCTTTTGTGATTTGCCTATCATTAACCATTTGGATTGTTTGCAAAAGATTAAAGGTTATTAGCATAGGTGATTGGCATATGCCAGGTACCAGCTCTGGGACTTAGATATTCCATTTCTCATTCCCCATTCTAGAACATCAGTTTAACCAAGAAATGACTTTTTTTTAACTTCAATGCCCAGAGGAGCCATCTACCCTTACGATGCTCTCAAAAGTCAAGAGTCGCGCTTAACCTAATCACGAATCACATATCTCTCTCTCCACGTTCCTTAGTCAACACATATTCTATTAATATCCTACTACAATTGAATTAAATACCATTTTGTTAATTTTAGGACAATTCAAAATTTTATTTTTTTAAAATATAAAGAATATAGAATGTTGGACAATGTCAGATTCTTAGGTATCGGAATATCTCCTCTTGTATGTATGCACCTTGACCACTCTTAGCCCTAAGATAAGATAAGAGATATATACAAAATATAGTGATATTAGATTAGGATCAGAAAATGATCATAGCATGTGCACATTTGTCGATACTCGATTGGTGCTGATGCCATCCAGAAAAATAACAATATTTGTGGTACATTCGTTGGATGTACCGTTTAGACGTGTATGTACATATCTAATACTTGTATAAATCAGGAAACACTCGGCTTCAATTAGAGCTTTGTCTGTCGTCCAGTTATGAAAAGATGAGAATTCTTTAAGAACATTGCAAGAAAATTGTGCTTTTGTGACGATATTTACTGGCGGAAAATGCAAACTTTTCTTCGGTATGAAAGATTAGCGACAGACATCAGTGACGAACAAAAACGTCATAAAAACGGCCATAGTTAATATATACCGATGAAAAATAACTTACCGTTGGTAAATTTACCGATGGAATATTTTTACCGTTAGTGTATTTACGAACGAAAAATTCTTATCCATTAGTATATTTACCAACGGTTGAAACACTTCTGTCGGTAAAATGTTTCAAAAGCATCGACAGTTATTCCCTTTGTAATTACCAAAAAAAGCTGTTGGTTATTCCATCTGTGATTACCGATAGTACTTGCTCTGTCTGTGATTACCGACGACATGTTGTTGGATAGTCCGTCTGTGATTACCGATAATTTTCGTCTTTCCATCGGTACGTTTGTGCAAAACGTGCAGGAAATTGTTCCAAATTTACCGACGAAAGTTGTTGTTCCATCTGTGATTACCGACGAAGTGTGATTCTATCTGTGATTACCAATAGTTACTGCTGGAACCCCTCCCCGGGCGGGTCCACGGCCCGACGTCCTACGTGACATCTGGACCCGTGACCCACAGGGGAGGAATTCCCCACCAGGGATGCTTAAAACGAACAAATTTATTTAATTTACCTCCGTACATAATTTGAGATAAATCATTAAAAAAAATCAATAAGTGTTGACCCCGGAAAAAATGCATGGTGGGATCGTAAGATGAGCATCTACATTTATATAAGACAATTAGGAGCAAAAACTTCAGAAAAGTATTTAAT
>JANQBM010000003.1:17417791-17441696 GCA_025594535.1 Erythroxylum domingense
AAATTATGATTATTTGTTATCATCAAAAAGGGGGAGATTGTTAAGTCAGGAGGACTTTACGATAATTAGTTTTGATGTCAATCAAATAATAATAATGTTAGAAATAAATGAACTAGTTTAATGAGTGTGTTAAGTACACAGAAGAAACAAAAGACAGAAGAAGTCGAAACACAGAAGAAGTAGAAGACAGAAGAAGTCAAAACACAGAAGAAACAAAACACAGAAGAAGTAAGAGCCAGAAGAAGTCGCAACACAGAAGAAGTAGAAGACAGAAAAAGTCGAAACATAGAAGAAACAAAACACAGAAGAAGTAGAAGACAGAAGAAGTCGAAAAATAGAAGAAATAAAACATAGAAGAAGTAAAAGACAGAAGAAGTTGAAACACAGAAGAAACAAAATACAGAAGAAGTAAGAGACAGAAGAAGTCGAAACACAGAAGAAACAAAACACAGAAGAAATAAAAGACAGAAGAAGTAAAGACACAGAAGAAAACACAGACGATACAAAGCAAAAGATATGCTAGTACGTCGAGCAGTTAGTTAGTTGGAGTTAGTTATAGAACTCAACTAAATAGCGGTTATCAAGAATCAAGAAGCGGTTATCAAGATTCAAAGAAGCGGTTGAAGACATAGACTATAAATACTAGTCGTAGTCGAAGACTAAACAACTTTCTGGTGAAATCTTTGATTCTACAACTTTTTAGCGTTTAAGTGTTTACTTAAAAAATTCTGTAGTGCAATACGAAAAGAGCTAAACTACTGTAACAATAGCTCACGATATCTGTCTAGTGAGAGAAAGAAAAGGCTAAGGGCCTAGAGAGGCTAAAATAGTGGAAAAAGAATACTTGGTGTACGAGACCTGAAGAAGCTCGAGAAGAAAGAAAGAATACTTGTAATTAGTTGAAGTATAGTGAATACTCAGATGAATTCTAAGGACTGGACGTAGTCCATGGTTTAGGGTGAACCAGTATAAAATCGCAACGTCTATCCTCTATCTCTCAACTTAGTATATTTTGTTCTTAAATAAGTATATAGAAGTTACTTGCGATTCATCTCATAACAATTTTGTGATAGTCTTTTAACAAGTTAGAGAAGTTTTTATCAAGAAAAATTAAATAACTTTTATTAGCGAAAAGTATACACAATTCAACCCCCTTCTTATGTATATCATATATTATACATATTTTCTATACTAACGTGTGATTTACTTCAGCCATCATGTATGTGATTTAGCTAACCTTCGACCCAAGCCTCATTTTTAGTTAGTTTTTGGTCTCACATCTGAATCTTGCATTTCGTTGAAGATTTCTATCAATGTGCAACAATGCATGTCAACTTATCGACAATGCCTATTCACCTTGCGTACTTATAAGTCTTTACCTTGTTTTGTCATATCGAGTGTCAAACATTGGCTAAGGATTACCAATGCCTGCACGATTTAATAATGTTAGACTTAGGAATCTAACAAACCACCCCTATTAGAAGAACTCGACTCTCTTGTCAAAATAATATGTAGGCACTCCTCAAAATGTGGTTCCCCCAATGACTTCTTAGTCATTGGAACCTTTCCAATATATCATTTTCCCTCTTTGTTTGTTTTTGCTTTTATTAGGACACTCCTTCCTAAGGCCCATTATGCCCAATATAGTATAGTTGTTAAGGTAGACTTCTTCCATTGAGTTATCCTCTCTTTCTCCTTAATTCTTCACGACCATGAAATTCATTTACTCCTTACCTACCTTTCATTTTGGGCATTCACGAGCAAAGTGTATCCCTTTATAAATGAAACAAGCAATATTCCATTCTATTTGTTTCTTAGACTTGTATTGAGAAGATTCATATACTTTCTCTTTGTCTTTCTCAAAGCCATTATGTGTCCACCATTATTTTTTCCCTTATTACTCATTCGAATAGGTGGTGGCATTTGAAGATACAGCAAGGCATTTGTAATCACTATTGCGTCAGGGAGTTCTTTCACGTTCTGCCTCTGAAGCTCTATTTGTGCTCATCCTTACAAGTCACTTACAAAATTGAACAACTTATCTTCCTTAAACATGTTCTACATGTCCAAAATCAAAGATTTGAATTTTCTCACATACTCTCGAACTGATTTGTTTTGATTCAAGTGCATCAAATCTTCTCTCACGAGCCATGAAGTATTATTGAGGAGGAACTGAACCGTTAGTTCATTCTTCATTTTCTCCCAAGTGTTAATGAGAGGTTTACCTGCACTAATATAGGTAGAGGTTCGCGTTCTCCACCATAATTTTACATCTCCATCAAGATACATTGTCGAAACGTTCACGTCTTTTAAGTTTGACCCCTTAGTAGCTAAAAATATATTACTCCATAATCCACAAGAAGTTCTTAAGTTCTTTAGCACTTCGAATGCCTTAAAAAACTTTTGATTCACAAACCTTTAGCATGGTGCTTTTAGTATTCCCGCATCTTCTGTTGCAATAGCACGTTTGAGGATGCTCATTTCGAAAGTGGTATCCTTTTGTGCTTTAAACAATTTAGCCACTTGATCTTGCAATGCTTGGATTTGCCTCTCTAAAGCTTCAAAATGTGATGCATAAGAAAGGACTTCTTCTTCACCTATAGGTAAAGGACCGATGAGCTCTTCCTTCTATGTAACACCCTCATTAAGATTGCTGCCACCAACCATTAAACCACCAACATTGCTCTAATACCAACTATTGCGAAGACTTTTCAAAGAACTCCAAGTTAGCATATAAAATGAACCAAAGTCTAAGTACGGTACTTAAACTCTTGCAATTTAACTCAACCTTACCAAATCCCTTGTGTTTAAGGTGTTTCTTATAAAGGAAAAGTAATTCCAAGAAATTCAATGAGCCAATATAATATAATGGATAGCAATAAGAAGAGAAAAATGCACAAAGCTTTATAGCAAAATTGCCAACCTTTATACTACTCACAAATATAAAGTCTCACAATCTGCACATATAGGAGTGATCAGACATTAGGCTTTAGCCAAAGTGAGCAAAACAGTTGGGAAAGTGAGAGAGCCAAACTTGCTTTGTCCAATTTTTTTCCTAATGAGCATATTTCCCCATTAATTGTTACTCCATGTAAGAAGTCTTCCATTCCAGTGTAAATCTACCAAATCCATATTCGTGAGGAAGTTATAGAGTTTATTGGTTGAGCTAAGGTTATATTGTATGCTACTTTCCACTTCTTTTAGGCTAAGAGAGCAGCTATAATCACCCACTACAAGCCACAAGTTATGTATACCCAATTACAATCTTTATAAATCCATCTACAATTTGTTACATTTAAAACCAAAATTGGATGCAATATAAGAGTGGCAATAAACACAAGATTCATACCTATCATCTAGCATCTCAAATGCATAATTGTTCTGATTCCTCTAGCAACTGTACTGCAATCATCCGATGTTATATAGATAAAAGATTCTACAGTTATAGTGAAACCTATGATTAGAAAAAGTCTCCCAATCTGCACCCGAAAATTTCGAGCAAGATAATGTACGTGGTTCTTTTATTTTGGTTTCAATGAGCCCTATAAGGCAAACCTTCTTTTCTTTCACTACTTCTTTTACTAAAGATTTTTCATAAGGGTCGTTCAGCCCTCTAGTATTCCATACTAGGATTGACATTGGTGGGGGAATCCTTTATATGTTTACTGATTTGCTTACCTCTCCTCCTTACTAACTTTCTTCTAAAGCTACTGTTGGATATCTTGAAATCATCGGCTGCTAGAGGCTTGGAGGATTCTAACAAACTAAGGTATAGTAGAAACACCATCTGCAATTCTAGAGACTGTCAAGGTGGTGTCTGACGATTCAACCCTTTGGACTTAATATAATGCAACATATTAAAGGACTTCAGGAACCACTCAGTGCTTTTTGGATCTACCAAAATATTAACCAGGGAATTAGCTGTTAATATGTAATGTAGCCACTTTAGTGGTATCAAGAACAACCACTGGACTACTAGAAACTGCCAAATAATTAGTCATATTATGAGCATCTTGTGGTGTTGGAAGTTTAACTGTCACGGAGCATTGGTTGGATGAAGCCAAGAGGCAAAATGATGGTCAGCCACTAAGCATAGGTTGGATGTTTCCAGGAGGTTTGAATGTTGGTCTACATTGCCTGTACCTCCCATTAGTTCTTCATTAGACAACAGAGAAATAATAGAAGCAGTAACATTAGATAAGGGGGCATACTGGTCAGAGGTATTAACAACAAACGAAACAATTTGTGGGTCATCACTTCCTTTAAAACCCACTACTACTACACTAGGGGATTGAGAAGATGTAGAGATAGAAGCATTTTCCAGAAGGATAGGTAGATGGTGATCAACTGTAGGATTGGTAGGAAATACAACTATTTCAACATTATCTACAGACAGGGTATAATTTCCCAGGTCGGTAGTCATTAATTCCTCATACCAACCATTGCTAAAAACCTTACCTATAGGCATCCATTTTTTATTAGCATAGTTGGGTTTCTAAGGATATGAAATGTGAATTTCATATTTCTCTAAAGGACCAACTTCACTTAGTCTGAAAATTGTGAGGAAGTAAGGTAAAGGAGCATTCTTGGACATGTCTATACAAATTTTAGCATAACTAATCCTTTCCAATGTGGTAGTTTAATGATCTATACACACTGGCCTACCCAATGAACCAGCCAAGAAATTAAGACCCTCAATTGTCCAGAATTCCATAGGTAAATTATGGAAGTTCACCCATAGTGTCAAAACATCAATCCTTCCTCAGTCAGGTTCCGTACTTAGTCTCCATTTATAGAGGAAGAGTGACCGGTCACCTATATGCCACGATCCAAGCTCAACAATTTCATCAAGATTAGCTTCAACTACAAGCTTGAAGAGAATGGCTCTATCCTCACGCAATATGACCTTCTCAAGACCCTTCTTTCCCTAACGAGTTCATGCCCATCCATTGACAGCAGGAAATGAAGGGAGTTTCATCGAAAAGAATCCAATTAGGGCAGTACCAAGCTTGAGCACCAGCTGTGAGTAGCTCCAAAGTAGGGGAGACAACCCCATCTTTAATAACATTTCGGTAATGCTTTAATTACCCCTTATTATGCAAACTTTTGAATTTGCTATGCCACACTCCAACTGGTTTAAGACGATTGGAATGAACAGAGGAGTCGGTATTTGGTGCTTTAAGTCTGTCTCCAAATTGGACTGCAAGCGTCTCCTTCAAAAGAGCTGGGAACTCTTCTTTCGAAAAGGTGGTTTCCCTTAAATCCACTTTAACATAGAAGGCCAAGGGAGGGCCTTCCATCAAGGTTGAAAATTTAGCCACAGTGAACTGGAGCCGGTGAGCAACTAGACGGACAAGAGGAAAAAATTACCAGAAAAGGAAAAAGAAGGGGTAGTTAAGTAAAAGCAGGTAGAAAAGCTAGTGAGAAGTTAGAGGAAGTCGTAGTTTTTTGTCTTTCTTTGTTATTGACTTTGGTTACTATACCGTTTTTTTCTTTGCGACAAAAATTTGCACTAAGAATTAGTAGTTGAATTATATATTAGTATTATTATTATGGGGGTTTACTAGTTAAGGTATTTAGCAAACTTTGTTTTAAGTAGCAACTGAATAATTAGAAAGTTGTTCATCCTAATGAGAAATTTGATTAAAAGTCTTTACTTGAGTTGTTGGAGTTGACATTTTTTGATAAAATAGGTTCCATTCAAATTATTATGCAATTAGGCTTATATAATACTTAATTTAATTGTTATATTTTTATTCAAAAGTACTATTAAAAGTGAACAGATGATGAAACTTTTAATTTTTTGTTTGGTTGAACGATTATCTAATTAGCTCATTTTTTAATTTAAAATATTCACAAGACTAGCACTAACTAAATATTCACAAGACTAGCACTAACTTATAAAATGATTTAGTCATTTATTTTTTAAGACGATAAGAATTAATAATTGATAAATTTTAATTATGGTGACCAATTTTTTTAACTTATAAAATCATTTAGCCTCTCTTTGTCTTACCAAAGAAAATGAAAAGAAAAATAAAAATCTTGCCTAATCTAGACCAAAGTAGCTAGACAACGTCACCTGTTTGGTCTTTAGTCTAATTTCCAACTATTAAGAAGACCGTAAAATTAAAAATTTTAGTCAAACTTTTGGCTAGGTTAATAATTCATTTCAGTATACTCATATTCTACTACCTTGAAATGTAGCAAGATCAACGGGTTGTTTATTATTAAACAGGATGTCACCACTTCCGTCATATGCTTTCACTTATTAAGATAAGACGACAAGAAAGTGGTGCTGTGTCTGTGCGTTCTGTTTATTAATCTAATAGCTTTAAAAATATCCATGCCATTTTAATCTTTTTTTCAAAAAAAAATAAAAATTTTGTGATTTGACTCTTGATTTATGAAGTATTCAAATTGCTTATATGAGATTGCTACTGTTTATATAGGTTCATCATTTTTTGAGAAAACTTTAAATAAATATAATAATATATTCATATTATAATATCTACTTATGTATTTCAACAATTTAATATTTTGACTTGATGTAAAGTTTTAATTACTATGAACAATTATATGTTTAATTTTATCATCATATTATAATTTAGATTATATGTATTAATGGTAAATGGATTCACTAATGACAATGAATTAGATACTCACGATATAAACTCATGTACAGAGAGATGTACATAAGTTACCTTTTCGCATCATAAAAGATTTAGGTGCGTATTGAATATTGTTATTCCATTTTAAGAGAGTTTGAGAAAGGAAGATAATAAAGTGATAAATTATATGGAAAGAAAAAGCATATACAGAGTAATTTGCCTAATGATATTTAATAATGCTTAATTCTTTAAAAATTAAAACTAAACTATCCTACATATAAATGTATATATTATATGTTATATATTTTTTATGTGAACTAAATTTAATTTTAAATTTAGGACAAATAGAGATATATAATTATAAAGTTATGTTTGTGATTTTATTTTAGACTTGATCTTATTAACATATTTGTTGACTGTAGTATGACTATTGTGTAGGATTATTAGAGCATCTTGATGATAGAGTTAGATCATTTAATTAATTAATTTAAGTCTTTTTTGTCCATCTATAACCCTTATAAGGATTGTTCTAATGGGTTAAATTTGTGTGATTAACTTAAAATTGGGGAGAGACAAGAATAGAATTTAGGTCATCATCTTTCCAATAAATTTAAAATATATTGAAGAGTTTAATGCTAAATGCATATGATTTTGTAATTTTTTTAAAAAATTAAAAATTAAAAAAATCTAAAAATTGATTGCTTAAAGTGATATCATAGGGATTTAAGAATTTTGAAAATGAGTTGTTTTTTGATTAATTTAAAAATGGAATCCTGAATAATAAGACTTAAAAAATAGACCTGAAGCAAACAACATGCTTAATTGGATTTGAAGTGAAAATAAATTAAAATAAATGGACCTAAACTGAAGATATTTTTAACTAAAATAGTCTTTTATTGGATAAAAGGGGCCTTAACTTTTGATAAAAGATGGTCTTTTAATATACAAAGCGTAAATGATTCGAATTTAATAAATCTAAACTAAAATTCTTGATTAAATTAGAAATGTTTAAATGAATGAAATGCAATGAGCCTAAACTAAATGTATTGAGTTTAATTTAGAAAACTTATATAATTTAAAAGTAATGAGCTAAAATTAAATATACTAATTTATAAAATTAAATTCAAATTTCAAAAAAATGATATGTTTTTTACATGGAACGATCAGACTTAATGATTTTATGCTAAACAAAGCTTAACCAAATTCATTCAAACAAAATCGGCCTTCAAATTTGTCATGGACCTTTTTTTATGGTAAAAATTCGCACACACACACACGCATTAGTTATACAAACTTGCATGCATATGTACACACACACAAACACAGCCACACCCCCACCCACACTCACACCCATACACTCTTCATTTGGGCCATTCACCAACCATATAAGTTTAAGAAAAACTTTTATAAGGAAATTAAACTAAGATAATCAATATTACTTTCTTTTTTAGTCTAAAGATTTTGATTGAGTCCTTGAAAATCCAAATCAAACTTCCTTATTTTTATAAAAAGTTAAGGCTTTTATGTAGATATTTTAAAATGTGAGCCCAAATATTAAGTACACAATAAAAATAGCATTTAAAATCAAGTATTTCAATCAAATTTTATAAAATATGGGTTAAGTAGTAAAATTTATAAAAATAAACATGAATCCTAATTTTTTTCTTTTCTACAAAAGTTTGAGGATGCTTATTAGTGAAAAAATTCATCAACTTTCCAATAATAATTGATTAAAATTTAATGAAAATCTAAGAAGGAATATAGAGAACAAGCAATTAGATTACTAAAACAAAATGATAAGTCTAGCACATCAATATTGTGCCAAGATTTCCAATCGTATGAACAAACTATCATAACCTAAGGATTGGTATGCTTTCTTTTTTTAAAAAAAGAAAATAAAAGCACATATTTAGAGGCATGTTAAATGAAGCATCAAAAGAAAAGAAGATAGAAAAATAACATCAAGTGGCCATCATCACCAACCCTCATAAAGTATATAAATGATTGAAAAAGTAAACCTAATACGATTAGTGTCAAGTTACTAAATTCTTTCATGATTGTGAGCCATGAAAACCATATAAGAAACAAAAATAAACAAGCAAATGGAAAAGAAGACCCATGAGTTTTCTTAGATTTTTTAGTTTGAGTTTTCTAAAGTTTAAATTGTGCTAATCAGAATTTGGAAACATGCAATCTTAATATGGATGGAGTATAGTGGTTGTACAAAAAAAATTCTAGAAAGAGGTTAAACAAAGAGTGTTTTTCTTAATGAGAAGGTAGACAGCTTAGCCTATAGGGAGAAATTTGAGATGATAGGACTCAAGTAGTGACTTAAACTACATGGATTTCTGCTCAGGGAAGGTATGAAGAGGGGCTTAGACAACTTGCAAGAGATTCAAGTCAAGTGCCAAAAAGAAGTTGGAAATGATAGTTACAAAATTAACTAGTGTCGAACTCAAAAATAAATTGACACTGGTCTTTTACAAGGTTTTACAGACTGAAGTTCTTAAAGTAAACTGATGCTAGAGTTCAACTTGTAATTAGCACTAGACTCATCTTGGCTTCGCACTTTGGGAGTTCCAAAACAAAATCGACACTAATATTGGCTATGACATGTTATTCTTGTATTTTAAATAGTTAAAATTTTGTAATTTTAAATTATTATTTTTCTTTTAAAACTCTAATTTTAGAGTTTTGTGTTTTTATATAAGGCTATCTTATGAATGAATTAAAAATGTATCATTATTGTTATTAAAACAAAAACCTTTAGAAAGTTGTCTTCATCCTTGTTCTTATAGAAACTCTTATGTAGGTTCTCTATTAACTATAGATCTTATTTAACTTACTATTGGCGATTAATTCTAAGATCTTATCATTATCAATCTGGTAATTCATATCCTTCTTTTGCATAGTTTTATGTTTTATGTTTTATTTCTTAGATTAACCTGTTTTCAATAGAACTTTCCTTGGACTTGTCGTATTGATATTGAATCTCATTAATTCTATTGGTAATGATCGTATTAAGGTTTTGGTATCAAAGCTTAATTTTATATTCGTATTAGTTCTTGATATCCTTCTTTACATATTTGATATTCTTGTGTCTTTATTTCCTACATTCAATATACATGATTATTCTTGTCATTATTAAAGTTTTATTGAGAACAAGTTGTTATTAAGTTCTTGTTCCCTGTTTCTTAAGTTACAAGTCAATAAAAAAGGGTTCAACAAAGTTTTGTGAAGAAAAGTTCTAAAAAGTGTTGTTTATAACAAATATAAAGGAATTAGTAATTGCATTAATCATTGTAAGAAAATTTTATTTCTATTATATTTATCTATTTTTTCTTGCTCTTATTGTCATTAATTCATTATGTCAACTTCTTCTTATGTTCCTTATATTAGGTTATATAGAGCACAATTCCCTATAATGTGAGTTTTATTATTCTTTGGCCCATAGTTTTGTTTCTTTATTTACTTTTTATCCAAATTTACTTTTTTTTGGAGTATTTGACAGAACGGGAGATTTAAACTAGCTTTCATTATTTAGATTATCTAGTTTGCAAAGAGCATTTAATCGAGAGTTTAGATTATGAGTTGATTGAAATATTGAGAGAAACACGTGAGGGAGTGTTTTTGATACTAATGTTTTATGCATGTACAACATAACTAAAACTTGAAGAAGAAGCTTGTTGAAAGATAAGGAAATAGGTGAGGAAAAAAGTGGAAGTAGATTAGGATGCCTTTATAAACATCATCTGAGGCCAATACAAGCAACTTCTTTTATAATTTGGTGAAGTTTAAGATAAGTTGTAGAAATATAAAGCTACTACAGTTAGACTATAACATAATCCACCTCCAAATTTTAGGACTGATCACTTTAACGTGAATGATAAAGGTAAAGGTATTATCAACTACTTGGGAGAGCTCAACCTAAGAGGTGTAGAGGAGGAAGAATATGGAGATAAGGAGGAGGCAAGTTTGGTATAGTATTTGAAAGGGAGTATGAAAAAATGGTACATAGTAAAATGGATACCATTAAGATGGAGATACTACCTTTTATGAGGAAGGTAGATCTAGATGCATAATTGGAGTAGGAGAAATGTGTGAAGTTAGCTTTTGAGTGCTATAATTTTTTTAAACAGAAGAAGGTTAAACTAGTTATCATAAAGTTTAGTGACAATATAATGGATTGGTAGGATTAATAAATTCTCACTAGAAGGAGGAACCAAGAACTAGCTATTATAAATTAAGAGGAGATGAATTTGGTGATAAGGAAGCAATTTGTGTAAAGTTCTTATTATAAGGAGCTTTACCAAAGAGGTTTCAAAAGCATGGAGGAGTAATATAAGGAGATGACAGTTGTTATAATATGGGAAAATACAGAGAAAGATTAAGAGGTGAAAATTGCTTAATTTATTTGTTAGCTAAACTAAAAATTATCAATATCATTGAGTTACATCATTACATGGAGTTGAAGAATGTACTGCATATTACCATAAAGGTGGAAAACATATTAAAAAGAGGGTTATTAATCATGTTTGTTTTTTCAATAAAGTTTCTTCATCATGGTGTAATTTAGGGAGTAGAGAGAAAGACAAATCTCCTAAAATATGAAGTAGCTAAACCAAAAATGCATGCTTCATGTGGAGTGAAGGCTAATGTTAATTGCTTTTAAAAAATCGATAATCAAAATGTTTTGTTCCTCAAATGTCTAGGGAGACGACATATAGTTGCATAATGTCCTAAAAAGCTAGTAAAGATGATAAACGAGGGTGGAAAGTATGTATCTATGAGTAAAGAGGAGATGGAAGGGGATAAGCCTAGTTTAGAGAATACTAATGATGATGAGTATGTAGTAAAACTCAAAGAGGGAAAAATGATGGTCATTAAGAGGGTGTTATGCATGGAAGTGGGAGAAGATGATTTGAATGATTAAAGGAAAACATTTTCTATACTATATATGCCATAAAGGATTAGATTGTAATATAAGGAAGTTATGCCAATATGGTTAATGTGAAGTTGGTGGAGAAATTAGAATGAAAATTATAAAACAGTATGAACTATACAATCTAAAATGGTTGAATAAGAGTAATAATGTTAGGGTAATCAAGTAGGGATTGGTTTCTTTATCAATATGGAGGCATAAGGATGAGACGTTGTTTAAATAGTTCCTATGTAATCATGACACACTCTTTTAAAGTATCCATGACAATTTTATCGGAGAGTAATATATGATACATATAAGAATGAATTTTCCTTTTTCTATAAATGAAAAATTGATTACCATTACTTCCTTGCCACCTAAATGAGTCTATGAAGATTAACTCAAGCTTATGAGAGTAAGCATGAGATATTAAGGAGAACACTTAGTGACAATTCAATTTTTTTTGGGAAAGTAACAACGAGAGTTGCATATTTAGATGAGCATTAAGTGTTATTTGATGTTGTAGATGAAGGTGTTGATTTTAGGATAAATCATTTAGAGAAGCAAAAAAATGATGGAACTTAAGTAGCGACTGGAGCTACACAGATTTTTACCTAAAGGTGGTTAGAAAGCTTGCAAAAGGTTTAGTTCAAGCATCAAAAAGAAGTTAGAGATGATAGTTACAAAATGTAAATACTGTCAGACTAAAAAATAAACCACTGACAATCTTTTTCAAAATTTTAGAAACTGAAGTTTTAGAGATAAACCAATGCCTAAGTTTAACTTGTAGTTGGCACTAATCTCATCTTGGTTAAGATATATGTCAGTATCATATTTTAAATAGTTAGGTTTTGTTATTTCTAGTTGTTATTTTCTTTTAGAATTCTAGTTTTAAGACTTCTATGTTTTTATGCCTATATAAGGCTATCTCATGGATAAATTGATAATTTATCATTATTATTGTTGAATTATAAACCTTTGAAAAGTTGTCTTCATCCTTGTTCTTAGAGGAATTCTTATGTTAGGTTCTCTATTAACTAGAGATTTTATCTAACTTGTTAGTGACAACCAACCATTACGATGTTATCTGTCCAAATCCTTTCTTTTCTAGAGTGTGATGATTCATATTAGTCTTTTATATTTCTTTTGTTCAATTTCTTGGATTAACTTATTTTGAATAGAATGATTCTTGGTCATATCATATTGATATTGAATCTCATTAGTTCTATTAATAAGGGTTATATCATGAGAAGCATAAAATCTTTTAATTTCCTTTTTTTTGAAAATCAAGAATATTTATAAGGCCTAATGGAGGATTTATATTAAATGCTTAGAAGATCAAAGGTTAAGATTTATTTAAGTTTTTGAAAATACCTAAAAAAATTAAAGATATTTGATGGTTCAAAATGGGTACACCAAATGGAGCCACCTTATATACTAATTAATAGCTCAAAATTATCAATTTGTAGTGAGAGTAACAGATCGATCAATATTGGCTACATAAAACACAAAAGAGACCAAAATTTATCAAAAACTTTACCATTTGATTCATTGGATTAGCTAATTTTAATGGTTGGGATCCGTTGAGTTGTGCCATAGAAAACATGCTAACCATCAAAGGACATATGGAAGAGTGAAGAGTTAGAAATTCCTGCCAATGTGCTCTCGTGAGATAACTTTCTCTAGCAACCTTATTGTGACACATTTTATCATTAAAACAGATCATTTTTCTTTATTTATGTCACATCATTTTTCATATGTCACTTAGTACCATAGATAGGTTATATGATCATTATTGACAATGAACTTAGTGGTGTTACAAAATTGAAAAGTACCGTAGTCAACACTTTAAAATGAAAGATCTCAAATATCTAGCATATTTTCTTGGATTATAAATTCATTATGATAATTCATGCTACTGTCTCTCTAAAACAAATTATGTTATTAATCTCTTATCTTATGCAAGTATACGAGACAAAAAAATTGCTTCCACCCTAATTGATGGTGATGTTCATGTTTCACCAACTTATAAAAAACCTCTAGATGATTTTACCTTATATTAAAAACTAGTAGGGAGTTTGATATACCTTATAGTAGGGAGTCAGTTTTTGACAACCTCTCCAATTGCTCATTATATTGCAGTACTTCTTATTCTGTACTATATTAAAGATACCATATCTGAATTTCATCATCCTTCTGCTTGGAACTTCTCACATATTCTAATGTTGATTGAAATAGAGATCCTATTGAATAAAACTTTACTATTGAGTTTTGTTTCTTCCATAATGATTCTCTTATCTTATAGAGAAGTAAGAAATAAACAATTATATCTTGCTTCAATACTAAAGTTGAATACTGAGCTCTTACTAATGCTACTTATTAACTCATATGATTATGATGGCTATTATAGGATATAAGAATTGATGGTTCGTCAATCACATCTATTTATCTTAATAATCATGGTGCGATTCAAATTGATTATATTGACATATTTCATGAGTGAACAAATATATTGAGAGTTACTATCATTTTATTCATCATTATCTTTAGTAAGAGATTATCTCTCTTATTTCTATATGAGCTATGATCAGGCAACTAACATCTTCACAAAAGGTCAATTGCGAACTTAATTCAATAAAATTGTCAACAAACTTGGCTTCATTTTCACCATCATGTGTGTGAGGGAAGGTGTTAGTCAATATAGTATGATATTATTAAAATATTATTGATTGCATAATAATGAAATAATATTATGTAAAATATTAAACAATTAATGTATGTTGTTTCAATAATCAATGTAGAATATTTGGGCAACTAATTATAAATAATCTTTTGATTATTTCCTTTATTCATATACTTATAACTCTAAAGTAAAGTCCTTCTTATACATATTTCATACACAATTAAGTTTGCTAATAGGTTAGAATAGGTTCAGGTGCAACTTGAGGCTTGATTGGACTCAAAATTTGCAATCTAAGCTAGAATTTGAGCTTGATAGGACTTATCTAGTCTTAAAACTTAATCAGATTATATTAGACCTAAAAATAAAAGGTGAAAGATTCTATTTCATTTTCTTTAAGTTATTATGCAAGAGCAACTTCAAAACTATTGCTACCAAAATAGATTTTTCTTTCAATTTAAGAGGTTTGACGCAATCTCCCCCATCTCATTGTATTTCTTATACTAAGTAATTTAGAAAAAACTTTGTTCTTAAAATAACTACCAATAAAATTATTGGAGAATATTCTTAGAGATTCTTCGAGGCAAAAGTTGAAACTTTATTTGTGGCTTATGACTATTTTCAATTATTGTTGACCTATTAAAGAAGAGTCATTAAAATTATATATCTTTTACAGGTTTGAAGGTTGGATGAAGCTACAATAGAGAGGAGAGATACACGTATAGATCATTAAGCTGCAAGAAGATAAGATATTCAATAAGGAAATAATGTTATTTTTCTTGGAATAAAAAAACATCATTTATTTATGAAACAATGTTACTTTTGTTACATAAATAAAACTATTTCCCTTTCAATGCCAATTAAAAAATTGAAGTAATAAAAAGAAGGTGTCTTTTAATATTCGAAGTAATAAAAAGAAAGTGTCTTTTATAACTGGAGATGACATTAAAGATGTACTAACCTTACGTCAACACTTAATGGATATAGACACTACAAAAAAATAACACAATTCGTGACGTTTTATTGATAAAACGTCGCGAATTGTGAAGACTTTTCGTGATGTTTTAAAAAAATGTTATGAAAAGTTCAAATTTTTTACAACGTTTTATGAAAACGTTTTGAATTTGTAACACTTTTTGTGATATTTTATCAATAATACGTCATAAAATAAAAACTGTGGCATTTTGTTGAATAAGAGTCTTCAGCAATAAAACAAAGTTTTAAAACACACGGCGTTTTCTGAATTCTTTGATTTTATTTTTTCTCTGAGAACTTGTATCAAAACACATGGTGTGCCCTTAGCTTTTCTTTGCCTTAAAGGTACTCTTCCCTGTTTCAGTTCCTTCCCCGACACCCACACACCCACTTTTTGTTTCTCTTTCTCAAGAAAGTAGAGTCAGTTTTTCCTTTTCTCTCGAGGGTGGGGAATTGCCGTAAAGGGTGAGGATGTCTATTGGCAGAAGTTGATTAAGGTGGTGATCGGAAGGGGTGAGGAGGAGGAGCTATCGGACTTTAAATACGGCGCGTTTGAGGTGTTGGGGGTTGGGAATAAAAGGAGAAGAATTGTGAGTCACGAGTTTTTGGATATGTATATGCCTCAAAAAGATATTATGAAGCATACTATGCGTAGGTTGATCGGGTCGTGAATGAAAAGGAGTTCATTTGTGATCAGGTTCATTGTTTTCTTAGCTTATTTGAATGTTTTAAGTTTGCATCTTTATGATTCAAATGCATTTATCAACATGAATGATATGCTTACTTATGTTGTTACCATTAGAGACCAGATTTTAATTATGTAGTGATCTTGTGTGTGCTTGCAGTGGATTGAGGAGCCCACTCTTTTGGTTTCGCGGTTTGAGTATGCGAATGTGTTTCATAATGTTACAAATTGGTATAGTGCATATGTAGCGTCTAAAGTTACCGACTTGCCTTATCGGCCTCATTTGGTTTTTGTAGACGGACACTGTAAAGTGAGTCTACTTTCTGTTCTCATCTAATGTGTTTCCTTTTTCTGATCTAGTTTTTTTAATTGAATGAAGAAAGAGCAAGAAAATGTGGAAATGTATAATATGGTATAACTTTTCTGATTGGTCTTGCCTATTTGCATTAGGGAATATTATATATTGACTAGTTTGAAAGGGTTAGTCAGGATTTTTGTGGTCTAATTTGCAAAAACTTTTATTATGGAAAAGACTGTTGTATCTAGTTACTTAAGATGGCTTTAATCGATTGGCTATTACCATATCTGTTGGTGGAAAGTGGATCTTTTTATTAAACTAAGAGTTATACTGGACATTGTTTCCCATAAATCTAGGACGTCAACATTAGGTATACTTGTGTCAATCTACACACAGTTTTAATAACTAATCTGAAAATGTTACTGTTCCTTAATAGGTGGGTCCAACTTTATGATTATGAATGAAGGTTGTCGGGCTGATTCAGATTCCTTTTCTAGTATTTGCTTTATTTTGTACTTGTTTCTTTCTAAACAGGTTGTCTATCTATTCATCTTCTTCAAAAGGGACTTATTCGTATGTCTTATAGAAGAAGTACATGATCATCTAAGAGTAGTGCTCTTGATCTATAATGACCAGATGCACCATTTATATAAGTTCTTCTTTGCTAAGCCTTGAATCAATGCTTCCAGGCTAATATGTTACTTCCTTTTTTGGTAATAGGAGCTCTCCAATTCCCTTTTCCTGCCTCTACTTTTAAATGGTTACTTTTTCTGCCTTGAATAAAAAGGAAATAGTTCATTATTTTCCATGTTAGCTAATCTTTCTTAACTTTTGGAACTTTATAGACCATTTTGGAGGAAACTTAGAAAGCATTGTTTTCAAGTGTCAGATATGCAAAAAACTTCAGTGGTCCAGTTTGATTTCGCCATGCTGTTTTTGTTCCTTTGGGCTATGAGACACCACTTTTTAAAGGCCTGACTGAAGAGATATATTCTCGAGGAGCATCCGCACATGATCTTTGGAAGAAACCTGATAACAAGAAAACAACGCGATTATCTGAATTTGGTGAAATGATTAGAACAACTTTTGACCTTCCTGTCAACAGACATGGTGCTGAAAAATCAGCATCAGGTCATAATGTTCTCTTTGTTAGACGTGAAGATTATTTAGCCTATCCAAGGATCCATTCGGAGGCAAGGATCCATTCGACTACCCTTTCATTACTCGCCCTTTTGGACTAGAATCGAGTAGGTTTCAACCTCAGAGTTCTACAAATTATGGTGAATCATGTGATGGTAGGGGGAAGGCAATAGTTATAGAAGAAGTAACTTCTGATGGTGAGGAAGAAAATGGAGTACCCACTGGGAACATGAAGAATAATTATAGAAAGCATGACGGTTGAAGCAAATAACCATCAATTGAGCATCCTGATGATGACTCTGATGGTGGGTGAATCTTAATTTTCTGTCTATCATACACATTTTTTGTTTGGTACTGAAGCTTGTGCTTTATGCAGCTGAAAGGACAAGCAAGGTCGTGAATCATGGGAGTAAGTATAATAGGGTTAAGTTGTGCAGGCAAACAAACCTTCTAATATAATAAGGTTTGTTATCATAGTAAGGCTTGTTATTATTATAGTAAGGTTTGTTAAGTTGACAGATTGTGTAAGAATGTGAAGTTAGACGTGTGTATGATATCCCTTTGCATGGTAATGAAGAAGGTTCAAATGACGTTTAGGAGTCTAATGAAGTTCCAGTAGAAGTCGATGAATGTTCCTTTGAGTTTCTAGATCGAAATGATATTGCATTTGATGTAATAAATAATATTTTATTGAATTCCGAGCAACGTTTGGATGACAATTTGGAGGACTTAGAGACAAGAAGTAGTGAGAATGAATGTGATATTATTTTGAAAGAGTCCACGGACGACGATGATGAATGAATTCTTATTATGCAATTGAACCTTTGTTGTTTTCTCTTCATTGTTTTATGCAGATTTTAAGAGAATTTTAAAATTAATATAAAAAGTCAATTTTTAAGTTTGAATTAGGTTATATGTATCTCTTGACTTGTATGAATTTTTTCCAATCAAAATTATTAAGGGTTGTGATGTATATACAATATTATTAATTACAGTAAAATTCATGTAAACATCAGACAATTCGTTATTTTATGTGAGTTGAGATTGGGATAGGACAAAGTATTTGAACTTACATACTGTACATTGCTTTTTTTAATGATATACTAAAAAATTGAAGAATTATTAAATAAATAAAATTCATAAATAATATTGAATAGTTATTAAACAAATACGATTTTTAAAAATTTGTATTTTAAAAAATAATTATTAAAATTAAAAAATTATTAAATTTAAATGATTTTTGAAAAATGAAAAAAAAATGAAAAATAATACTATATGTGACAAAGCAACATTCCAAGACGTCTTAAAAATATCACGGAATATAAAAAAAACTCGCGGAAAGACTAATCTTTCAGTGACGTTTTTTAAAATATCACAGAATGTCCGTATTTTCTGTGACGTTTTATGGAAAACGTTGCAAAAACCTTTTGCTTACATCACATTCTGCGATGTTTTTTAAAACTTCACAAATTATATTCTTTGATATTTTTTGAGATTTTTTGACATTTTTTAAACGTCGCAAATTGTGTTGTTTTATTGTAGCGAGAATATGTTGCTTTAGTTTGTAATCTTATAAACCAAATGGATGGTGGAAGCAGACAGGGGTCTAGTTTAAACCTTCTAAAACCTCGGCTCAAAACTAGGACCTTTCGATAAAGCTTTTGGTGGATTAAGAGAGCAGGAAGCAGGAGCTTTTGCTGCGATGCAAATCACAATATTGATGTGATGGTTTTGATACATGCTACGTTTGGATTTGCGGTGCAGATGGGATAAGTACTTATCCACCGCAGTTTCCAATTGTAGTCACACGTTTAGATTTGCGGCCGACAACTGCAGGTTGAAAAAAACTACGGTGTTACCGCAGAAATAGATAAACAGAAAGGAAGCTGCGGTAGAAAACTACTTATGCAGTGAAAATTTACCTTCTAATAATAACCTCATGATATTTTAGTATTTTCTATTATACCCTTACTTAATTAATATAATAAAGTTTTTGCCAATAGTATTGAAGTAAGGTGAAATATTTTATTTACTAAATTTATTTTATTTATATGTTCTTATTTTAATTTTATAATTTAATATTTATAATTTGAATTTATATGACTAATAATGTATTTTTTTGAAATATTTATTTAATAAATTTATTTTATTTATATTTTCTTATTTTAATTTAATATTTTCTTATTTATAAATTTAATTTTATATGACTAATAATATATTTTTTAATTATTTATACAATAATTAATAATTTATAAAATGAATAGACTTTTTAGTCATTTTATCTCTTTTCAGCAATCGCAACCGTACTTGTCAAACTTTTTTTTCACGTTTCAGCAGTTACCAAAACCGCAATCTCAAACCTATAAGTTTTTATTGAAAATAAATACTTATCATTTCAATAGGTTGATTTCAGCAGCTTACCGATTGCTACCGCTCTTCCAAACCAAGCCACAATCTCCCCGTGAATTTCAGATTTGCTGTCATGTCTAATCAAATTTATCCGCCGATCACCAATTTAACGTTAGTCCAAACTTGATCTCTTGCTACGGTTGGTTTATGCGATTTTCATAAAAAGGTAATCAGCAATTTTCTAACATCCCACTCTTTAAAATAAGCACAGGATTAATACACCATACGGAAAAGCTCAACACTCGTCCTACATATTTACCTAGATGGCACAAATAACATGCTCTTATGTTTAAGGGTTGAAGCATTTGGGTGAAAATCGGGATCATGTTACCCTGACAGGGACATTCTTTTATTGGAAGCTTAGCCCATTGCTTGTCATTGAAAAGTCTGGCTCGAAACTGTTCTTCAAATTGGCGGACACTGACGACGAAAACCATCGGAAAATGACTCTTATCGTACTTGTAATGGGTTAATACGGTTTGCTTGCTCTCCTCAATTACATGGAAATTTGTTACTCCCAACATTTCCCATCTCCATGTCAACAAGCTGTCCCTGTCAACCTCTCTGGAATGACAAAAGTAGAGCGAGAGAGTCACGCTTCCGCCCTCTCTTCTACAGTTAACGTTGTTTCCACTTCACTTTTGCATTGTTGATGGACAGAAAGCGAGAGAGAGCAGATGTATATGTGTTAGTAAGCGCAGAAGTAGACTCAAAAGCGAAGGCATAGAGGTAGGGGATAGTAAGTCATTAGAAAGACCTCGAAAATCGAGCATGCATTGGGATCGACATTGAGAGTATATGTTTATGTTGGTGAATTAGTGTAAGCGTTAGGTTTTATGATTTTCCCTCTCCCTTCTTCATTCACGGTTCATTCACGGTTCTTGGTGGTCTCCGTTTGCCTAGGTTCTACACATCACTTTCTTTCCAGAAGGCCAATTTATTTTAAGAAAATTAGTTCAAAACAAGCACCTTGTAGCAATACTGGTCTCCGATGGACAAGACCTAAACCTAAACCTGCAGATAGTGATCTATACTCGTCTTTCTTGTTTTCTCCTACAAATCTGAGAGACCGTATCTCTGTGTCTCTCCAGCTTGCCTGCCTGCCTGCAATCTTGCATAACAATCATGCAAGCTCATTCCTCTTCTTGCATGTCCTCCGGCGGAAGTGCCTTTTTAGAAGGCGATCATGAGCAAGAATATGAAGATTCCCTCTTTCTTTCTCTAGGTCCTCCTGGACAATACAGCAATACAATCTCTACTTATCATCATCTCTCCTCGAATCAGCTTCCGAATGATGTTCACAAAGACCCTGTTAAAGGGAATGGTGCAACTATTGCTCTTCATCTCCGTCCTCCAGAACCTGGAGCTACCACTAGCAACAACAGTCACATTGATCCTCAGCTGGCTAAAGGACAGTACTGGATTCCTTCCCCCGCACAAATACTTGTCTGCCCGACACAATTTCCTTGCGCTGTCTGCAACAAGACTTTCAATAGATACAACAACATGCAGGTCTCTCAATGATTATCATCGACCTCTTTCATTTTGAGAATTCTACCTTTTTAACGCACTATCATAACGTCTTCCAACTCTGGAAACACACATATCTTCATTGTTAAAAAGCACCCAAGTGTGTAATCATCTATCTTTATATTTTTTGGGTAATACGTTTGGACTTCTGTATGTTTTTAGTTTGATGTTTTTAAGTACACTTTTTTTTGTTCATTCTTATTATCCGCCTTTTATGTTGTTACTGGAACTCTAGATGCATATGTGGGGACATGGTTCACAATATCGAAAGGGACCGGAGTCGCTAAGAGGAACAAAACCAGCATCTTCTTTGCTAAGATTGCCTTGCTATTGTTGCGCTGAGGGCTGCAAGAACAACATAGAGCACCCAGGATCGAAGCCATTGAAGGATTTCAGGACCCTACAGACACATTACAAGAGAAAGCACGGAGTGAAACCATTTGAATGTAGAAGATGTGGGAAGCCATTTGCAGTTCGAGGTGATTGGAGAACACACGAGAAAAATTGTGGTAAGCTTTGGTTTTGCATTTGTGGATCTGATTTTAAACATAAGAGATCTCTAAAGGATCATGTTCGTGCATTTGGAGATGGCCATGCTCCTCATACAATCGAGATATGTGAAGTTGGAAAAGAAGAATACGATGATTATGATAATAGTTGGAACAAAAATGACAATCTACTGAATGACAATTGGGATGGTCGTGGTACTGTATTCTTCTAGTTAGTTAATGCATGTCTATAATATGTATGAGAGAGAGTGGAGTAAGAGAGGATGAAGACAAAGAGTACAGTGAAAACCAAGTTTTCTATGCATTATAGTATTTAATGTTGGAAGTGCTAGTTTGATTGTCTAATTAAAGAATCTCTCTTTTGAAACTTTTCATGCGGTTAATAAATGTGCGAGTGAGAAGGTGGTCGAGTAAGTAAATTCAGCAGTGACTGCTGATAAAAGCAGACACGCAGACGTGCACAGCAGAGTCACAGATTCTACTGTTCATAGCTTTGCATTTCGCCATGAACATCATGTACTCTCTAAAATCTCTCTTTTGAAAAATTTACATATATATCACTCCGAGAGAGAGACAGATGGGTCATTGTCTCTGAGCTTCGACTACCACTACAAACACTTTGATCGAGCCTTATATGTCAGAGGCGAGTGAGTGAAAAAAAGCGACGAGGGGCGCTAAGGGACCACTGCATTTTTACTGTTTTTGGGGTTTCACCCAAAGAAGTTCCTTTCCCGCTTTACACACCAACTACAAAGCTATACTAGTATAAATTTTCAGCCCATCGGATATTTACCAATTTCAGCCATCATAATTTGTGATCATCTTCCAATCTTTTATCCAGGCCTTTATCTCCTTTGTTCCCATCTCAATTTTTACAATTTCTCTCCTTTCATTCACAAATCATGGATAACAAAATAGCGGCACTTGCTTAGCTATATGGCCATTAAAATGCCAGCTAGCTGCTGTTAGTGGGGCATTGCTTGATGCAGCGAGGTCTTACCCTGGAAGTAATGCATGGCTGTCAAATTAAGGCTTGATTTGAGAGAGCGGTGACAATTAACAACCTGCTGAAATGATAAATATTTATTCTTAATAAGTATGTTTGTGTTTGCGATTGCTGTTTTAGTAACTGCTGAAATGTGAAAATAGATAAAATGACTAAAAAGTTTATTAATTTAATAAACTATTAATTTTTGTATAAATAATTAAAAAATATATTATTAGTCATATAAATTTAAAATTATAAATAATAAAATTATAAATTAAAATAAGAAAATAAAAATAAAAATAAATTTACTAAATAAAATATCTCATAAAAAATATATTATTAGTCATATTAATTAAGAGTATAATAGAAAATAATACTTGTAGTGAAAGTTATTAATGAAAAGTAAAAATTTTACTGTAGAAACAGTTTCCTACTGCAACTCTCTTTCTGTTTATTGATTTCTGCAATAGCATCGTACTTTTCCCCAACCTCCGATTGTTTACCGCAGATTCAAATATGTGATTGCTTTTGAAAATTACAATAAATAAGTACTTATCCCCACCCAAAGACGGAGATATATGGGGCCCAGTGCCCAAGATTTAAAAAAAATAAATATTTTTACCTATATATATATATACTCAAAGGCCAGATATTAGGGATCAGATATTTCTTTTGCCAAAAGGAAAGGATCGCGAAAAGCGGCGTCATTAGGGATCAGATGTATAGAAATTTGATGATATTATCCAAGCGGCAGCCAACAAAATTTCTTCAACACCAGAGTAGCTTCCTAGATAGTTACTACTAATACATCCCCAATTTAACGAGTGAAGTATTGTTGCTCAGCCTCAGAGAATTAACATCCAAATCTCTGGTGACTTTTACCGTTTTACATGCGTAGAAAGCTTGAAATTTTTCATTTTTGCGTTCATATTTTTTATTTTGTGAAATTAGTAAATATTAGTTCTAACTAATTTTTTTATTTTGCATTTATAAAAAAATACTTCAAAAAATTAAGACCAACTGTTCCGTCATCATCGTCTGATTTAAATCAGGATGTTAATAAAGCACCTCCAGCATCGAAAGAGGTTATTATTGAAGAACTTGTGATTGACTTAGAAAATCTTCCTTCCGATCCAGGATTGAGACCTAATATAATGGA
>JANQBM010000003.1:17442795-17454211 GCA_025594535.1 Erythroxylum domingense
CAATTTCAATTAACACCATAAGCTTTCAAATTAAACCTCAATTCCTACTTTTAATCCATCAATCTTAAAAAAAAATTCTACCCCCCAAAAACTTTATAATTTATACCTAATCGCAACAAAATAATAAAATTAATCTCCAACATATAGTAAGAAGAAAATCGGGGTCCAACATACTCACCGACGGAACAAGCATAACTGTTGGTAATGTTGTAATAAACTTACTGACATAATAGACAATATCGTCTGTAAATCTGCCGACGAAAAATATTGACCATCGAAAATTTACCGACGGTCGACCACACAAACAACTATCGTTATATTCACCAATGGTTACGTAAATTCTTTGTTGGTAAATTTACCAACAGACATTCTGTTATTCATCGAAAATTATTACCTACGACCGTTTCTACGATACTTTTGTCCATCAGTAAATTCCGTCGCTAACCTGGCTCGCCACTGAATGTTTAGGTTTTCTGTCAGTATTGTCCATCGCTAAACAACATTTTTCTCGTGCTGACTTAGATCCACCTCATTTAATCTAAAAATAATAAACTTAAAAATTAAAGGGCTTGAATCTTATATATCATTTTATGAATTAAGTTTGAATTTTAAAAATAAGAAAAATATTAAGCTCCGAGTTTGAATTATATAAAACATTTAAAAAGTTGAGTGTAACCTAATATTCATATATTAATATGTTATTTAGATCTTATCAAATTTTGAATCTTAGTAATTACGAATGTACTTTATTTTTATGAATTATGATTAATATTTTGCATATATTATTATATGATATTATATTTTATTTCAAAATAAATAAATTTTATTTTATATAATAAAAGGTTAAAAATATATGTTTATAGGTTAGACCTAAATTTCAAAAAAAATTATAATAAATCAAATTTAAATTTAAAAATGATATCCATTTTTGGATCATGTTAAATATTGACATAAAACTTTTAAATTTTTTATTGAACTTTATGTAAACTCAATTCAACTTAACTCGTGTGCATGTCTACTAAAAATGTGCAAAAAAATTTGGGCTAGACAAGGAACAAGTTAACAATCAATGAAAGTATAAAACCATATCAAAGCCTATTTCACCATCTCTCCTTATTACTCTCGTTTTTTCTAATTAATTTTCTTGTTCTATTCTCAATCCTTTTTCCCCTACTCTCCTCCTCTTTCTTCCTCTTCTCAGGTTTTTCCCCATGGTCATTTAATCTCTTTGATTTTTCTCTCTCCTAATGTAGTGCATTTCCCTTCTTTGATAATTGATCTTTTTATTTGACATTTTTTGCACCTAGTAAAACTATTTTTTTTTACTATTTTTGGTATGGTTTCTCCTAGTTTTAGAAGCCCCTCTAAAGATGACCTCAGCATAATCCTTTCCATCTCTTTTACCAAACCAAGCAATTTTTAGCCTTGTTTAACTTATAAATCCTTTACCTTATACTCATCACTCCTTATTAAACTTTATATACGGGATCACTCCAATAGGTCTTTAGCTTGTAATGGAAAGAAACATTTAGTGTCAATTAGTAGAGGACTTCTTAGGTCAAATTATTCTACATTCCTCTAACGCAATATGAAGAAGGTAATATAATTACTCCATCATTGGAAGTACTCAAGGTAGGAGCATTGAAATATTCCAACTCTTTAATTAGATTTTCCATTACCAAAAGACCAGTTTTTCTATCAATGTTCTATAAGAATTTGAAGAACTGGAAGAGAATATGATTAGAGGAAGTTTTGATCAACAAACATGGTCTATTTATATTTAGATTAAACTTTAAATAAGGGATAAGTAACGTGCTATAGTTGGGTCTTTAATAAATAAACAACAATCCTATATTTCTCTAAAAATGGATACTTAGTTAAGATATGGAAAAGATAAGCATAGAACATGTCACAACCTATATTAATTTTTATAATATTCTATTGGATTATTGGCTAAAAATGAGTTTGAGTTGCATGGCCTACTTTACAGGAAAGCCTCTGTGCTTAGATGAAACAACTATAGGAATGAAACACTTACGATATTCTAAGGTGTATGTGGAGGTGAGGATAGACCAGGAGCTTCCCAATTCAATTCCTATCCTGAAGCTTGATGAGGATGATAAGATGATGAGGGCTATGTTAATGGTAATTTAAATATGAACTAACTTTGGCACAACAAAAGAAGTAATAGAAACCAACAGGTTGAACAATTCAAAGAGTGGATTATGAGGAGCTCATAAGAGTTGAAGTTAAGGAGCAAGAGGGAATTTCTAGAATTATTGCTTCTTTAGAGGCTTAACCACTCTCAGTACTTGGAGAAATTATAAGGAGTGGAGAGGAAAGAACTGTATCATAACCAATGCCAGGCATAATACCAACATTCTTATCAAACAATATATAACCCTTTAAGGAGAAGAATAGGTAAAGAAACAATTAGAGAGAATTCATATACTAGTTTAAAGAGATGACTCAAGAATTGCTCAAATGACACCATTCTTATAGGAATCCCCTTATAATAACACGTTCTTAACAAATTATATACAAAGTGAGACAAAATTCACTCAAGTCAAAAGAGAGAAGTCAGAAAAGAAAGCAAAAGCAAGGGCCTCGATTAGTAGGCAAAACCCCCTCAAATTTTTATTATTGCATAGAACATAAGAGGGCTAAATTGTCCTAAAAAGCAGCAAGTGCTTTATGACTTCTTGAGCATTGGGAAACCATTTATGATAAGCCTCTTAGAAACTAAAATGAAATTAAATTCTTATAATAAAAAGCTTTGGTTTTTGAAGAAAGGATGAATCATTATTTCTAAAAATTATTAATCAAGCTCAGGCCTAGCTAGAGGCTTGATCAGTTTTGAAATATGCAACCTAGACCCAAATTCGATGGGATTAGACCATGTCTTTTTTAATTTTATATTATTTTATTAATTTAAAAATAAAATAATTTTTAATAAAAGATTTCATCTAAACTTCAAATAATTGAACTAAAAATAATATGTAGCACAAATATTACTTATTTTTTAAATAATCTATAAATAATTAAAATATTATCATCAATTATTTTAAATATATTAATAAAATTTTCCTTGTAAAATTTAAATATATAATAAAAATACATTGTAACAATTAGTAAATATGCTTGTTAAAGTAAAAAAGATTGTTTAAAAATTTTATAACATACTTTGTTATCCTAAAACTCATTTTCATAAAAAAAAAGTTAATATATGTCATTTTATATAAAAAAAGTGTTTTATAACTCATTTAATTTTCTAAAGAAGCCTAATAATATAGGCCTTAAGTATATATAGTCTTGAAAGTTCTAAATTGCTCATTTTTGTCAAATAATCTAAATTTTAATAAAGAATCCATATTCATTTTATTTTTTATTAAATTAAGACTGCTAAGTCCATTGTCTTGCTTTTGAAAAAATTAACGAAAATATATTTGCTTAATTTTTTAAAATTAATTTCCCTTTAAACTATTACCTTTTTTAGTTATTTATCACTATTCACTTATTTGAGTACCATTACCTTTTTTAATTATTAATCACTATTCGCTTATCTGAGTCTAATGGTAAAATGGTGCTTAGTTCATTCAAAACATAAAGAATAATATTAATTCATAAGTTGAGCTACGTGACAACTATCACGACACTATTATCAAAAAAACAAAAAGCATCATGGTGTTATTATTATCCAATGAAAAAAAGATATAAAAAGGAATTATCAATTATATCTAGAGACTAAAATTGACATAACAAACAGAGGCAACGATATAGAGTTTTCTTTGTTAACCTATATAAAACCACACAGGTAAAGATTTATATCTTCAATTGTAAGAACCAATATAATCAAATGAAAAAAAGTAAATCAAGAAGTAAAGATTAAAGAAAACAAATCCACAATAAAGGAAAAGGCCTAGCTAATAGTTATAATCAAGATCTTCAATAATAGTTTGCACCATCTCATATACATGTACAAACATTATTATGTAAACTATACTTGATTATGCAATAATTGTATTAAATGAATATTCAACACATGACAATTAACAATTAAATATACTTTCATTATTGAATATTTGTTAAAAGAAATTTTCAATTAAAATACTGGTCAATATAAGACTAAAAAGACTAAAAAGACAATATAATATATGATTCTTAAAATTATTAAGGTAAACAATACTAACATATTATAAAGAATAGAGTTTACCCTTTTTTTCTAAAAAAAAATAGAGTTTACCCTAAATATTTTCACCATCTAACTAATTTCGAGCATATATAAGAGCTTCCACAGTATTAGCATTAAGTTGAGTATGATAAGGCTTAACTATATGACCTTCAGTACTAAAAGTACGCTCTAAGCAACAGTAGATACTGGAATTACTAAGAGGTCTCATGCAATTTCTTGTATGATCTTAAAATTACTTCCTTGTGTCTTCCACCACACCAATATATTTAACTGCATATTTTCAACTATGGTCACATCACTTGCATCTAATTAGTTGTCTAACTTGATCCTACTGTAAGAAGTCTTAGCCTTTTTTCTTTGATTAATTGTGTAAATTTGAGACTCACACCAGTCTTATGAGCTCTAGATAAAGCTGAAGCTAATGTTCAACTATAACATATTCTTCAACTGATCACCTATAACTTTTGATAATAAAAATATAACTTCATCTTATATCTTGGGTCTAACATAAAAATGACGACCATAATTTTTCTGATCATATACCAATAATAATTGACTTTCTCTATCATTTGCTCTGCTATAACCTAGAGCACCTTATTAAGATCAAATATCTAACCAGATAAAGCTTGTTTGATCTTGCACATACTGCTAAAGCAAATGTGCAAATTTGAATATCTTGTTCTTAAGAACAACTCAATAGAAATATAAAATATATCCAACTTTACACAAAGTGTTTTAGCCAACTCCCATTTCTCTTTTGTCGGCAAAAAAGTATAGTGAAAATCTCTGTCTCAATTTACAAAACATCTTAACATGTTTGGTTGTTGACTCCAATATCTTGAATTTTGAATTTCATCTAGTAAGACAATTCAAAACTAACTTTTTTTGTAAAAATAAGGTATAATTGTTGTGTAATTTCTTAAAATTTGTTTTACTCATTTGGGTGTTGCATTCCAATACACTACCTACTCTGAATCAACTCTACCATTTCCTCTATTACCTCAAAATCGTCGCTCATAATCAAAGCCACATATACATAAAACAACAAATATATAATAACATTCCCCCAATCAATAGGGTTTTAACTCATAACTTGTTCTTTATTTTTTATCATTGCATCATTATGCTATAATTATTGAGAGTTATGCTTGAGAGCTTGGTGTCGATGTTCTAATCCATTAAGCAATCTACCAACAAAGTTGTCAACCTTTCAGTTGTACCTGATGCCAACACATAAATAAACCTACCATTTAAAAATATGAAAAGATATCAATTATAATATAATTAATAAATAAATGATATCAATATTAAAATATAATCTACCTTAGTATTCGACTGCATATAATCCATTTTTTATCATATAGTGTGCTATCACCACCATATAACCCTTCTTTTAGTTGTCATTTGTTCATATTTTTGTTTGTATGGCTACCAATTTGTGAATACCTAACAACATCTTCAATATTTCTTCCTTTTGATCACCGTAAATCTTGAAAATGTCTTTCTTCATGGTATTATAAGTTGGGATCTTAAAGGTCAGTTGGAGTGAGGTGAGCACCATCCTTAAGTTTTTTCCATAAACAATAGAGAGCATTTCATCATCAATGATCATCTTAGCTGTCAAAATCTTTGTTTTTTTTACTATCATAACTTGTGACAATCATTTTATTCTTCACTCTCTTTAGATTAGGGGAAAAATGTTTATCTTCTGATATAATCTTCTTTCTGTTACACAACTCTATATGTCTTTTTAAATGAGAGATTCCACCTTTAGAAATCTCGACCAATGTCTTATCACAAAACTTACATTTGGCCCTTTTTACTCTATCCCTTAATATTGTTTTATTGAAGTGATTCTAACCATCACTTATAAATGAACCTATTCCTTTAGCCTAAATCATTTCTTCACTTAGTGTTGAATTAGATCTCTCTGATGGTATAGTATCTAGTACCAAATTATAACTCTCCATTGAAGGAATATATTTATCCATCTGAAATAATTAACATATATGATCATATAAGTTATTCATAGAAATTTACATGAATACAGATACTTTAAAGAATATTTAACATTTACACCTACTAAATTTAATGAGCATTTACACTTTTCAAAATAAAAAAAGGGCATAGAAAGATTACCCTTATAGAGAAAATAGGGAGACTAGATGTATGTTACCTTAGATGTTGCATTTCATAAGGATGTGAAATATTATCATAATCTATAATTTCCACTTTAAAGGGAGATTAGAAATAAATTGTAGAGTCAATGTCATTATGCATTAGAAAATAAAACAATTCTTTTTAAAAACCAAATTATAAGAGTCATGCAATATTGTAAATACATGTATTTAAAGTACTTATGTTCCATAAGCATACAAGTTTATTATCTAATACTAAGTTAAGCTATAATAAAAGGAGATATATAGTTTTCTTTAGAAATCCAATATGAAAATTTTAGTATTAAGCTCAAAATATGATAAACTAATGTTCCAAGCTGTAAGATTAGCTATTATAATGTACAAATCTCCTAATAGTGAGGTACTATAAAAATAATTATAAAGGTATCTGCCACGTATGTGAATTCTATAAATTAAATAAGTTTTAATATTCAAGTTTAACGTGAGAAACTTATGGCACAAACAAGCTTCTTTCTTATATACAAACAGGGAACCACAACTTCGACATGAACATAATGGATTTCTTATTGTCATGCCATCATTTGTACAAGACCATGTTCATATTTTAAATTTAAAACCTTCCCACCAAGTCTTTGATATGATTACACCTAAAAAGTTATAATTTTGTTTTCTTAGAAGCAAAAAAAAAAAGAAATAGAAGCAATTAATTACCTTATGAATTTCTAATTAGACGTAACAATCATAATCAAAAGTGCAAAGCAAGTACCATTATTTATACCTAATTTGACAATTCCTCTTTAATTCTCCTTTTAAGATTTAGCTAGTGGATCAGGAGCAGATGAAGAGGAGTAGGTAAGGGCCTCGAGGTTATTGAGCAGAGTGTTAGATGATGAAGGTTGTAGTAGACTTAAAAGTTGGATTTGAGAGGTCATAGGAAGGTCTCTTCTCAAAGAGGGTCGAGTAGGTCAATTTTTTTCAATTATGCCATAGTAATGCACTAATAATGTTCTACAAAATGAGGTAATTTTTTTTTGCATAAAATGATGTTATTTCACATAAAAGTTGAAGAGATGGTTCAGAATTTAAGCTAGGCCAAACTAGTAGCCCTAAGCCTAAACTTAACTTAAGGTCGAAAATTAAAAATAACTGGAGCTTGATTTAATGCTTGGTCAAGTTAGGCTAGATCTATTAACTTTATGTTAGGTCAAACTAGGCTTGGGAAAAATTTCAAACCTATGTCTAACCACCAACTCATTTTAATAGTTGCATTATAGTAGCCCATGAGTCCACCAAAGTTAAAATTACTTAACTGGTCTCCTAAGGCCAATTTGTGACACTCACATCTTTTTTTGCCTATCCTACAAAGATTTTTATTACCTTTATTTATACAACTAACTTGGAATTCTAGATACTTTTTATGAAAAATTAATTTTAAAGGGGAATGGAAGTTTGGATGTAGATTATATTAAAGGACTTTAACACCTTATTCTCCTCAAAATCTAAGAGGGTAAACACAATCCAAGGAGCCACAGTAAGGACTTTAGGAAAAGCATCAGTGATCTAGGCCTCATAGACTTGAGCTTCTAGATAAATTTATTCACCAAGAGCAATAACCAAAATGGCAAATGGTTGATAAGGAAAAAGTTAGATAAACCTTTAGTGAACTATGTTTGCAATGCAAAATTTTTTAGAATAAGGTATCATTCACCAAATGTCTCATCTTATACCACTCTCCAATTGAAATATATGATTTAAAAAATATATCAGTTAGATTCATTTTCTAACCAAAAATTTTTTTTGACTAGTATATAAGCATTATAGATTGACAATTCTTGAGAAAGTTATGAGAACCTATGAATATGTCCATTAAAAACACTAACCTCTAGCAATAACTCTTTCGCAATGTCTCCTCAAGAAAGAGACTTACCTTCATCGACCAAAGACTTTTCTTTTGTAAAGAATTTGAACATATGCCTATTATTAAACCATAGATTAGGATCTCTCTACACAAGACAAAACACATTTCTTACCATTTTTTGAATAAAAGACTAAAAACTTCTATTTTTTGATCATGTGTTCTCTTAGTTCAAACTATAATTAAGTTTTTCTTACTAAGCATCTATCTCTTTATGCCTGGAAAAAAACATTCTCTAGTTAGTTTGTGGTCGTTTAGTCATTAACGGAAAAAGAAATATTATACCATAATTTGATATCGTCAAGGTTCACCTTAAACTTAAACCCGTACTTTTTAGCCTCAAAGTCCTTACTCAAAATTCATTGGCCATTTATCTATATCTATAGGCCATTGTATTACCTTTAACTCAGTGCTAGATTCACTCCTACATTTATCACTAGATCTGTCACCACTTTATGAACCACTAGGTGCAAACATTATCTTTTAAAAATAAAAAAGGCTATATAAAGATGACAAGCATGCACTGAAGGACAACTGTTTTGACTAAATTGCAAGAAATCTTAGTTACATATTAAAACAAAAAATAAGGTAAGTCAATAGATATGAAAGACATTTGGCATTTATAGAAAGTGAGTATGCAACAAATATGCCTCAATGTATAAGACAACATACATATTGTTTTGACAATTTAAGGTCTCATTTTTCCACTAAGAGCTTGTAGTCTAAAAAGATATTTTTCACATTAGATATGACTTAAAGAATGCACTACATGTGAATTAGTTATCTATTCCTAAGGCATTTAGTTCAAATCCATTATTATAAGAATGATGCGAATGTGATCGTATCCTATGATCCTTTTATAGTCTTATACTTGATGTAAAGGTGATCATATCATGCAATCCATTTAAAATCCTAAACAACAAGTCTTGCCACTTATGAATCTAAACCCAAGTGGATTACCCAACAAGCTAAGAACCCCATTATTACATAAGATGGAGACATATGTCATCATTTATTGTTAAAATGCTTACAAGCAAAACCTAAATCATACCCTGATTCATCACATCAGACCTATTTTAACGTATAAGAGATAAGACTCATACTCAAAGAATTCAAACAAATGAAAATCACTATCTAATACAAATAAAATCTTAACATTATTAATAAAATTTAAATTAGATTATGAATAACTCCACTGGTCAATGATTTTTAGTAGTCTTTCTAGCTATTTACCATTTATTACCATTTTTTTAGATATTTACCATTTTTTCCAATAAGTGTCCAATAGAAAATTATACTACCTTATGTAATCATATAGGCTTTTTAGTTAAAGTTTAAGGTAATACTATGATATCAAGCTATCTCATACTATTTTCATACACATTGTGGACCACCCCCACTATATCCAATTCATCATGCTAACCCCAAACACAAATTATTAACTTCAAGTTAGTTTGAGGAGACCATTGATTAGAGTGACACATCCAAACCAATAAAAGTAATTAAGCCCCCAATGTTTGACCAAAAGTCTAAGAAGCTCCTACCATTATCTCTAGTACTAATTCACCCCGTAATGTTTTTAAATGGAATAATTTTCAACTAAAAGAGTTAGTCTACTAGGTTTTTGTTAATTAGATATAATAACTCTATTATTTTAGAACACGTGGCATATCAGATAATCTCATATTCCAACTTCATAGCTCCCTACACTATCTACAAAAATATATAAAAGCTAAACACTTTGGATTTTTTAACCTTAAAAATTTTGATTCAAGATATTTAGTATTTGGTATTTGATATCACAATATTCAAGATATAGGCATCATCTAGGTTATAAATAGAGATTGATCAATTTTGATAGGAATGAGACCTTGATAATTGCTGAAGATGAAAACTTGTTGCTCAGAGATAAAAATGGCAATTTGATTTAGTTAAGCAATACTTCGGAGTTGTCCAACAACATAATTGCAATTCCTGAAACAATCGGTAATCTTATTTTTTCAAATTTTTTTTACACAAATAAGTCCTACTAGGAAAGTTTTAGCCACCCAATGGATACATATTTTCCTAACTTGAAAGTTATAGTAAGTCTAGCAATGGGAGAGAACCATATGTTTAGTTCGTGGAAGTTTGCAACTACCTTCTCTAGGAAACTTCATTATTGTAGTAGCCCCTTCCTACACTTAAGGAATAATTGTTAGATTGAGCCATATCATGTGAGAATATATGAAGAGCATTCAATAGGCATGCATTATATTTGCATACACACATGAATCATGAATTAGAAACATTGTAAAGATAGTATATGCACTTAATTGACACATTTCGGGATATGAAAGATTTTAAGTGATTATGATGCAATTGTGTGTTGGTAATGTCATCAATCTTGTTTGATGACTATAATTAATGAATTGGGAATTTATAGTTACAATTGAGTAATTGATAAAGTGGTGTGAGCACCTAAATTTAGAAAAAATGTTAAAGAGCAGGACAAAATATTACATGGACATTTGGGTAGATTAAGCCTATGAAATGGTGACATGTGGCATTAGGAATGAGTGACACGTGGCTTAGCTAATTGGATGAAAATGGCATGATTACATGAGTGACAAGTGGCCCTTTAAATTTGTGACAAATAGCAACTTAGATTTGTGACATGTGGAGCAATAGAATGGAGACATGTGTAGCCTTACAATTGGTGACATGTGTAGCCTTACAATTGGTGACATATGTAGCCTTATAAATAGTGACATATAGAGGCTCAAATGAGTTACATGTGGAGCCTAACGTAAGTGATACATGGGTCAATAGAATAATAACATACGGACCAAGCATTAGGTGACAATTGGAAGCATGAGAAGAAGCCACATGGCATAGCTCTCAATTTGACAAGTGTCCCACTTTTACACCACCAATGTTGCGAATACCGTACCGGACTTGGTACCGGATTGAGTTCTGGTACGGTACTATACCGGTACCGGTTAATACCGGATACCGTTTCGGGTAATTTTTTAAATTTATGAAATAGTCCTTGAATTTTTTTAAAAATTACAAAATAGTCCATTGTCATATTATACAGTTGTACTTTGTCTCTAAAAATCATAATAATAAATAATAATCCCAATTTAATTTAATTTATAAAATTAATTTAATAATTATTAATAAATATAA
>JANQBM010000003.1:17454311-17490689 GCA_025594535.1 Erythroxylum domingense
TTCAAACACTCTCACTTCTCTCTAGAATTTTTGCAATCTCTAAATTTTTCCAAATTCAACCCAAACATGCCTCGTATTAAGCAAATTGACCAATGGGATCCTTATGGAGCACAATAAATCACAGGACGGGGGAGACGAAACTGAGCAGCGGACTTTGGAGCTTCGTTTCCTATTTACATCGAGGAAGAAGGTATTTGTTTTCGTTCCTTTTGTTCTAGGAAATTTGTTGTGCCTAAATATTTTGATTTTGATATATTAGATAGAATAAAAGTGCGTGAGCATATAGAAAACTTAGCAGTGAGGATCCAGTGAGGTCAATTTATTAGATTCCAATTCCCCATTTATGAAGAGTTTACCCTAGAATTTTTCACGTCCTTGACTTTTGACCCCAAGAATAGTAAGGAATTATGGTTTAGATTGAAGGGGCAAGCTTATGAATTAACGATAGAGATTATGTGCGACATATATGGATTCCCCAAATCTACCATTGTCGACCAACATGATGACTTCCGTCCCTCCTAATACTGATATGAACTAACCGGCATTGAGCATTTTTATGTCAAAAATGCCCACAACAATATTATCCGGTCCCATGAACACTTGCTGCTGCATAAATTTATGACAAATCAGAGACCAACAAGTGTTCAACCAAGGAGCTGTTCATACTGCGGTGCATGGACCATAGTATTCTGGTATGCACATTTATGCATATGTTGAATGCTCTTGCTGCAGTTCTGTGAAAGCAGAGCAACCATCTTAGAATGGGGTACCTGGTGTTCGCCATCGCAGAGCATGTTGGTGTGAGTCAGAGGGGGTTAACAGTGCATCTACTCAAGTTCCTTAACCACCATCATCTATTTCGGGCAGAAATCATTCACTCCATCAACATAAGTTTGCGGGAAATAAATGAAAAGACACATGTGCGGACCAGGACGGGTCAGGCAAGCTCGAGCTCTGCGCCACCTAGGTAGGCACGAGAAACATCAACGAGCGAGGAATCGAAAGAAGAGGACCAACGATGGACAACAGTTTTGGATGCAATACCCAAAACCAACAAAGCATTAAAGGAAGTGGTGTGTACACAAAGATGCCAAAGCCGAGAGATCTGCCGCCTCCATCGGTATTTCGAAGCTCAGGGTATTCAATTACTACCTCCTACACCATCACCACCTCCATCTCCTTAGGATTCAAGTCTAACCTAAAAAATTTTCACTTTTATTTTGTTTTGTGTTGTTTACTTTTTCTGTTATTTTTATTCTTATTTTTCTTTTTCTTTTTCTTTTTCTTTTTCTTTTTCTTTTTCTTTTTCTTTTTCTTTTTATTGTTAAGTTTATCTGCTCTTTGTTAGTTTAATATTTGTTTTCACATTTCATTTATGTATTTGTCATGTGTGTTTCTTTCTCATCTTGAAGACAATGTGTTGTTCAAGTATGGGGAAGGATTTTGTGTTTTTTCTTTTGTATGTGAATTTTGCATACTGTATGATAATATTAGGTTGCATGGTGTGAAGTGTGTAAATGTGTCAATGGCTTTAAATTGAGTGATTTTTTTTTAATTTTGGACATAGTCTATTAGGTTGTGAATAATCATTAGCTTGCGAAATTAGTGAATTAGGGGGCCTTTGGGATAAATATACAGCTTAATTAGGACTTAGTGTAAATTTAGCACTCTATAGATTGTCACATTTATTCATAATTTGAGGCCTTTTAGGTTAAGTAGCTCAACTAGTATTTTTTCATGAAAACAAATAGCTAAAAGCAACAAGGTAGGTAATAAAAAAGTTCTAATAATTTTTTAAGAATCACTATTCTGCTGACCTTTGGGTTATGAATAAAACTAGTAGCTAGTTGAAAACGTCATGTAGTTGAGTAATCGGATTGACATACATCACAAATGTATGCCTTCACGTAAAAAGGCTATAATGATGTTTCAACCAAGCTATTAATAAACGACTTAGTCGAGTAACTAGATCGACATTCATCACAAATGTTTGCCTCCGAATAAAAGGCTAAGTCCTTGGTGAAAAATAATAATAATAAATAAATAAATAAATAATTGTATATTTTAAATAAAAACCTACCGGACTTGTAATAGGCTTGAAGTTTCATGGAACTATACCTAGGAATAGTTACCGAGTGTGAGGGACCGAAAAATTATTAATGTGTGTGCACAATTGAAATGGGTAAATAAGTTAACACTTGGTCTTAAGTTAGTTGTATATTTAGTTTGAAGCCCCTAAACATATATTTTGCATGTTAATGATTTGACATAAATAGAATAGGTGTGTCCAAGATTAAATTTAGTTCATAAAGATTAAAGCCATTGTCACATTATTGCATGGTGTGTTCGTTTTTGTTAGGTGTTGTTGTTTTGTTTGCTTGAGGACAAGCAAACGTTTAAGTGTGGGGATGTTGATAGTAGTGTTTTGCATGATGTTTTAGGGTTTAATTTATTATGTATTTTATGTTAAATTGAGTGTTGAGTATGCATTTAGGGTTTAATTAGATTAGTTTTTATATTTAAGTGTTTTTATAGGTTAGTTTGAATCTTTGAGCTTATATTGTATATTTTTTAGGTACCTTGATGTGTGTGCTAGTGTTGCAGGGTCAATAGGGAAGAATGGTGAAGATTTGAAGAGTTTCAAGCTAAAAGACACAGGCCACAATCGTGACAGAAGAGGAAAAGTCAGAGGCAGCCAGGCCACGATCGTGCACCAGGAGCCACGATCGTCACAGAGAGCGTCAAGTCAGACCACGATCATCACAGAAAGGAAAAAGTGTTGGCCGTGATCGTGGCAGGCAGGGCCGTGATCATGACCTACGTCGGGCTAACACGAAAACTCAATTTTTGGGTGATTTTTCTGATCGTTTCGACCCCGAGTTTAACCTAAAGCTGCTACAGAATAAAACAATACCTAGCAGCCACAAGCAGACATTAAAGAGCCGAAAGAGCTGCGCAAAAGAGAGATTCTATCGAAAATACGAGAGAGACCTTGGTAGAGATCAGGCGATCGAGGAAGGAGACGAATGAAAAGAGGGACAAAGACATGTTTGATGCAACATACTTCTCGAAAAATGTGGTTTTCCATAGTTGCGACCTTCAAGATCCATTCCAAATGTATTTTCTAGTTTTTATTTCGATTTCAATGATGTATGAAATTTGGAGATTGATTAGAAATATTATTGTTGAGTGTTGATTTTTCTGTCTAAACTCACCTTCGAGTTTTTATTCTTGAGATTAATAAAATTAATTTGATTGTGTTTTATTCAATTTAATTGTGATTTAATTTGATTCTTCAAAACTTGGCAATAAACTGAGAGAGTGAGCCAGTGAAAATCATCGATTTAGATTAACGAGAGTTAGGTAAATCGATAGATAGAGAGTTGAATCAAACTGGTAGAGTCGTGTAATGAGAGATCTAGAATAGGTTTCTGATAGGTTAATAGACAACGTTAGAACTAATTTAGGTTTTGGACCAATTACGGATCGAGAGATCACAATTTCCATAATTTGAATTAGGGATTATTAATTAGGGTTAAGAATTATAACTCGAGAGAGAGTAATTCACCCTAGTATCGTCTAAGCTCGTTAAGTTAAAAAATTTCATAATTGGGTTGATTTTCTTTAATTTTGAATAAATTCCCCCTTTCTCTCAATTGGTCACTTTTAAGTTGAAATTCAGATTATTTGTGTGAATTAACTTTTGTTCATTCTTTTGGTGCTTTAATTTCTCATATTTGATTCTTGATTAATTTTAGTTTCTACAGTAGTTGTTTAATTAGGTATTGCGAACTTAGTTTCCGTTAGATTTTAGAACTAGTTCCCTTCCTCTTGGGATCGACACCTTAGGTACAATGCGAACAACCCATGCGCATGCAGAATTTACCGAGGTTATAAATAGTAAAACTTAGCGCGTGTAATCTCAAGCAACCTCAGGTGAGCAATAAGCTCAGTATCCACGAGGGATATGGGACAATTAATAGGCACTAGGTCACAACATAATAAAAATGAATGTGGAGTCTCATGTGCATTACATTGCATATGTATTTCTTTACATATATTATATGAATAGTTTGAAAAGTTATTGAATTGTGTTGACACAATGATGTGCAACATTGTATACATGTTGATGAGATGAATGAGTTGGTTACTCTGAAATGATTATATGAGACGTTTGTATTCATAATGTGTTTATCGAAATATTTATATATATTGTGAGTTGATAAACACAATTGGAAGATGTGTTTAATGTGAACTAATTTTGAATAACATGATATACATATGAATTTGGTTATTGCTTGTTATATTTATATCTTGACATGGGTATATATGTCTATCCTGAAATGAATATATGAAATGCTTGTGTTCATAACTGACTTGTTGAAATATGATGAATACTACGATTAGGTCCTAAATTCTAAGCGATATGATATATGGGATTTGATTCTGAATAATGTGAGATACTGATTGAATTGTGTTATATACTTGTAATATTTCTATTTGTTGTGAGTGAGCACATCGATGATGGTTCACTCACTGAGTTCGCAAACTCATCAAAATTACGACATTGTTTTTCAGGTTTAGGAGGAATCTAGATAGTCTAGTCGAAGTAACTTCTGCATTCGGATATGGGTCAGTGTCAAGATCAATTGTGCCTGCAAATGTCTTAGTTATATTGTATCAAAGATTATATCTCTCAACTATTGTATATTGTACATGTGAATTTTGGGAATGTAATGACATTGGAGACTGTATATGTTTGTGAATAAAAATGGAATAATATGATTATTGGAATGTTATATGTTACGTGAGATGCATTAAAAAGTAAAAATAAACTTATTTAACCGTCTTAACGTACCATTTTTGTAGAGTATATCCCCAAATATCCTTTGGTATGTTGGGTATATTCTTTATAGGAGTGGTATGTTACAGTTATGGGAGTTGATCCTTATAGAGCACCAGAAATAGTAGTATAGGAGAATTCAAAAAAAAGATTGAATGTTTGTCTTTTGGGGATTTGTTAGATGAATGTTAAGGATTTCTACAGATGGTGTCAAGATAATTTAAGGGAAATCAAAATTAAATATTTTTATTTTTAAATAATTAATAATTAAATTCTTAAAAACATTGAAATTAATTAATATATGGCACGCTAGTTGATAATTGACATCCAAATTAATTTGATATGTCATATATTTCAAAATAATAGGAGTATCATATACAATTGATATAAAAGTGATGGAGAGACTCTAAATTGTTTTATTTTAGAATATTAAAAGGTAAACCTATACTTAAAGTGAAACCTGAAACCTTTTTAAGCTTTTGAACAGCTAACCAAATGTTCGAAAGCAAATTAGATACTTTACCTTCATATTTCTCTGATATTTTATTCTTAAACATGTTAGTTTATTTGTAGTGTGTCCTAAACAAGTCTTATTGGCCACAACATACTTAAATTCATATATCTGTTATCGTGATTTTTATCAATTCCTTAGCATTCAGTTCCATCAATTGGTTCTTTAATCTTTCATGGTTTTTCAAAGTAATATGAGCATGTAGTGAAGACTAACTAAAGTACTTCTAGACAAGTGGCAAATGATAGTCACCCATAAGGCAAAAAAAGGCATATTTAAACTTAAAGTTTACATCCTTTGACAATTTTAACCTTAAAATTTCATAGAGTACAAATTAAACACTATCGTTTGATAAATGTTAAAGTTCAACCTTAAATTAATAGAGAAACTGACGGCAATGTGACATCGTCAAATTCTATCAAGTGATCATATATGTATAATATTTTATTGTTGAAGTGGGTCCTAAACTGCCATGTGAGTCTGACATGGCAATGTGGATACTTAAATTATAAATTTTAAACAAAATTAATAATTAAAAAAGTGGGACCTGTTGAAATAATTTAACCATAGGTTTTGTTAACCTAACAAATTAACTTAATTAATTAACCTATTAACTTAACAACATAATTTAACGCTAAATTTTATTAACCTAACAAATTAACTTAACCAATTAACCTATTGAATTTAGTAACTAAACTAATCAATTAATTAACCTAACCTATTAATAGAAACATAACTCAAATCCCTAACAGAAACATTTATTGTGAAGAAGCTATTAAAAAAAATCCAATCTTCACCATTAATACCATCCTTCCTCATCGTCACCAATCGTCCTATGAGATTCGTTATTGGTCACGTACAAAGTCATCACCATCTTGAAGTTTGCAACATTCATTTGTCACTAGTCACATTGGAAGTCCTCACCATTTTGAACTTTATAGCATCTTAAATATTTATGTTATAAGGCTTATGTTTATGACAAAATAACACTTTTGAAAATGATGCCAAACAAAAGATGCCTTTTCTATTGCACTTCCCTTTTTTTGGTATACATTGACCTCTTTCAATGTCCTTTTGTTGCTTTCTTTTTACGCTAAATGTACATGTATTTTTTAACTAATTAACTACTAGTCTCATTTGAATTTTTAAATTGAATTTCAATTAGGTATAAGTTTTCCTTTAGCTTTACTTTTTACTAGAATTCCAATTTCTTTTTTAGGTAAAATGGTAGTACTAGGTGGTATGGAGTGAATTCTAACTTCTACTAATACTACTTTAGTTCCTTTATCACTTATTGTAAATTTTAAGCTTGAGATAATAGGTTGAGCACCTTTCTAAATTTTATCCCCATTTATCTCAGTGATATAAGAATGTAATTCTTGAATAATATTAGGGGAGCTTAGAGTTTTGTCTTTTACCTCACTTATAGCATTCTCCATTAGAGGTAAGCTCTTGGAGCTTTTGATTTCAAGTTCAACTCTTCTTTTTTAGGATTGGCCAATATAAATTCCTAGTAATTTGGTTGCTGAATGTACAAAACGATGGCTTTGTTATAAAAGAGAGGGGATGAGAGTTATATTTGTGTTATTTCTTACATTGGTAATAATATCGTTAAGAAGTGTGTTTACTTTGGCTTTGAAGAATATGAAAGTAACACATATTTGATTTTACTTGTCTGATAACAAAAGTTGTAACTTCTTAAGTTCACTAAACTCTCTACTTTTAAGAGTTTTCGTTAATCTTCAAGGCCACTTTAAATAAAACACTTTTTTTTAAACTATGATGCCCCAAAAGATAAAGACTTGGTGATACTGTTGATAAATGAAATTGTTAAAAAAATTAAAATGTTTTAATAATTCATTCAACAAGTAAGCAAATTCTTTTACAAGGGACTAGCCTCTTGTAGCTCTTTGGAGTATTTAAATACTAACAAAGTGCTAATTTTCGTAACATACTATTTAATTTAACCTTATAATTGATCATTCACCAAAGATACTTGTTATTAGGATACCTTAAACTTTTGAATAATATCATAAAAGTACTAAGTTTTAGTATTTTAATAGAGCTAATTTGTAGTAGTTGAGTATTTATTTTTAATTGGTGCAAAGTAGTAATTAACAATTTACCATCACTTTTTGTTCTACTTAATCTTTGTTCTACATGATCAAAATTAGTAAATTAAGGTTTAGATATAGGCTTTTTTCTACTTGCTGGTATTGAAGTCAAATTGATCTTTTTTTAATCTACAAATTGAATTAATATTTACAATTTATATAAGCCAAACTTGTTGATTGTTTCTTAAGCATTTTTTCCTACTCTTTATTTGAATTTATGTTTGAATATCTTTTTGTGCTCGGGTCTCTAATATGGATAAAATTATTTTTTAATTGTTGATTTATAGGTTTTAATGGCTCAACAGAAAGTGTAAGGTTTTTTTATGGTGGAACTTTTATGTTAGAGCCTGAATTTAGATATGATGGTAGGGATATTGCTACATTTAAGAATATTGACATTGACTATGTTAGTAATAGATAAATATATAAGATAGGGAAATATTTATGGTATAATCAAATTGATAAGGCATATTATAGAGTACCTAGTTTTTAACTTTAAAGAGTCACTGATCATGGTGTAAATATGGAGGAACCAGGTGCACATGGGAATGTGGAGGACCAGGGTGCACATATGAATAAAATTTTGGAGGAATAAGGTGCACATATGGATGAGAATATGGAGGAATAGGGTTCACATTTTCAAGGTGCACATATGGATGAGAATATGGAGGAACAGGGTTCACATTTTCAATCAGACTTCTATTTATACATTCCAGATGGTCATCATCCAGTTGAAATTGAATCAACAGATTTTGGTAGTGTTATTAGTATTGATGAATATTCCGATGGAGAGGAAGCAGTGAAGCTTTGGGTAGACCTAGTTCAAATGTTAGGGATGATCTTATAGATGTGGCAGATGGGTGTGGTAGTGTTATTAATACTGATGAATATCTTAGTGGAGATGATGCAAGTAAATCTTTGTGTAGACCCAGTTCAAATGTTACGAATAATGCTACAGGTGTGGCATATGAGTGTAGTAGTGTTATCAGTACTAATGAATATCCTAGTGGAGAGGAGGCAGGCGAATCTTTGCGTAGATCTAGTTCAAATGTTAAGGATAATCCTACAAATGTGGCACATAAGTGGAGATTGGGAATGGAGTTTGGGAACTACAAAAAAATTTAAAGATGTTGTTGTTGATTATACAATACATACCAAATACAATGTTAGGTTAAGAAGTGTGGGAGTAATTGGATTAGTTTTCCGTGTATTCATGGATGCCTATGGGTTTTATATGTTGGCTATGATAAGAATGAGAGATGTTTCAAAGTTAACGCTTATAACCCTGATCACAGTTGTTTCGCAACAAACAAACCAAAATAGGTTTCTACCAAATTCTTGATGAGACACTTCAAGGATAACCTAATATCTAAACCAAAAAATGGTCGAAGAATGTAGAGTAAAACTAAATATTTTTGTCAATTCAATCATGTGTAGAAGAGAAAAGAAGAGATTGATGAAAAAGAGATCAATAGATTATATTAATGAATATGTGAAGCTGTAAAGTTATGTACATGAGTTGAAGATAAGCAATCCTGGATCAACATTTAGGTTACAATTATCGAGAAATCAAGAGAGATCATTTGAGTTGCAATTATCGAGAAATCTTGAGTTACAAATATGATTGCTATAGGTAATGATAAATGAAAATTTCATTAACGTTAATACTTCCTACTTCACTATGTTATGTTATACATTATATTAATACTTTTTTATATTTTGTTACAATTCAAAAGATTATACATTTTTTTAATGCCATGAAAAGAGGATGGAAGCTTTTAAAACTGATTTTTAGGATTGATGGATGCTTCCTGAAAACATAATTCTGAGGCCAATTGTTAAGCACAGTTGATAAGGATGGTGATAGAGGAATGTAACCATTGGCCTAAGCAGTTATATAAAGAGAAACATATATTTTTTTAGATTGATGGATGCTTCCTAAAAACAGAATTCTAAGGCCAATTGTTAAGCACAGTTGGTAAGGATGGTGATGGAGGAATGTAACCATTGGCCTAGGCAGTTATATAAGGAGAAACACATATTTATGAACTTGGTTCATGAATTTGTTAACATTTGATTTGGAATTAGATATGTAGAAGGTATGTTCATATTAATATACTTACAATTGAAATCGTTATTAAAATATTAACTAATATCTTTTTAATTTGACTTAGGGATTGGTCGTGGTTATAAAAGAGACTTTCTTAAATGTAGCTCACCAAATATGTGTCAGACATATATATCACAATTGGAATAGCAACTAGAAGGGAAAAGACCTCATAAAGTATATTCAGAATTACGCATGGTCAACCTATATTGAAGATTTCATCGAGCTACTGAAGAGGCTTGACAAGACAATCCCTGGATATGCTTCAGCGTTACTTGAATATCCTAAAAAGAGGTAGGCAATATGTTATCAATCCTTTGAAACTAAATGTTCGATAATTGACAACAATATGAATGAAACTTTTAATGGATAGATACTACCAATAAGGGACAAACCAGTGATTAGCATACTTGAGACAATTAGAATAATGGTAATCAAAAGGCATGTTGATAAGAGACATCTTATAGTTGGGTTCAAATATTGCACAAATTATAATGAAGAAGTTGGAGAAGAACAAAAAAGAAGCATTATAGTGGAGAATTGCATAGAATGGAGATGGCGCTTATGAAGTTTCAATGGGTGATGGGAAGCATACTGTGAGGATTGGTAGACAAAAAACATGTAGTTATTGAGTATGGGATCTATATGGATACCCACACAAACATGAGATTAGTGCAATCCATCACTCAAAAGAAAGGGTTCAAACATTCATATATTCATACTATATGAAGGGTTAGTTTATGAGTTTGTATGAACATGTATTATAACCAATTAAAGGTAAAATTTTCTGACCTTCAAATGATGCAGAGATGATACATCCTTTAGCTAAACCATTATGCCCGATAGACCCAAATTTACGAGAAGGAAACAGTAAAATAAGCTAAAGAAAATAAAAAATCCAGACAAATTGTCTCAGGAAAGATAAGTGCATGAATGTCAAAATTATGGCAATTCCAGTCACAACTCCATAAAATGCAACAAAAACAACTATAACTTAACATGTTGAGGCTTCTTCACAGGTGTCCACCTTAATTACTTCATTCATATAAATACGGTTTTATTAACATACAGCAACAAATGTTTATCATTATCTTAATTAAATTAGAATAGAGGCAACTTCACATGTATACAATATTTTAGATTTATATTAATTACCATTGCCTTTAATGACTTAAAAAGTTTTTTCATGAAAGCTACAGTTAAGCAATGTGAATTTGGTTAATGAAAATGTTATACTAAGTCAACAAAGCAATATTGTAAGGAACATGTTCTTTATCAATTTAAATTAGTTGAAATAATTTCCAAGTATGTTTGTAATATTTTATCTTCAATTTTCTAGGTTGGTACATTTGGAGATGTTGACCTACGTAGATTCCAGTTATCATTTAAACCAAAGGGTTTACGGTTTAAAGGACGTTCTAATATTACTTCACATCAATTACAAGCTGAAGCAATCAGAAGGAGAACATCATTGACACAATCATCATAACCTGAACTTTCGCATTCAAGTAAAAGTGAGGTAAAAATCAATTAGCAATGCCTTTTAACTTTTTGATATTTTGATATTTGTCCCATTGAATTTTACATATATGTACTAATGATAATGGTGACCAATGTTTACATTATGTAAACATAATGTAATCTAACTTTTTGATATTTTGATATTTGTCTCAATAGTTTTTAGATGTATGTGCTATTGATAATTGTAAGGCCCCAAAATATACCCTAGATGAAATGTTACATATTTATAACAATACACGTATGATTGGCTTATTCTTTGGAGTTGGAATTCGAAATTAAACATGTGAAAGAATTCTGAACTTTATAATATGTATTAATACAAGTGTTATGAGATTTGAATTGGCATGAATATGTAATAAGATGATGAGAATTGAATGATGGAAAAATGATGGTTACATGATAATTTTGGTTTAACTACTGAATAGACTTCGGTAGTTTAGCTATATCTTGACTGTAGGCATCCAAATGGGATGATTTTAAATTCATATGAAACTAGATACATTTATCTAAAACTTTTATGAAGGAACCCAAATCCTATTCTGCCTCTAAGATTTTTGAATTCTGGTTTGAAGTTTAGTTCTGACTGTTGTCCTTGTTTTCGAATAGCCAATGGTTTTTGGGGTATAACTCCTGATATAATTAACCAAATTGCATCAAATTTATGTCATTAGAAAATTAAGACATAGGGGAATGAAAGTAATTGATAAGATCATAGGCAAACGTGGGAATTAAAGGAAGAAGAAGGATCAATATGCAATTTTCCTAAAGTCCACCCATGAACCAATAAGATTAAAGCTTGTGTGTCCAATGGAATTGTAACACATGGTCCAATAAAATTATAACACATGGTCTAATAGAATTGTAACACATGGTCTAATAGTATTGCAACACATGGTCCAATAGAATTGGAACCTATGGTCCAATGGGATTGTAACATATGGTCTAATAGGATTGTAACATATGGACCAATGAGATTGAAACATAAGTCTAAGACTAGAAAGTTCATGAAAAGGCATATGGAGAAGGGAGATGGACGAAATTTTGATGGTTTAACTTCATATTTTCTCCTCTCCATTTCACCTTCTTCATCCCATCATTTTTCACTTGGTGATTCAAGCAAAACCAAAGAGAAAGGGAAGGAAAAGCAATAGAAGAACTTCTTGTCAATTTTAAGGTTTAGGATTTCACTTAGTTGATTTCTATATTTGTTTATGATTGAATGGATATAAACATTCATTTGGATGTGGAATTGTTTCTAGGATTTTGCTTTGTTGTTATTTTGGTGTTATCTTGGATAGAATTGGTTGAAGATGACAAGAGAACATTGTGTAGTGGAATTCTGTGTAGGGTTTATTTGAGTTAGTCATATTTTTTTGAGTCATAACTCAGTAAAACGACCCCCAAATTGTGTTGTTTTAGTTCCATATGAAACCTAAGAAATAGAGCTAAATATCTCTAGAATAGGCTCTGACTTAATTCTGGCTCTATGACCTTAGAAATTGAGATCAAAAAAGGTAACCTAATTCTGCCCCTATTTTGGAGCATCTTGTGATGTTTTTCTTATATCTCATGATTTAGAAGTGCAAATGGTCTGATTATTAGTGTTATCGAAACTTAAGACATAGAGGAACAATTGTTTAGAAGAACGTATTGCCTAGAAACCTCAATTTATATGTCAAATTGGTCATACAAAACTGACCTAAGAACTATCTTGTGAAAATAACTGTTTGGAGGTTTCAGGTCCCTTATCCCACAATTGTGGGAAATGGTTAGGAAGGTGAAAAATGAAATTTTTGTACAATTGATGATTGTATAAGTTTAATTGAGTAATAGTTAGCTTAATGATGCATGATTAATTGAGACGATAATGTAAATGATGTATGGTGTACAATGTTGAATTACTTGGTGTGATCATGAATGAATGAGTTCAAAAGGCTTGTGTATTCTGAATTGAATATGGATGTATGTGAATTGGGAATTTCTGTGATAATATTGAGATAATTCCAGGCCATCAGTTGTCTGAGGATTTTGATAGTTAGGATTATGTTGGAAGTGCTTTCTATTTGTACGGCGATACCTAATTGGTGATGACTTAATACCTCTATTGATGTGTTATTGCACATACTTGTAATTGTACGATATGTTAGTTTGTTTGAAAATCAGTGATTATGTCAAGTTGAACAAAATGGAATAAAGTGGTATGTGTTGCATTATGTTCCTCTTATGAGAATTCTGAATTGAACATGTTTTGTTTTAAAAATGTTAAGTCCTAGTCGTGGGTAAATAAGCATGCCTATAAGGGTTTATAGCTACTCCTGTTACTGACACTTCGTGTCTCCTGTTATTGAGACATAAGTCTCTTCTGTTCTATAATACCGATCACGGTATCTCCTGTATTAGTCCTGTTATCCACTTCTGTATAAAGGATTAACAGACTAACTTGTTTTGTATTCTGTTATATGCTCAGTTCTGATATAAATAAGATTTTATCTATTCTAAAATAAGACAATTTTGTTTTGTTACAGACAAGTTTTATTCTGATATTATAATATTCAATTTTGAAATTGGTGAGTTTTGCACTGAAGTAAATGTGTGACCTGTTCTGATATATTGTATTTTGCTTTCTATTTAATGGTTTGTAAAAACCTTAATATATTTTGGATTTGGATTTAATGCTTGTATGTAATAAGTTACATGTGTGTTATGTTCGACATATGACCCAACCAATGATGAAAATGAAATGTATGCTTCTTGAGTTTCTAGAAATGTTTTAGTATGTATTGGATTACTTTGGTTCTGTTTTGTGTAGCATCTGCATATTATCCCAGGGGGTATGTGGGTGATAAAATAATGGTGACAAATGTTTATGTTATATAAAAAAATGTAAATATTGGTTTTTTTTCTTGATCAATATTAGTTGATTAATCTTGAAAACCTAATTCAATGTCGTGCATACAATTTTCCTTCAATCTATATAGACTGAATTATTTAGTGTCTATTGGTTTTATGTACTAGTGTTCTTTTTGCTTACATAAACACTGGATCATATATGAATTAAATTTATTTGTACAATACATAGTTATATTTACATTAAATAATTCACATATAAATATAATTCAAAAATCAATTTTTTATAACATAGTTTAAATTAATATCAACCATTACATGGTTAAAATTCAATATAATATCCTCATAACATATGTACAAATAAAAAGTATTAGAACCATATCAAATCTTATTACAATGTTCATTAACATAAACTTCATTTCTTTTTTCTCTTTTCTTAATAAATTTATTTCCTTCTTTGTAAACTTCATTTGTTCTTCAAATTTCTTAGATGTGCTTGTTCAACCTCCTTCTTTAACATTTTTAGTTCTTTCCTTAATTTTGAATCACTTCAATAACTCTCTCAGTAAATTTTTCATTGTACCATTTGAAAAGGTTGTAGCTCCCAACCTGAAATATTTAATTTCATTAACTAAACCTTAAACATAAGTTTTTAGGCCAAAAGGGATAATTAGTAATTAACCCCTGACTGTTGGGCCCGGGTCTCAGAACCTAATTCATGGCCTCATCCAAGAGGACTGGTTGAAGATCAAGTGAGAAAAGAAGTTAAAAAGAAAAAATAATAACAAAAAGAAGTCAAAAAAAGTCACGGATTATGAATAAGAAAATATCACCTAATAAATAAAAATCACGATCATGACTAAGAGGAGTCAAAGCTGTGATTATTAAAAAAATTTAAGATCACAGTTGTGACTAAAAGGAGTCACAGTCATATAAGGGAAGTCACGGTCGTGCAAGAGGAGTCACAGCTATGCTTCTCAATGGAATAGAGCGTGTGCACGATCGTGCACTCTTGAAATAAAAGGGGCAGTGCACGATCGTGCTTGTGAACTATCGTGCACTCCTAAAATACACACCAAATTGTAACAATCATATTTCTCCATTTTGATGTCCAAAAATTATAAACTAGATACCTTTAGAAAGCTAAGAGAATAAGCTACAACTGTTATGAAGACAAATTCATCTAATTCTGCCTAGATTAATACAATTTATTCATGGAAGTCAAGACACAATTTTTTGTCCCATTTTTCCTCTACTGCCTGTTATACATTTTCTTACAAAACCAAAAGACTCGAATCCAACAAACACTTTACATACTCATAAAACTCCTAACATATCAAACTCCCAACATAACAGTCTACTTAAGAGAAATCTATCCAAAAGCCATCAAAACAACTCACAAATTTATTCCCAACCGAAGTTAACAACTTAATAGAGTAGAAAATTTGAACGTGGATAAAGGAAACTTCATCAACTCTTTCATTTATTTCTCAATCAAACTAGAGTTTGTACATAACTTTAATTACGTAACAAGGATCAAAAACAGTAGCATAATCTAAAAATACAACATGAATGCACATGCTTTATATGCTTGCAAAGCTACCAAATATGATCGAACTAACTTAGTCATAAAAATATATTTTTGTGAGTTTGTCGAAGTTTGCAAGATTCAATGATCTGCTTTTTCTGCATCTGAGGAGTGGAAAATAATAGGATGAGCTATGAAGCTCAAGGGCTAATACGTTTATAGTCATTGGTGACAATCCACACATACAACCAAGCATATACATATATTTATATCACACTTTAATCTAATAATCAGATTATTCGCAGTTCAAGCTCATAGACAAACATATTATCACATAAATCAGATTATGTATTTTTCAACCTTCAAATCATAACATCCAATCTTATATCATGTTCAACAAATCAAAGTGAAATACACACATAAAATGGCTTGAGAGAATCCCATAAAATAAAATGGAGAAACTGAAGTTTACACTATGAACGAAATGAGTCTATTTCTCGGAGCTTATGTGCCAGAAGCAGGCAGCCGAGAGAAAGCTTTAAGTTAACGTGCACGTGATGAATGAAATGGTATCTCTCTTGCCCACACACAAAAGCAAATTTTGATCCACACACACAAGCAAATTTTGATTCTCACATATTCATTTTTTTCATGCTTATTAGACTTTTTGGTTTTTCATCAATACAAATTACCATAAAATATTTCAAGCATAACAAGATAAGAAATCACAGTGCATTTTTCCCACATTCACAATGATTCAAAGACAAGCATTTAAGCACACAAACATGTAAGAAATTATCCCATCATCACAATAACCATACACATATTACCCACCTAATTAATAATAACTCCAACTTAAGCTCGCCTTTCCTTTTTCTTTTGGCTTTGATTTTTTTATTCCCTTCAAACAAACAAACTTTCATTCAAACTAATATACAAATAGAAAATCCATAGAACTTTAATAATCAATGTTGAGCTTGGACTTAAACTACTCTTGGTGTAACTAAGCTAAAATAACTAATATCTAGTTGAAAATCTATGAAAATCAAAAATAGGTTTCTTCTCTCCTTTCTCCCTTCATTTTCAACACATAAAAGTCATTCTCACTATTTTCTTCTTCTACTAAAGCAAAAAAGAAAGACAGAGAATACCAAAAAAAACTCAACTGAACCTTTTCCTTCTTCTTCTTTCTCCTTTTTCTTTCTTTCCTTCTTCTTTCTATGCTTTGGTTTCTCCTTCTCTTCTAGGTCCTTCTATGACTTTCTCTCTTTCTTTCTTACTTTACACGACTCTCGTTATCTTCTTTTCTTATTAATTTAAGACAACTTTTAATCTTCTAAGCTTACCCTTCCATATTTAATCTAATGCCTTGTAACTCCTTAACTTAATTCTAATATTTCCATTAATACATGCAAACATAAAATTTAATAAAAAATTTTCTAGGAAAAGTGAGGGAAGTCACGGTTCGTGAAAAATAGGAGAAGTCACGGTTATGACTTCTTAAGTCACAACTGTGCAGGGTCCAACAGTGACATTTTCATGGATGTACAAAATAATCCTTAACGTTTCACTGTGTTCAAATTGAACTCGAACGTTTATAAAATGTTCAAAATAAACCTTAACGTTTAGAAAATGTTCAAATTGAACCCTGAGCACTGATGTCGTTAGGGTATCGTCAGTTATTTGTTGACATGACACAAAATTTTAATAAGGTGGGTTTTTTTTAAAACTGGGACCCACCATAAATTGACATGGACTTTGTTTAATGAATGTGGGTCCCATATGTAGCTTTAACGTTGCGCTTTTTCAATATTTTATATGTTTAAATGAGGTGGGTCTTAGAGATACAAAATGATCATGTTTATTATGATGAAGTTTGATTGTTCAGGCAAAACATACTAAATATATCACCACTCAACTGAGGTTGGATATCAGTGCCAATATTGAAAATGAAGAGGAGAATTTGAAGCTTTGAAGAACAAGAATTTAAGGCATTCAAGAGAGTTAAAAGAGAGTTGCTCTGTAACATGCCATATCTTCTTACAATTGACAATCTAGAAATAGAGAGAGAAGTTTGAAGGAAAGGACCTAAATGATTTTATTCCTAGGTTTGCCGGTGGTTCCCTTGTGATCATTACTACCAGACTAACTAAAGTGATGAAGTTTGACCTAATGCACTTTTCAACATTGCCTTTGTCTAATGCAATGATTTTAATGGGAGGAATAAAGAAAAGGAGTGCGCAAGCCAGGAGCTAGAGTTTCTTCATAAGCTTGATAAGAAATCAAGAAGGTTGAGTTTTGGTTTGTGGGTTGTATGGTCACTTCTTTATGAGCTTGCAACTATTTTGTCCTCATTATTTGAAGTTGTGAATCAAGTTTCACCAAATTAGAATGCTCAGCCTTCTCGTATATAAGTGCAATAGACGCCACTGTAACACTAATTCCTTTTTGATGAAGCTTCTATGCTTTCGTCTAATTGTATTGGAGCAAAAGAATGAGACAAAGAAACTTCTCAGCTTGAGAATGCTTTTAGTTGGCACTTGGTTTGCTCACAGCACCAATTTCAACGATGCTACCAATAACAACTACTAAAAACATGCTTGTTGTTGGAAATAGATTTCAAAACTGGACCAAATTCTTGAGTGTTGCCTTTGCCTACAGCTCTAGTTATGTACTAATATCACAAAGTGAAGAAGATTTGACCCTATTCCTTGTCAAACTAGGATTTATCATGAAGAGCAAACATGCAAGTTGGTTGTTGGATTTAGTTCCACATATATCTTAAGCTTCTGTAAGAAGGAAAGAAGGTTTGTTAGCTACCAAGGGTGCAGTTGACGCAGTGAGACAAATTGGTAATTCACCGGTAAGCTCAGACCATCAATGGCGTCATCATTTCTTGTCTTTGGTTTCAAGTATGAAGCCCCACTTTTTTATCAAGAAAGTAACTCTCCCTTCAGTACACACCAATATTATACAACTTTGACAATATGACCAAAGCTGAAATTATTTATGGGTGTTGGAAAAATGAAGGAGAATTGTTTTGGTTGACTACATGAACATATTTTAGTGTTAACGTTGGATGGTGCTCCAACGTAAATGACGAAGTGTATGGAAATATATTAATATTATCACATTGTTTCATTATATTTGATGATGGAAGCCCGTGTAAGACTTTCAATGCATTAGATAAGAATAGAGTTCTAGCAACTAAGTATAGAGAGGAATGCGCAGGAACATTGTCTATCATAATTTTTTCAGCCAAGATCCCCAACTCTTCTTCTATTATTTACAATTGCTTACACATATCTCATCTTTGGCTGCAATTCTCTCTAATAGAAACCTAAAAATTTGCATAAAATTTAGCCTTAGCCTTTGCTAACATTAGGAGTAAATATAAACTTTGTCAGATATCTCACAGCTAAACTCATAAAGTCCTCAAACTACCATTTTTTATTATTTTTTCATGTAAATTTTCAACCTAAAGTGACTCGTAAGTAAGTTGTCTATAAGAAAAGAGTAAGTTCCACAGTACAATCAATGCGACATTCATACAACTTACCCATCCATGCTTAAGCATACCCAGACACTACGAATAGCTTCAAAAGTAGTAAAATGCTTCAGAACTTAGATGACCAGTCGAGGACGATGAAGCCATAAAAGGATTTCGCTGCAAAACAGTTGGACCTTCTGAACTACAAACGATTTACGGTATAAGTAAGAGCTGCTGGAATCCATCACTACTCATTATAACGTTACTGCTCACTATATTTTCACCTCTGGGGACATTATTGATGATGATCACTTCTTTTATAGGGGGTAGATGAATTTTAAAGATTTTTCCCAGGATATCTAGATGATGCATTACATTCATATTACACATCGATTAAATGCAGGTGAGACCCACACCTATAGTTAAACGCATAAAATGTTGAACAAACACAACATTAAAGTTACAAGTGGGGTCACCTAGGTGGGTCCTATAATTAGAAACATTTTTAAAAGTTCACTTTATTTAAATTTTGTGTCATGTCAGCAAATAACTGACAGTACCCTAACCCCGTCATTACTTAGGGTTCAATTTGAACATTTTCTTAGTGTTAAGGTTTATTTTAAATGTTTTATAAACGATCAAGTTCAATTTAAATTTCAATTTAAACATAGTGAAACATTAGGAACTAGTTTGTACATTCGTGCAAACGTCAGGGGCTAATTAGCTCTTTTAGCCTAAGCTTTTAGCAAATAACAATAAATTCTCATGAGATAATTGAGGCATCCATAAAATCTCCAAATAGGATTATGATCACTCTATGAAGTCCTTAATAGAGCCTTTAACCCACGATAGCAAACCATATTTCCTAAATTTAAACTTACTATTGTATTAATTGATGATGATAATTCCATCTGCATAATAAAGACATTCATAATATAAATTCGCCTATGAAGAAAATATTAATGCCAAATATAAAATAATCTTTGTTAGGTGATGAATATAAATCCTAATTTATCCAAGATAAGATAAATGTAAATCCTAAGTTTACCAATTAGGTTAATATTAATCCTAACTTTTCCAAATAGCATTAGGCAAGTCCCTTCAATAGCATGCCCACCATTGAAGGTTACTAGAAACACTTGTCAACTTCAATTAGTTATTTAAGTATTGATGTGCTGATATTAATTGACAATCATTTATAGCATATATAAAGAGTCATGCATGCTTGTTAATTACACCTGTCAAAAATAGAAAAGGATGTATAAAAAAAACTATGTCATGCAAAGGATCCTTTAGAAATTTGATGAGAAAAGAAGAAAAAGACAATACTTTTAGCATGTAACATAACTCAGGTTGAAACCAATATAAAGTGGATTTGATCCGGGATTCTACAATTTGTGCTCGTTTATAAAAAATCAAAATAAGATCATATTAACCATTATAAAAATGCAATGAAGCCCATCACACAATGGTTATGTTAATGATAGTAATGCTTGGAATTCAAAATCTTACATCAGTTTCCAATTCCAATATATGATAGTCCAACCTAAGAATATGTTGGATCAAAAAATGGCCCTAACCTTGAAAATTGTGGGAAAGAAGCCCCCACAAGGCCATTAGCTGAACTTAGAAAAAAGCTCGAGTGGTAATGAAACTATAAGTGTCATATGATAGAAAATTTGAGAATGTTTCATATCCGGAGCTCATGTATAAAGCTTCTTAGTTCAATAGATCATTATCATGCTCTTCATAAGCCAATCTAATATTCATTATGGTCTAAATCATAAGGGTTGTGCGTTTCATGTTCATCACATCAACTAGACCCAAAATTATGTAAGACAAGTATCCAAATTGTAGAAGTTTGGCTCACGATTAGTCAACAGAAACCGAATTCTTGAAAACTGCAGCAAGTAATTTGAATTAGGAGCAGGTAATAATGGTTGAGAATGAAGCATATATGACTTGAAAACCTCACTTCAATCAGTAGTCATTTTAATAAATAGTTACCTCCTAAAAGATGATAAGAGAAATTGAAAGTACAAGAACTGAATGAATCTTCATGTCACACAACTTTTGTCGCAACTCCCTCTCCCGAGCAACTCAACACCAGCTTACATAATATTCCTCCATTTCATGACATCCCTTTTGAAAAAACTAATAAATGAACAAAGTCTAAGCAAAAAGAATCAAAACAATTTGCATTATCACATATTGTGACGGCAGTAATAGGCGGTGGTGAAGAAGGGATACTAACCAGTAATAAAGTGGTGGGAATGGGAATGGAACCTTTATTCCCTAATCTTTTATTGTTTGGTTACTTGTAATAGATAAAATAAAACTGAAATGAATCATAAACAATCCTTAACTTTTTTCCCAAGGAAATATAGGTATAACTTGAGAACAAAAATCAGATAAAATATATTATTAGAATATTATCAATTCAGTATCAAAATACTATTAAGATATGGATTTTTATCATAATATTATCATCAAAATCACATATTACGATCTTTTCTATTAATTTTTAATAATTATTTTATTTTCTTTCATTGATACTTTTATTCTTATTATAAAAATCATTCATAATTATTTAAAAATTAATAATTTTATAAGTCATTAAATTTTTATTAATTATTTATAAAATATAAATATTTTAATTAATTATATACAAAATAAATTATATAATATAATGAATAATTTCATTCATAATCCGATTCTCACTTTCAATTTCTAGTAATTTTTTCATCAATGATTACCAAACAAGCCCAAAGGATTAAATATATCCTTTTTGCCATTGTCTTAACGTTTCAAGGACAAAAAGCTTCCTTCAATACGTTGAATCCAGCTCATCAATGCTTAGTTTGTCAAACATATATACAAGGGCATAGTTCAGGAAAGTAACAGCACCACAAAGCAAAACAGAACCTTAGGTTTGTTACATGACATGAAACATTGAGTAAGCAGAGCACATCCAGAAGGAACAAAACAAATCGACAGTGATCAATTTCTGAAATTTAATTAAGTAAAGCTTTCTTCAGCCTCCATTTACTTTTCCTTTTTATTTTTTTGGTTTGTTTGTCTTGTAATATACACTTGAGCTTTGATGCAACTTGCGACTACGCCACCTCGTAGGCCCACTTCCACACCACGCTCCCTCCTACAAGCTACAACCCTTTGTTAACATTCACAAAACCTCCAAATAAAGGAAAAATTACATCAACAAAAAAACAAGAAGTTGAAAATTTAATGTTACAAAGCTCCAATCATTCTTTGTTTCTTGCTCCACTCTAGTGACAGCAGCTCCATTTCCCTATTTCTTTTCCCATTACACCCACCGCCGCTGTTAGTATTACTCCCGTCTGCTACATTAAAAATGTTGACCCCAAACAATCTAACCATCTGAACTGGCTGGACCGGGCGGCAAATTTTGTTCGACCCGTTTCTACTCTCCCAATCAATATAAAGCTGCTTGACGGGACCCGTCGATTTCTGAAAACTAACAATGTCACCGGCCGTCAGGTTCTTTTCCTTAACGAATCGGCTCCACCCTTTCGTCAGCACGTAACTCTGACTACTAGTCCAATACGAGTACCGAAACCTCCATACCTTCCCTGTGACGTCCTCGAAATTCAACAACAAACCCTTTGTACGATTGCTGTTTCCACTCTGCAAAGGAAAATGTTTCTCTGCGTGTTGCTTTGGTATCACCAAACGGTTCAATTTACCCACATCGCTCGGAGTCACCGCTTTTTCAAACAACTGCTCGAGTTCTTTGAAATTCCGATCCGAACCGGAAAACACTCCATTGTTATGACCTCTTTGGGCTCTCTGAGATTTTCCGTTGTAGTTTCGCTTGCTCTGTTCAAGCTCATCGTTGTATGTGTGCTTTCTTAACATGTCCACGATTTCTGCTTTGGAATGAGAGTTCAAGAACGCGGCTTCGATGTCGTCTTCGTGATCGGAATTGGTGGTTTGCTTGAAGTTGGTCACAGCATCACGGCCGCGGAACCTCTGTGCTGCGATATCGTAGGCTCTCGCGGCTTCATCTTCTTCGTTGAATGTTCCGAGCCAGACACGTTGGTGTTTCTCGTAAATCTGAGCACCCCATCGACCGTTGGGCTGAGAAACAACTCCTTTGTATTTGGACGATGGAAGCTTTCGTGATTCAGCTTCGACGCCGGACTCGGAGTCGAGAATCACACTTGTTCTGCTTCCGAGGCAGCAGAGTGATTCGGGCGACTTTGTCAGAGGCGGTAAGAAGTTAGGCGGAGAAATGGAGTCACTTGTTGTACTCTCATCTGTATAGCTTCCCTCCATTTTGGGTAAGTAAATTTTGTTTTCTTAGCTGAAAGTGTTCGTAGTAGTAGTACAGAAAAAAAAAAAGAGAGAGGTAAGGTGGCTTTTTGTTTTTAACTAAGAGCAGAGCGAGGGGGGAATAAATAGCGTTGAAGTGTATATATATATATATATATATAATGAGGGGCTTGACGTTGGCGAAGCTTTGGTATATAATTTAATTCAATTATAGTCTTTGTTCTTTGTTTTATATAGTCGTAGTAGTGAATGTAGTGGGATTGCGTTAGGGAGGATTGGGATCAGGGAGATCTGGGGACGTGGGTATCGTGGGTCAACGCGAGAAGGATGGTAGTAAGTAACTGGGTATGGGAAGATTGATTGACTCGGGAACAAGTATAGTATGTATATGTTGTGGGCTGTGTATGGTAAGGTGGGACCCACGGAAACAAGTTGATGGGATTCACATGACTGTGGACCTGGTTTCAGTTCCCGTTCATTTTATCACCTGACCATGACATGGGATGGGGGTAGTGGGGCCATCTTGATAGATGAATGGATGGAAGGGGCAACCGTGTCTTGATATGATTGGTCCCCCGCCTCTCTACCTCGATTTGTCTTATTGGCCAGGTTCACCTTAGTTTCTTTCAAAGTTTCAAATCCCAATATAAACCTTCCCTCACCTTAAAACTCATCCAGCCAGCACTTTCTGACATTTTCTGCTCCCCCCACCCACCTAGCTATTCTCTTTGTTCCATTGGATCAAAATCCGACGGTTATTGATTTGAATTTATCTACTAGCGAAAGTGGGGACCTTATTCTTTTAATTCGCCATAATAGAATCTAGGTGGCATTTGTATAGTGACGGAGAGAAGATAAGCAAATGACATGGCAAGTTATACAACATGAGGATATTTTGTACGGATGAGTCCTGTGTCGTGGGTCCAGATAGTAATTCAACTGCAAGTTGATAAAACTAACTCGAAGAGGCGGTGGGCGAATGGTCTTCAGCGGTGGTCGTGGTTTTTCACGTGGGTCCTATTATTGTAGATTAAAACTACTGATGAAAATGACCAATTTGCATAATAAATCTTCGAGTTTGTCGTTTAAATCTAGTAGATGTACGGTATTCTTTGTTTTTGTGATACGGAAAACCTGACTTCCTCTTGCACATCGCCACCTCCTCCGCTCCGCTGTCCAAACAAGCTGGGATTTGTTTGTCGTGCTCGTGTGTAGGAAGAAAGAGAATTATTATGCGTGCTCAACTCCAAGTCTATCTTCTGCAGTGGACCCTACTTTTCCCATGATTTTGATTCGAGTTGAAATCCACCATGCAATGCACTGACGACCCGGTCTCCGGCTAAGCACTTATTACACAGTGGAAGGATAGTAAGGAATCACCAAATTATCCTCAAATTAGTGAAACTGTGAAGGCATCAACACATAGAAAGGGAATATTTAAATGAACGGTATTTGTATAATCACAAACTTTCTGTTGTTTTTGTTGTCATGAATAATAAATAATGTCAGCAATACATTTGATTAATTAAGGTTAAATCTTATACTCTTAGTAAAAGTTTTATGAAGGAGAAAACTTTGAACATATTCTACCGATGAACCACCAACTCAGGACCAGACGTTGATCCCTGCCTACAATTACTAACTTCATGGTCTTTATTAGTTAGTACTTAGCTCCCATTAAAATTTTAAAAAAACTAAAATTTAAAATATCTTTTAATTAGTCACACTCACTAAGAAATTATCTTTAAGGCAATTATATTTTCAAGAACATTTAAATTATACGCATAACACACAAATCGAATTACTCATTATAAATATTGTTTAGTTAAAATGCATATTTCTTTTATATTTAATTTTACATATACAAGGAAACTGGCCCTAATGAATTTGTATTATCCTTTTACGGGATCTTATATGATATACAATAGGCCATTGACGTAATACGCATTCGGCTTTCTTTACCTTTTCTTTTTTATATTGTTATTTTAATTTCCACGTTTCTAGCTCTCTATTATAACAATCCAAAAACAAATCAAGTCTGACTTTGTCTACTGACGTGGAGATATTCTTAACATTCAACACTGACATGTTTAGCCACATAAATCAAATTAAATAATGCACCACTCGATCGTGACAACGAATACATGCATGCATCACTTGTCAAAAACTTTGGTACTCTCCGTTTTAAATATCTCTGAGATTATATTATACTCTTATCTTGCTATCATTTTTTTTAATCCCACAAAGCTACTAGCTAAGTGGTCCAAACTCTCCCTTGATCATAAATTAATATTATGAAGAAGCACTACAAGAAAATAAGACATTACCGACGAAACATTACTAGCGGAACATATTCCGTCGTAAGTTAGCGACGAAAATTGACTTTCCGTCGATAATATTGGTGGATTTACCGACAAACTAAAAATTTGTCCATAAACATAGAGGGAACATAGCCCCGCGAGTTTTCAGTCAAAATTATGCGGTAATAGATGGCGGGGAAAATTTGCAACTTGAATATCGACGGTATCAATTTGCCATCGGTAAACTATCAACAAAAATTCTTTTCCGTCAATAAGTGCCAAAATAATCATTAAATAAAATGACATCGTTTGGTTTTAAGCCAAACGATATCGGCAATGGTGCCGGATTTACCGACAGACTAAAAATTTGTCGATAAATGTAGAGGGGAATTATCTCAGCGAGTTTTCCGACGTATAATAGCGACAAAACATGAAAGTTCGTCGCAACATTACGGGGTAACAGATGACGGGGAAGTTTGCAACTTAAATACTGACGGTATCAATGTTCCGTCAGTAAATTACCGACGGAAACTCTTTTCCGTCAGTAAGTGTCAAAATGATCATTAAATAAAACGACGCCGTTTGGTTTTAAGCCAAACGACGTCGTTTTGTCATCAACTTTTACAACCTCATCTACCCCCTATCTCTCTCCTCTGCATTTTTTTCTCTCTTTTCCCACGTTACGCCATCGATCCTCTGGGTTTTGTGATTCCACCTCTGGTTTTTTCTTCATTTTTGGTCCATTGTGCATCATTTTCAGGTAACGTGTGTATTGAGTTTATTTTGTGTCGAAAAAACGAAGGTGTCTTAGATGGTTATATGTATATCGTCGGTGGTGGATGGGTTTTGTCATAATTATTGGTTTGTGCATTTTTAGTTGAATTATTGGTTTATTTGTTGTTTAAAAGTGTTGTTGTTGGTAAATAATGAAAAAATGCAGTTGTTTTGTTATTAGTTAGAGATAATTTGAGTTGCCTATAAGTTATTTGATGAAATGTCTCATAAAGTAGCTTTTGGGTCAACATTCTCATAAAAAGCATTTCTATATGTAGTCTTACAGATGGTCAAAATTTCAGATCATAATGACATGTATAAGCGTAGCCTTTCTGAAGAACATATAATATAATCATTTGAACTCTGTAGTTAATTTTGAGTTCTTCTCCAAGACCATTTGAATACAATTTTGCAAGTTTCATTCTTTTTATCCTCTTTCTATATCTTCTTTATAAGTTGTTTGGTGGAAGTGATTTCTCAGTGGATTCCAAAACAAATGTGTTAACTAGTTTGATCTGTTTAAGCTCATAAACAACTTTACTTACAGATTCTTCATAAAATATATTAATAACTAATTTGAAGCCTCGTTGTATGCTGATTTATAAGTGCATTTAGAAATGAAAATTCTTTATTTTAACATATAAAATAGACAAAGATTTTAAATTTTGAGCAAGCTGGAGTTTTTGATCGGGTTGATTAATGGAAGGAATAAAAAGCATTACACAATGATTAAGACTACTTTCTTGCTTTCTCACTCTTCTACTTACCCTAAGACAAGGAATTAACAAGACTAAAGCACACTTAGTGTATTATTCTACCACTTGGGTACATTCTTGTTTTGGGTACAGAACACTCAATTTTAGGATAAACAAGAATGTAATAAAAAAAGAGCCAATTCAAAAGAAAAACAAATAAGTTCGTTCTTTCTCTTTCCATATCTTCCCTCTAACTAGTTTGGTGTAAGTTTAAGAACAATATACTAATTTCTCGAAAGGAATTTTGTGACGCAAGAAGGGTCATTAAGACCTTCCTCGTGCATTACTTTGGTACTTATGCAGATGGATACTTATGCATTTCTTTGGTATCAATATGCAAATGGAATCCTCATCATCTAGAAAATGTGGTTTGTTATTGTGGATTAAGAGCCCCACTAAAAACATCATGGAGCGATAATATGTCAGACAAAGATTCCATAAATGCTCCAATTATCTAGTGAAAATTTATTTGCTATTAGATTAAAAACTTGTGTTCGAAGTTTATATGATGAAATAAAATATTTCAAGTTAGGAGATGCAACTTTTTCAATAATATTATATAAAATATTGAAATCAAATTGTAACATTTTTACAAAATTCGATCAAATATTAATTTCAGGTTCAAATATACCACTAAAGAGAAGACATGATATGATGCGACCAAGATTCAGACTACGATTCAGAGGTACTTATTGTACAGGTGAAGCATCTCATGGTGTAGCAGCTGGAGCTAAATCACCTCCTCCTCCTCCAGCTACTACACTTGCAGATAAGGCATCACCTTCTGTCCGTACCTGTTACTGCACCATCAACCACCCCTACATCATTCACTACCCATATACCACCAGAGATATCAGTGATAAACAATGCGAATGAAGGAGACAGCCACCAGCTTGGAGCTAAGAGACTCGATGGAAGAACTTACATCACAATTTTCAATAATATGTAAGTGAAAATATATGAAATATTATATGTTTATAATTAAGTTATAGGTTTAAATTTTAAAAATGATATAAATTTATTTGTTTTTATATTAGGTTTTTTCCATTTGGATCGTGCTCAAGAAACATGACATCGAAATTCAAAGAGAAGAATGATCCTGAGGGTTATGTATGGAAGAATATCTCTCAGGCGACAAAAGAATTTTACTATCACGAGCTTGAAGTACAACAAAAATTATTATTTTCTTTTTTAATTAAATGTTTTAAACATTAATTAGATAAATATTATTACATCATAAGTATTTATTGAATGTTTTTTCTTTTGTTTCAGAAAGATTTTTTGGGATTCTCAATTTGACGTGATTATCTATACAGTGTGGGAGAGACAAGCCCGTACACATTATCGAGACTTTGTTGCTGCGATACACAGGGCAAGTGTACCATTGTCTTACATTTCTGAAGAAATATGGAGTTGTTGGCAGCAGTATTAGACATCACATGAGGCAATGTCCGTTTCAGAGCATAATTCGGCTAACAGACGTGGAGGACCGAGGGGAGAGAGTCTTCTCGTACATACGGGAGGATCTATTACCCACCATGAACATGCAGAGAGACTTGTAAGTATTTACACTTTGTATTTAAATTCTCATTTCTTTTCTTTGTTGTAATTAAATTGAATTTGATGTGTAAATTTTGGAATGAAAATATGTGTTTCTTGTTAAAAATGATAATGATATAAATGTTTGGTGTAATATATGACTGTGTTCTTGAGTTATTTTCTTTGTTCAACAGGGGGTAGATATCATAAAAATAAAGGAAATTTTACCGAAATTTTTATAAATTCTGGTACACTTATAACAATTAATTCTTATGCAGGAAAAGTCTATGGATATGAGGTCTACATCCCGTCAGCTCTTTTTTCATACTCACACTAAGAAGCATGATGGTGTAACATTCGTCAACAGCCGTTGTAGGGAATTAAATATACGTGAAATTTATGGTTTAATATTAATGCTTAATAATTATCACTTACTAATATAAACATTACCATCTGATAGGACCAAATACAAGAAAGCATTTAACGACAGTCTCAGCAGTCTAAAGATGTTGATGAGACTGAAACTTATCTTCATATAGTGGGTGGTAGGGACCATCGTAGGAGGATATTCGGCTTAGGTTCATTTGCGAACACATGTTTTTCGCAATCCTTCACGTCCAGTACAGTAACATCTAGTAGGCGGTCCACAACCAATGAAGTACAAGAGCTTCAGAGCACAATGCAGACATTGGCAACTCAGTTGCTACAATCGATGGATCAGTTGCAACACACTACAACAAAATATGGAATTTAATGACACAAAAGGTGGAGTTTTTAGACACTTTTTTGTGTCTGAAAAATAATTTTAGACGCCTTATAAAGCGTAAAAAAACAAATGTCACAAAAACCATTTTCGACAGTTTTCTTAGACACATAAATGCGTGGAAAAATATAAATTTTTACGCATCTAAGCGTCGAAAAACATAAATTTTTTACGCAACTAAGCGTCAAAAATCTATTTACACATAGATACATCGAAAATATACATTTTCGACAGTTTTCTTAGACATAAATACTATTTTAAATGTTTTGTGTAAACTTTTAGATGCTTTTTTCTGTCGATATTTTTCACTTTTAGACAGTTTTTTAGGTCGACAAGTTCCACTATTTGTTAGTAAAAAAAACTTACAATTTGCTTTTTGCATCTTTTTTAAGATCACTCACATTATTATAATAAATTTTAATAAATATCTTTCGGTTGTATGATCCTATGATTGCCAGGTCGAATTTATAACAAAAGCAAATGAAAGAGGGAATGCATTCATATTGACGTCTGGAAAATGTTGAATCAAATTCATATTCCTGTATTGCCTATTGATAATCCAACAATTATGTATATGAAAAATGCTAATTTTACAGCTAGTTGAAGCTTACAGTAGGCCTTCTGCCAACCCAATTGCAATCTTCATGCTCTTTTTCCAGTCTAATTGAACCTTTGAAACAAATTGACCATGGAGATGGGATAGCAAGCTGAGATTAGGCATGTAATCATATACGATTAGACGTTGATCAGTCCCAACACAATAGCCCCAGAATCCTAGCAAATTTTTGTTCCTAACTCTTCCAAGAACTTCAACTTCTACAGCAAATTCCATTTCAACTTTCGAATTCATTGCTTTCAATTTCTTAACAGCAATCTGCATTTGTAAAATGAAACGACAAATTTTGTTTAGACCATCATAAATGAGATGTAAGATGATTAAGGTGATTAGTCTACTACCTGTAGACCATCTGAAGTTTTACCCCACTAGACACTTCCAAAACCTCCTTCTCCAAGCTGGTTGTCCTCACTGAAACCATTAGTTGTTGCATGCAACTCCTTGTATGTGAACATTCTCTACTAATGATTACTACCCCAACGATTATGTTCATTTGCTCCTGTTGTGCCAGTACTTCTTGTGGCATTTCCTTTCTCGATCAAGTCCTTGATCATCTTTATATCTGATACCCTATATTCTTGCAAACCCACAATACAAACTTGTTGTTTACCATCTACAGTACAAGAAATTAACATTCAGTAAATTAAAGTGCAATATAGCTATGAAAAATAAAACTAAGCTGACTTACTTCCGATCACTAAGAAGATCAAAAAGTTTTCCTCCATAGATTTCAAAGAAATAGCTAAAATCCTTGATTCCTATAAATATGGTACATCAACCTCAATATATCTCGAGATGCTTTGATAGGTAATGGCTTCATAGTATAATTTTTTCCACTTCCTAAATGGAAAAATATATAAGCTGGTTATACAAAAATAAAGCATAACTGGAAGTCATATCTAATGCTATCAGGATCTGTAAATGACACAAGAATGACTATCCAGACATGAAAATTCTAATAAGATAAGAGATCATACAAACAGAAAGAAACCTTGCTAGCCAGCAAAAAGGGAGGCCAATATGTAACATCCAAATCACGGTCAGCCCAATATGGAATAAGTAACAAGTCCATTTATTTGGAGAATGATATAACCAAGTCAAATACGAAACAATATGCAAATCCAAAATCTTTGCAATTTAAAGTTAATGCATCTTTTAGAGTTGCCATCTTACTTGTTAATTATAAGATCTTCTTCCCTAAAACTACTAATGATTTTGTTCCACAACTGAGCAAATCTTGCAGCCTCTTTCTCTTTGTTAGATAGGTTCTACAATAAGGATAATATATAAGATGCAAGGACTTTCTCTGGCAATACCTTTAACAAATAGAATCTTCAATATTTCAAATAATATAGGTAAATAGGTAAACATTACGTTAGTAGGTTTGTAGGATAATGCGGCCTTCAATCCTTTCTTCTTTGGTTCACTTTTTTCCTTTGGTATCAATCGGTCATTGAAAACACCATGCAATGATTCAAAACGAGATCTAAGCATTCCCAATGTTCAAATCTAGTGTTATTCCAAGAAGTAAGGAGAAAAGCCAAAGTTAACAATAAATGAAGCTTTCAAAATTTTGCCCACACTAAAAAAATCATAGTCCAACCAAAAGTAGCAACCAAGCATGGATATCAAAAGATAATAAATGTAATCATAGATGTTACATTTAAAGAATAACCAAAAGTTGTAGCTTACCTCTCCAAGACGTTGAAATGCTCCATAAATTCCTCCAAACAATATGGAAAAGATAGCGTACCAAATTTGAGCATCCATAAAGTAGACCTAGAAATGAAGGAATGTTAAATAAACTGAGTTGGAAAAATTGAAAAATGAAATCATAAACTTAAAGAGATGAGCTATACAAGAACAATAGGAGCCCACAATGCAATCACGACACCGATATTATTTTTTGCTGAAAAATGAACAAATAGTGACATTTATTCAATAGAAAACATAGATATACACAAGTAACAGATAGTTTGCTGCAAAATGAACAAGTAAATAGTGGCAAATTTATTCACCAGGAAACATAAATATACACAAGTAACAGATATTTTCAAGTTCATTACCATGAGGAAAGAATTCATGTCATTGGAAAGTAGTCACACAGGCCCTCATGATGGCTTGGGTTGGATGAACCAAAGGCTTTATCTGCAACAGAAAAATTGACAGTTAGAAATAGGATACATGACCATTTAGTTGGAGTTATGACTAATCTAATTAGTATATTTTATTACAACAATTAATCAAATATTTATCGCTGAAGGGGAGTCTATAGTATGAATAAGGGGCACACCTCTATGTAATAACTAAAGGCCAACTTTGTCACAATGAGAAGAACCCAAAACATTGTGTACCTGAATACAAGCAACATAAGTTAAAACTCAGAAGATGGCAACTTCCATTACACATTTCAAACTTACTTGAAGAGGGAAAGTAAGCTCTCACGCATTCCTTACCAACATAGAGTCGGGGCTGCAAATCATTTATAATCATAATCAGAACTGATCCAACATGTACAAACATTAAGTTTATCTCAAATTTCACTGCTTAAACATATCAACAAATTCAATGCAAAAAATTATGAAGTTAAAAGGAAAAATAAAGATTGAGAATCATACTTGTGACCACCACATCATTAGCATGAAAATCTTATTGTTTGATCCCTCCGGAAGTGTCCTTATAAAGGGAAAGGCAAACAAAACTGCAACCAGCATATTTGGTGAGAGATAGGTAACTACAGCCAAAACAAACCATGATGGCAAGCTTGAATTGTTTCCAAACCAACCTTCAATAATTTTAGCAAACCCCGTAGGCCTCTCCAAAAATAATGCATAGGTAATGGATAGAACTACAACCCACGCAGCAACTGAAACAAGCTTCAGAATATATCTCAACTTAACATAAAATGACATGATCTTCCGAGCTTTCCATCTAAGGATTACATCAAGAACAGCTGCATTAGACAACAACAAAGGATTCAGAAAATTCCATCAAAGCATTTTTTGTATCATTAATATCGAAATTGATCCTAAAATGCAGCGTAGAAGGAGAATGCAAAAGAAGCAAAACGACAGAAGCGGTAGAGAAGAAAACAACGTAGTAGCTAAAAAATAAAAATAAAACGCACAATCAAAAGACAAAACCAAGAAGCTGGATAACGCAACAGACGCAGAAACAATAGAGAAGAGTAAAACACGCAGCCGAGTAGAAATCTCTCTCCAAACGTCTTTATACACATGAAAATCTATTTTAAAATTTTACAGAAATATCAGAAGCAATATCATTACTGGCATCTAAGTCATCCAATTTGATGATCTATCTTCACCTGACTATCCAAAACTGGCCTGTTTTATGGACCTAACAGAAAACTACAGAGCATATAGCCGATTGAATTAAGTTCAATTGAAACAGAAAACTTAGGGCACAGAAAAGAAAAACTTAGGGATCTGATCAGTGCAAAAGTCCGAACAACAATTTGTAGAAGAAGCAAACAAAAATTAAGACAAATACGAGAGAGAGAGAGAGAGAGAGATACCTGTAGATAATGGTAGAGGAATCTACGATTTTAAATGGGTCCAAGCTACAAAATTCTCTATGTTGTTCGTGGTTAGCGAAAGAGAGAGAGAGTGAGATGGCTCGTGTTGGTCAGAGAGAGAGAGAGAGAGACGGCTTGTACAAGACGACGACCTCCTTTGTTGTGTTGGTGGTTAAACCACAAGACGACGGCCTCGATTGCTGTATATGTCCTTTTCACATTGACTTATTTCAATTTACTTAAGTACATGCGTTGTTTTGGACTTTGGACCACTTCGCTTTCCCTTCCAATTAAATTAACTAATTGAAATAGTAGTTACCTCCTTTTTTTTCCCTTCTGATTCCCATAACTTGGCCTTGTATGTGTTTACTTGTGATTAATAATTGAGACTCAAATTTTAACAATAATTTCTTTTTTCATAGTTTAACAAATCAAGAATTAAGAATTGACTCTTTTTTAGACTCTTATTTGAACTATTTAATTTGGTATTATTTTAGTTTGTTCTGTTTAAAAGTTTTAGACTCTTTTTTAGTATATTTTTAGATAAATTTTACTGTCTTAAATAAATATCTAAAAATTCCACTAATTCTTAACTTATTTAAGACAATTATTAGATGCGTCTAGACATAAGCGTCTAAAAACCCCTCATTTTGGTATAGTGATAGTCGATGCAGTACATAGCTCAGCTTCGTAATAAGGTTGATGAGTTGAAGGAAAGGGGTAACATCTCATCACAATAATCAGAGCATCTGCCGTCTTCAAATTAATTGTGTACTTTTAGTCATTTAATTTCAATTACAAATACTTATTATGTACAATGTAATGTTTTTATTATCAATTAAGGTATTTTTAACTTTATAACATCAATCAAATTTCTGTCTAAACAAATTAAATGTATACTATTACATTTATAACTGTTTAAATTATGCATCAACCATAATATCATCAAATAAAAAATATTGACGTATATTTTTTAAAATAAATTTTTTGATTGATTTACTGACGGAAGATCATTATTTCACCGGTAAAAACAATTGTATTTACCGACGACACGTGACCAACTGTCAATAATCGCAGACGAAATAACCATTTCTGTCACTAAATTTACTGACGAAAATATAGACTACCGTCGGTAATATTACCGACGGAACGTAACCGTCAGTAACATTTTAACAAACTTAGCGACAGAAAGGGAAAAACCGTCGGTACATTTATCGAAAGAATAACATTGTCTATCGGTATATATTATATACTGATAATATATAATATATTGTGACTTGCCACCATATAAAACGAATATTATATAAAGAAAGATATTACACTCATTCGTGACGAAATCAAAAATATCTGTGGCGCCTTTCTTATGGATGGAGATTATCTTTGGATATGCCATCAGATTTTATAGCCAAGGGTGACGAAGATTATCACTGTATAACACTAGCAAAGCTTGACTTTCTTTCTGCTTCTTTACTCAATTACAAGTAACTTCTTCACACGTTCGATTTGGATTATTAATGCAGAGTTGATGTATGTCATTTGTTTTGTTTAAATATGTTTGCAGTTGTTGAGTCGAATTTGTATTAGATAAAGGTGAAGCATGTTAATATATTACCAATAAAATGGATAGGATAGGACTGAACACATATAAAAGATCTAGTATCCTTTTCATTTATTAAAATTTTTTAATTAAATTGGGGAAATTAGTATTACTATTTGAAGAGAAAGTTTTACGAGTAGATTAAAATAATACAGTCCACCAATTACATATCATACGATTTATAAGAGCTCCAATGCTAAGCATCTTTCAATCTGAAATGTTAAGATTCGGATAACACCTTTTTGATCCTCTGAAACAGGATAAGATAAACGTGTCATCAAGTTGAAACGGTATGACTTAATGTCTACGTGTTAAAGATTAACTACACATGCAAATATGGTTTTGGTGGGTCTACTCATCATCAAATCCTAATCTTCCTCATATTAGTTAAAAAATTTGAAGCAATAATCTAAACATATATTTCGCCAGTCGCCACCCAACAAATAAGGTAACATTTCCGGCCTCTCTTTATATTACTCTAAAAGTAAAGGGGTGATGAATAAATAATTGAAAAAGAAATTAGAAAACCTTGTCCTTGTATTTAATTTAATAGGAAATACTTTTGGAGCTTTCCACTAAAGTTCACGTCAAAATAGAAACACGCATAATTCTTCTTCACATCTTTGTTTGGTTGGACGCGCTAACTCAAATCAAACCCCAATCCTTAGGACTAAATAATTTCATCTTTGACTGGCATGCTGTTATGGACTTAGATAACGACCTTTCTTTTCGGGTCAACGTATACATCTTGTAATGAAGCTGATTTATTTTCTAGAAATTAGCTAGTATTTCTTATTTAAGATTTTGATTTTACCTATAGACGGCGTGATAATGCTAGCACCTTCATGACTAATGAGTTCCGTTCCTTTCTTTTTATTATTTTTTACACAAGAGTAAAATTGAACTCTATTTTTTTTTACAAAATTTAAATTCAACCTAAACATTTCAAACAATTTATAAGAAAATTCTAACATTTTACAAACATTTCATTTAAACCTTAACTTGACATCTCCATGAAATCTCTGTAAAAAAATTTAACTAACATTTTTTATTTTATTTTTATATGAGATCCATATCCAATATGCATTTTATTTCACAAATGAGATAGATCTAAAAAATAAAAAAAGACTAAAAATAACCTGTTGGACCCCGAATTGTTTGAGGATTATTTTATTATTTTATTGTGATTAGGCTTTAATTATAAAGTTTTTTAGGGGTAGAAAA
>JANQBM010000003.1:17490789-17503235 GCA_025594535.1 Erythroxylum domingense
TTTTTGGGGCCCACTTTTATTGAAATCTTTAATTGTGATTTACCTCTAGTTTTGTTCGGAGGTAAATTTAGGCGATCATGTTCGTTTAAGTATGCCCTGGTGGGGAATCCCTCCCCCGCGAGCCCCGGGTCTGGATGTCCCGCAGAATGTCGGGCCCGGTGGACCCGCCCCGTGGGAGGGGTTCCAGCATAACCAAATGACAACGATTGAAAAAAATCTCAAACATTCCCTCATCCTAATCTTTTCCCTTTGTTCTTTGTTGTTCTTAAGTATAAAGTTATGTTTTATGATAACATAGATACGAAGTGCAAATGAAACAGGGATGGTTTTCTCCTCCTAAATAGATTTAAGTGGTGAACTATTTTCTTTTCTCTCTCTCTTTTTGCTTTCATTGGCTTTGTTAATTGCTCATCATTACCAAACGAAGGCAACAACTAGACCCATCACCTTCTTTTCTAATTTTCATTTTTTTTCAACTTCTCAATAAGTTGGGGAGCTGGTTGCTACACATCCATGTCAACCTCACACACTCTCTCTCTCTTAGCTTGTTTTTGTGCATTTAGATCTTGTTCTTGCCCTGGAGTTTTATATGATCTATAATGGGAGATGAGCATCCCAGAAAGTGAGAAAGAATGCCATCCAACATGATTTTGTTTACTTATTTTAGCTATCACTTGGCTTTTCTGATCATCCGATCATTGTTTTCTCATACCGATCTTTTGCTTCATTGTCATTTGATCAATTGAACTATTTTTAGCTCTTTCTCCACTTTGGGAATAAAATCTAAGGGAGAGGAGAACAAGATTTTAAGCATGTATGCAAGTCATGCAGTAAGAGCTTTTCTTGTGTTAAATCTTTGGGTAGTCACATGAGGTCTCATATGATTATCCATGTTTCAGCTCAAACTGATGGTATTAAGGTCACCAAAAAAATGCTTCCACCTCTCATCAACAATGATGGAGGAGCCAACACTAACACCAATAACCCTGGTACTGAAGCTTCTAGTTATGACTTTAGGGAGAAGACATGGAGATTAGAAGACCATGCTAGTGAAGATAATGATAGTGGTAGGTTGTATAATATTTAATGAGTAGTTTAATATTATTTAGTTGTTAAATTGAATGATTAGTGCATGTTTAAGTTAGGACTGTGTTATTTAGTTAGACATTTGTGTTTTGAGTATTTTATGGGTTAGAGCATGCTATTGAGCTTAAATTTTTTGTATTCGAGGTGCCTTTAAGTATTTGTTAGTGTTTCAGATCAAATATCAAAGAATGGAGAGAATTCGGAGGAAGCCCAAAGCAAGGCCCAGGGCTACAATCGTGATAAAAGGATGGAGGGTCTACCACAATCGTGACAAAGGGTAAAAAATCAAGTGCCACAGTCATGGCCTGTAAACAAACAACGTGGATAGCCTCTCGAACACGACTTACCGAGGAACATTTGAGGCTTTTTATACCTGTAAAAACCCTAGGGTTTACCTAAAATGAAAAAGACTATATAAAGAAAGAGAAAGATTCCTAGGGGGAGCTCCAACTTCTGTCACTTTGAGAAAGATCCAAGGAGAGAGGAAGAAGAAGAGAGAAGGAGGAGAAAGGAAGAAGGAGAAGAAGGGCTGCAGTACTACTATCTTCCCGATTTATTCTGACCCTTCCAAGTGACATTTCATTTCATTTTTATTGTTCTTTCTTTTGAATGTATAAGATGGATTTGATAGTGATGATTTTGGGTTTGATGATGATGTTCTAAAATTCTTCAGGGATTTGTTCTTGAATCAATATTAATGTGATTTCTTTTGATGTTAATATATTAGGTATTGTGATTATTTGTTGCATTTTCATGTTTCAGTAACAATTCGAGAGAGTAAATTGATATCAAAACGATTAGATTAGGTAATGAGAATTAAACAATCTAATAGATCATGTAAATAATTAAATCGGGAATTTAGGTGAATAGAGTGTGTTACAGAGCCAGGGGTCTATACATCTCTTGCATGGCTATGCAGCGGAAGCGTTGGAATCAAAATTTCAATACCATGACATCCCCAGAAGATCAAGAATCAATGTGCATGTATGAACAGAAAGTAAGAACATGAAATTACAGCATATATACCTTGCAAATGCTCCTCCTTTCTTAAATCTTTTACTTGTTTGGATTGTAGCAAATTCCAAATACCTTCAACAGCCAGTGAAGAACATATAAAGATGAAGAGAAATCTGTGTGTAAGGGTGGTTAGAGCACCAAACAAGATAAATTCAAGTAGATGCTTAATTAAGAGTTAGATCATAAACAAGTTACATACAATTAAACTCATGCAACAATTGCATAAAATTGCATGAACAAACCTCAAGATCACTCCTTTCAACCTCCAGAACTCTTCTGGACCCCTTTGCCTCTCAATTGTGTGTGTTTTTAGCTTAATTTTGTGTTTACATAAGTGAAAAACTCACTTATGTACCACCTGTCATAAAGTGGGTCGCGATCGTAACCTACTTAAAATGACATCCATGCACAATTTGTATTTCATCTGATCTTTTATGTGTGTGACCCTTAGATTCCTTGTTATTTTGGGCACTTGAATTAACTCTTAATCCGAGCATATCATGAATGGTTTCATACTACTTGAATTAACTCTTAATCCAAGCAAATCATGAAGGATTTCATGATGCCAATTTACCAAAATGTAAGTGAATTAATACACAAAATCTTCGATATTTAATTATCTGACTTACGAACCTTTCCATAGACAATTACTGTGCAATTCATCCCTTTACTATGCTATACGCCACTTGGTTCAAAGTATGGGCTATGTGTCATCTCCCACTAGACTGAGTACGTCACATCTAGTCCAAGGGATGTTAGTTCTTATTTTGGGGATCTCATTACTCTATGTGTCATTGAAGACTCTCTTCATGACACATAACTGCTCTGACCAGAGACTCTCGAGTATTGACCCGGATAAGAGACCATGGGTATCATCTCCTTTTACCAGGAGTGATGAATCCTTTATTGGCTACCCAATTATCTTTGAATACCAATAGTTGTACTCAATCACCACCTTATGAGTGACCTCATCTTGAGGTAACAAGGAATAGTGTCAAAGTTTAGGATCAGTTTCTTGAGTATCTCAAGTCTAATTATATTTGCACCATTGCTATGATGAGATTAATTACTGACATTTAATAGATCATCTATATGATAATCTCATAACAGGTCATCCGATGTACTTACTACACTTAGTAAGCATCCATATGTTAACTCTAAACATCTCATGCTTACAATTTATGAGATTCACTACTTGATCAAATCAAGGAGTATAACATATGCTAGTCTACCCGTATTAACAATGTCCTGTCTCATTACTCCTATGACTAGGGATAATTTAGATACTAACATAATTACATATGACAAGAATTTCATTATCATGATCTCATCATGATTTCCTTCATCCTATGTTTTGTATCATAGACTTCGTTAATTCGATTTAAGATCAACAGCAATTCATAAACAAATGAACATCAAATTAATAAAAATTATCTTTCACTTTATTAATTAAAATAAAATTTGTACAAAAATGCTAAAGGTGATTGCCTTTATAGCACTACTCTAACAGAGATATCGTGTGAGGACCCGGTAGTCTATTAAAGGGCTTAAGATTTGATTGAATTTGTGAGTTTTTTGTTAATTGAGAGATTGCAAAGTTCATAATTCAATTAGGGGTATGATTTAGGGTTTAATGACTATAACTCAAGATAGAGTCCACCCTTTGAAAGTATAAGACTCATACCGTATTAACTCAAAAATAATCATGTTAGCATTTGATGATAAGATAAATTCCCCTTCTTATAATCGACTAATATTCCTTTTGTGATTTTTATTGTTAATTTGGTTTGATTCTTTATGTGTTAATTTTACATTTTTATTTCAATCAGTCATCTTCACGTGTTTACTTTTCTGTGCAATTTTTATTTTCATTTTAATAATTCTTTAGGCATTAGATAACTTAGAATTATATTAGTTTGAGAACTTCTCGAGGGATCGATACCTCACATACTAATCCTACGACCTGTGCGCTTGCAGTGTATTGCGGGCTTTAAATAGAATAAAACTTGCCTCAACAGATAACTCAGCATTTAGCAAGATATTCAAAAAGTGTGGAAAAGTTTTCCAATCTTGAAAAGCTCTGCTTGGTCACATAAAGTGTGACTCGATAAAGAGAGAAAGATTGTGCAACAATAATAACTTAGAAAAACAGCAAGATTCTTGGACAACTGCCAACAACCATGGTCATGGATAGCCAATCTCACAATAAAATAAATTATCCTAAACATTATTATTTGAATATTTTTAATTTTTTTAAGTTTCATTTGACAAATAAGATGAATATTTAACATGAGTCCTACTAAATAAAAAATGTCAAACAAAATTTTTAAACAAAGAATTGTCTAATATGTTAAATTTAAATTTAAATTGAAAGTTTGTAAAATGATAAAATTAGAATATTTAGTTCAAATTAAATTATGGTAAAAATATTAAGGTCGTGTTTGGTGAACAACTTTTCAGCTGTTTATTAGTTGTTTGACTCAAATGAGCTATTTCACCCATACTAAAAAGCTCTTTATTTGTTTGGTTAGGAGCTGGATAGGTTAGCTGATTCAATAAACCAGTTAATTTTTCACAAGCTCATTCAATGCAACATTCGAAGATAGCTGATTCATTCATGACGGTCTTGCGCCCTTACTCTCTGCTCTCTCTCAATCTCATTTCCCATTAGGTTGTCTAGAACGTTTGAGGCACTAGATGATGCAGAACCTCTTTGACGATCTGTTCGCAGAAGAGGAAGAGATCGATTCTGAGCACGAATCCAATCCCTAGCCTAATTACACCTCTATAACCCCTATTTCCACTCCCATTCTCATTTCCCTTCTTCTTTTCAGTGCTTGTTTGTGTTCGTGTTCGTGTTCGTGTTTGTGTTTGTGTTTATAATGTTGTTACTTCATATATGTGTGATTTTGGGGTTTGATTTCTATGATATTTTGAGGATTTGGGAATGTGGGTATTTTTCTAAGGTTAATTTTTCCGATTTGAGGAGGGAAAGATTGAGCCTTTGATTGATTGTTTCAGAGAATTGGGAAATACTGTGTTAATTGCATTCCTTCTACTTTGCTATGATACATTTGGCTTGATTGTATATGTGAAGTAAGGGACTTTTCACATATGCTTTTGGTATATCTGTTGCTCTATTTTTTATGTTGAAAAGTAAAAAAGAAAATTTTAGTTCACATTCTACTGTCTTAATTGAAGAGACCTATATGGTAACGTGTTCTATCCTATGGTGAAATTTTGATAGTTATTTGGCAGATGAATATTCAAAGTTTCCAACATTATGAGCATTAATCCAAAATCGTTTGATCCTAAGGTGTATGTGGAAGAGGAAGAATCTGGAGCTAAAAGAGGACTGAGATTAGAAAATAATATAGTGAGATGGAGAAGGGTTCGACATCCTGATGGAACTACATCTGTGAGTAAATATTGTAGTTTTGTTGCTTCATAAAACTCTCAATGTGAAAAAAATGAGAAATAGGTGTATGATATAACTGATATTGGATTTCCTACATCTCCTTGAAAAGTTGTGTGAGTCTCACCTTTTCATGTTTTTACTAAGTTATGGTATATGAATTAGTAGCATATGGGCCCGAGGGATCACTGTTAATTAGCTTATTATGAAGTATGGATCAACACTCGCTTAAATATAACTTTGCAAATCTGACAGTTAAAATAATCTCATTTTCATCAAGATAGCCCAGGCTTTTAGTTGCAGTAGCCTGAGCTTTTAGTTTATTGCCTAATCAACTACATTGTTAACTGATCACCATCACTACTTTTACATTGCAAATGATAAAAAATAAACTTGCTTGGTTTTCATTTCAGATCATTTTGACAAACAATATTTCCTCTTTACATATGGAAGAGTTGTTTCAAGCTATGTTGAGCTTTTTTTATCGAGTCTTACATTCCATTTAATAGTCACCCAGTTATTTAAGTTTCTGCAGTTCATTTATTGCAAGAAGAACATTATGTTTTGAGAGAACTAACTCATCTCATGATGAAACATATGGAGCATATTTTGTGCTAGTGACAGTATTAAAGTTCTTGGGTTCACAACTTTATGAGTAACTTTGTAATCTAAAAATTGAACTGAAAATAGACGCAGTGCAAGAGGAGAGTTAGAGAGCAAGAGATAGAAAATAAGGTTCAGAGAGGAACTAAGAAGGATGATACTTAGTTGTCTTTTTACTTCAATTTTTGTTAGTGGTTACTTCTGTTTTCCATCATTTGATATGTACGAAAAGTTTAAGATCTAATTTGCTTAGCTGATCTAAGTTGCTTAGACATACATACCTATACAGACCCCATATCAACCGGGACCAATCTAGTACAACATAGCATGCAGACACATTCTTTTCCTATAGGCAAATATAGTGTTGTCTTTGTTATCAAACTATAGTCTTGGCACGTGTTAGTCAATTTTGCAACCCTATTATCAAAATACATCCATTTTTTGGTGAAAAGGTATATTTGAATTCTAATCATTATGATTGTGCTTCAGTTTGGCACAGATGTTTGTGGAACTAATTCATAATTGAAAGCTTATTTTATTCATTGTATGAGTTTGAAGTGTGGTTAGGAACTTTGAAGGAGAAGGTGATTATTTCAAAGATCTTTACTTACTAGAATAACACCTCGAGTTCTTTCTTTTACTTGTTGCAAGTACATGCATTGCATGTAGCAACCTTAACGCAATAATTCCATTATTGTTATTGTTTCTCTTAAAGGTTCTAGATTTGTTTGTGCATTACTTCCATTCCTTTTTGGTTTTTCCATTATATATGGCTTTGAATCATGAACTGGCTAGTCGTTCACTTGCAGATTTTGGCTGCAGAATTGGTTTGGACCATCATTACATGGATCATCTTTTTATATGTAGTGGTTGGTGAATCTTAAGATGGATGGGTCGTATTTGTTAGTTTCTGATAATTTTAATGCTATTTTATTTTGTCTAGTATGATTCGATTCATTTTGTATCATAGTTGATAGCATCCAATGAATGTGTAGGACTAAAGCAACATGTCTGATTTTTTTCACCTAATTGATATTAATATTCAATCTCTAATTTATAATTAAAAAATACTTATATTTTAATCTTTAATTTAATTTAGTATTTGGGTTTTATTGATCATGGGTTAAAAGTTGATTATTTAATATTTACAAATTTTTTTAATCTTTTTATAATATTATTTAATTGTTTAATAATTCTTTGGTTAAATAAAAAGATATTACAATAAAATTTTATATATTTTTTAATAATATTCACAAGTTAATTATATTACTCATTTTAAATTAAGAGATCAAATAATTTTAAATTAAGTAATTAATCAAAATATATCGATGATAAAAAGTATTTATATAATTATTTTGTTGGAATAGTCTAATTGTAACCAATTAAAGTAACTCACTAGTGAAACCAATTATAAATTGATTAACAAGTATATAATTTTCTCTCATCTTGTATGATTAGATGACATCATTTTAAAAAAGAAACAAAGGAGAAAGTCAATGGGGAATGATATAGGTAGGGTTTGTTGACAAAAAAAAGCATTTATTCTCTTTTATGACACTTCTATGTTTTTTATTAGAGTTATAAACTTAATTTTTGTATAATTAAATATCTAAAATATAAATTCTTATAAGAATATTCAACGAAATATTAAAATATATAATATTCATATCCTTATTTTTTTTTTAAAGTCATGTCTTCATAAGCTATTTTACACATAAACAGTTAATACTAAACAGTTAATTTTACCAAGCATCTCTAATAAACAGGTAATGTAATCCGCTAATTAAATCAACTGATATAATTAACTATTAACTAACAGCTGATAGAATTAGCTAATAACTAATACAATCAAATGATTGCCAAATAAGGCATAATCTACTTTGACATTTTTTTTCCCCTAAAAACAAGTACGAGCCGAAGCACACATGCACAATATCATGGTTTGAGATGAGAGGGTTCCACTGGAATATACATGGACCATCATCAATAAAAATTTATATAAATGAAAGAAATGCATGCCTAAAATTTTGCTTACGGTTGAAAGTAAATGTTCAATGGGAAACCGAAATATTTAGTTCTAGAGAGAGTTGTTGTTTGAAACATGTTTAAGAAAGTCTACTAGTTAAATAAAAAGTTGAAAACAAACAAGAAGTTGGCATTTATTTTCCAAGAAAACAGAAAGAGTATGTGTGGCTTCAAAGTTGACCACAAGCAACGATGGTAATTATAACAACGCCAGGCAAGGCAGTAAAGGAGGGGCAGTCCAGTATATCGGTGGCTTTTTTTTTTTTTTTGTTAGATGTATATCTGTGGTTTAACTACTAGAAGTTGCTTTTGTTGACCTTACGTTCCTATTTGCCAATTAACGGGAGCCCACCAGTGGCCAACCCCTGCATGCCACATAAGTCTTCCCATTAGCTGAGATTTGGGCATGTGTCAGAGAGTTATGCTTTTACCAGGTAAGGTCTCTTTCTCTCTCACAAGATAAGGAACAAAATACAATCTTATCTTCTGCTGCGACTTTCGTATAATTGTTAATTGGACGGGGAAAAATATGTTTTGATTGTTTGGAACTAGAATCCAGATTATCAAAATATATAAATAATATGAAAATGTAATATTTACAAAAATCTTCTTACATTACATATCATATTAATTTTGATATTCATAGACGAAGATTTTCGAAATTTTAAAAATTAACTAAGGGATCATTGTAGAAAAGGACACACACCCAGTACCTGAAAACTTTAACATGAAGGGCAAGAAACCAATGCTCCAAGAAATGGGCAGACAACGCTGGTGGTCGCATCATGAAAGTAGTTGTTCACTCTTGTAAGCCTCTTTGGCACGCCCGTAGAGGCATGGACCAACTCACCATGACTAGGCTACGACCTCATTCTTAGCAAAGACTGCAACCCATTTAATTACTCTTAAAATATATTAAGAAATATCAAATTTTTAAATAAACTAAATTTAGAGCTTTGAATTATTTTAACACTCCTTAATACATACTTGGAATAAATTTGAAATTTACCATAAATGATAGTAATTTGGCTCAAATAGAGTATTTTTATTATGTGCTTGTTACAATATTAAAAATGGTCAACAGAAAATTCACCAATACGTTATGATGGATGAATTTCTCTATTATTATAGCTCCTTTTTTGAAAACAAAAAAACAAAAGAATCAAGCTGTCATTCATTTTAAGATTCCATATAAACCATGAAAAAAGAAGGGGAAAAAAAAACAGTGTTAACGTGCCCTTATTCTAATTTTAAGTAAACTTTCTTCGTTGTATTACTTGTTACTCTACTTGACATTATATAGGACCACTACAATAGAAGTTCCTTTTCGCGATGTTATTTTTTGCGACCAAAAATAAATAGTGGGAAAAAGAGAACATATTGTGATTTCCTGACGAAAATATTAAACGTCGCTGAAGAGAATACCTTTGGCGATATACATATGAAATTGATGTAAAATACTATACAATGGGTGACGATACAATAGAATCGTTCCAAAAGAGGGCAATTGCGACAAAATTTAAAACATCATCATAAGTGCTCCAACATTTGGCGACGCAAAACTGAGAATTGTCGTGATATTTTATATGTTTTCCAATGATAAAATAAAGCATCACAAAAAGGTTATTACTTGGTGATGAAATTAATTTTTCGTCGCTAAAGCCAATACATGCAGCGACGATTTATGTTAATTGTCAATAAATGTCAAGCATTATTTGACGATTTTGAGAATAGTCGACATTTTGTGACGAATGGTGGAAAATGACGCAAAATGTCTTCATTATTGTTGGCATTTTATAAATTATTAATCTAACATATTTATAATCTATCATATTTATATGTTTTATTGGAGATTTGTTGTTAATGTTTACAACTTATTATTGAAAAAAAATTGACAACATATTTTTAGGTTTTAAACATTAATTAATCATTAATATTTATTAACATTGCAAAAATTAGTTAATAAAAATTGAAATTATTTTATCAATATAATAAAATGATATATGGAGTAGTACGAACTTTGAATTAAAAATTACCAAATTCATACACTTATAGAACTAGAACAATAACAGTCAATATTCAATAGTATGCAACTTGACCCATAAGTAATATATATGTTGTTTGCCAAATTATTGCAGATACAACAAGAAATAAACTTTAAAGCTAACTTCAGTTGATTTACTCGCAAACTAATAATGATATAATTATTTATTTAGATTCCAAGTGACGTGAGAGTTGGTTAAAGTAAATGAGTCCCTAATATTTGGATTCTCCAAAAGGGCCCTTGCACGTTCAAACGCACCAATTGAAACAGTAATAGCTTTTCCCTCAAGTGTAGGATTTCTCACACCCTCTTCTAACAACTTTTTTGCTATCTCTAAATTTGAAGAAGATGCAGTGCAATGATCCCTAGATTTAGTACCTAAAATACAATCAATATAAAAGTTAGATATTATGATATTGGTAAACCGTTAAATAAACTGAAATTGTGGTTAAATGCATACGTGCAGGAGCAGACAAAGTATTCAGAATTGATGAATTTTCCAAATCAACCAATTTTTCTTTACGATCTATTGTGACATCGCTCCCGCCTCCACGGGCATACATGTCACGTTCGAGACTGAAGGAAGCTTCAAACAACATGTAGTATAAACCATGAAATATGAATATATATAATAGCCTCATAAAAGAAAATGAGAAGTACATAATAAAGGGAAGTGACATTGTTCAGATGATACTAAACACCTTGAAGCAGAAGATCGGCCATGAAAGGCAGACGATGATTAGTGTATATAGTGGAGATTTCTTTTTCAGCGTTGGTTTTCTCAGCAAAGACAATTTTGCCACATTCCTCCCAACGGAATAAATTAGGGCCATCGTGAACTAGCCTCTATATCGACGTTCCTTCATTAATAATGTTAAGAGGTAAATTCTTTAAAATTCGATTTAGAATAAAACGATGATATGTTTAAGTCCAATTATGATGACAAATGAAACTAGTCAAGTTTAGCACTTAATGGATTGCCTAAAGTATAACACCTTTCAAATGCAAATCGTTACAGAAATTTCATCGAACACCTTATAGACATGACAAACTCATCCCAAGATTCAAATGCAAATCATATGTTTTCCCTTTCATAACTAACATTAAAACATTCCAAACACATTCCAAACTCTCCAATGACAATGTGCAAATAACATAACAGAAAGAAATCAATGAACAAATACAAAACATAAAGAAATCAACTTTAGCACCACAAAAAACACCTTGTGTACAGATCTACACAAAGAACGTCCAGATTTACCCTAGAAGGATAAAAATCTCAACTTTTACTATTTAATAATGGTAAACTACTTGTTGTAGAAACGAAGACCGCAACTGAAAATACAACAGATAGTAAAAAAGAAATAATAGGATTACAGACCGTGGTTTGAGATTCAGGATGATGAATTTGATACGTGGGTAAGACGTCGGAGATCAATGGGTTTGGGGAAAACTTCACGGAGACTAAAGAGGAAGAAGAAATGAGTTTCATATATATAAAGGTAAAGGTTTCGTAAGTAAAGTAAATCCTTAGGTTTTGGTGACGTTTTTAGCAATTTGTAGCAAATTGAAACTTTTAGGCAACATTTTTTTATATTCATAGGAAAAATGTTGTAGAATTTGCGACGTTATAGGTGTTTCGTAGGAAAATATTGGAATTTTGCAACGAATTCGTAGGAAAATATTGGAATTTTGCAAGCATTTTGATTTTACGACGAATCTTGTTGTTGTCGCGAAATGTTGCTATTGTAAAAAAAATTAGCAGGGACAAATTCGTCTATCTAAGGACAAATGACGTCGTCCAATGGGATTTATATTCGAACGCTGCCTTCCCCTTCCCTCTCCTTTCTCTACGTTTTCTCTCAAATATTTCGTTCCCTCCTTTCTTCAATCTTCCTTCAGCAGTTCTTGTCCATTTTTAACAAGAAATCTACCCCCATCATCTCGTCGACCTTCGAAAACTAGGTAAGTTTTATTTCATTTTTTGGTGACAATTTTGTTTGAATATGTAGTTGAAACCATATATATAATTTGTTGTGGTTTCTGCATTTTCTTCTGTTTTTTGCATCTTGTGAGTAGCCAAAAGTTGGGTTTGTGTGTGTGTTGTGTGAATGATGGTGAAGAAAGAGAAAAGAATGAAGAAATTGATGAAAATACGTATGTGTTATATTATGCATACAAGGTGTTTGTTGAAATGTCATTAGGCAAGTTTCATCTTATATGAAACTTGAGAGGAGTTTGATTATCAATATGAAA
>JANQBM010000003.1:17507089-17524654 GCA_025594535.1 Erythroxylum domingense
ATTATTATTATTATTATTATTATTATTATTATTATTATTATTATTATTATTATTATTATTATTATTATGATCATCATTATTATTTTTATTAAATTTCTATATTGAACTGATTATCATATGATTGAAATAATTTCATACATTAATAGTCCGAGGAGTTTGATAAATGTGAATGTATTGGAAGTACTTCATTGAATGTGAATGAGAAAGAAATAAGTGTTCTCAACGTTGAGGACATAGATCCGATGAAAATGCAAAAAAGTGAATGTGTAGTGAATAAATGTGATTGACTGCATATATGTGAATTCATGCATTTCATTACATCATATGCATGATCAGATAAAGATAGTTGTGACCGAAGTAGCCACCGAAAAAGAGCTTAAAGCTTATAATGTGATTAAAAGCCAAAGGCTAACTATGTATAATGAGCCTGGTATCTCCAACAGATACAGGACAGTTATCAATGAGTTCAGTATCTACAATAGATACGGGACAATTAAAAGGCACTCAGTTACAATAAAGTAATAACTGAAAGTGAGTCACATGTGCATTAAATATAAATAAATTGATGTGTATTAAATGAATAATTGAAATGAGATGTATGTACTGTTCCAAAACTGAAGTGTGAAATGATGTGCAAATTCTGAATATGTGAATTGTCTATGAATATGAATATATGAATTGTTCTATGTTGCTATAAGTGAGCCCATCGAGGATGATTCGTTCACTGAGTTCGTAAAACTCACCAAAATTGCAACGTTGTCTTTCAGGCTCAGAGGAGATATCCAGTTAAACAAATTAGAGTATAGCCATCGAATTTAAAGATGAGCTAAAGGTTAGGATCAGTTTGCACCTGCATATTTTTTCAGTCATTTTGTAGTAAGATCTATATTTTGTAACTGTTGTTTATTGTATTTGTGAATCGTAAAGTGTAATGACATTCATGCCTGAGTATATTTATAAATGTAATGAGCCAAATTGAGCTTTAGTTGCAATGACAATGTGTTGTTACTTAAATTCATATCAAATGTGAATTTGTAATGACTTTTGCCATTGGTGACATTTATGGATAAAATGGGTTGAAAATGATTCTTTGTTTTCTAAAAATGCATGTAATGTGTGAAAAATTTGTAATGAGTTTGATTGACTGTCGTAGCACGTCACTCTCGTAGAGTCTGTTCTCGAATACAGTCGGTACGTTCAGGAATATGCCCTATGAAAGTGGGGTGTTACAGCTTCTATAGATCAAATGATGCACCTAAAGATCTCCTTTAAAAGGAGAAAGTGATCATCTTGCTTACAATAGTTTATGTTAGTAATTTTGCATTCCAAAGAAATGATTTATGGAACAATCTTAGGATTTTAGGAATCAATGTTAACCTGCCTTGGGTTATTTGTAGCGACTTTAACTTCACCTTGAATAGAGTTAAAGTTCAAGGTAAGTGCTGTCTTAAGAACCTTATAGAGGACTTCTCGAATTTTGTTAATCATCCAAGGGTCACTAATCTAAAATCATAAGGGCATTTCTATACATGGAGCAACAAGCAAGGTACTGATTGGTTTATAAGAAAAAAAACTTGATAGGGCTCTTGAAAATCCTTACTAGTTATTTAAGTTCCTTGATAGTACAACTTGGTCTATGGAACCCTTATTCTCTAACCATACACTCATAAGGTTGTCTATTTTCTCTTCTATTTATTAAGGTATTATCCATTCAAATTTAATAAGTTTTTGGCACATTATAATGGTTGCTTGGTGGCTTATAGAAAAGGTGTTGTGAAATCAGTATTTGGATCCAAACAATATTGTTGTTTATAGAAACTTAAAGCAATTAAAGAGGAGTTTAAACAATTGAGTAAATCCACGGAGACCAATACACTAACTACAATGGAAGTGGCTAAAGTAAGGTTGTCTGAGGTTCTAAATCTGCTGGTTCTAAATATGGATAATGCAAATCTTTTGAGTAAGGAAAAAGGTTTGTTAGATAGTTACATACAGGCTATGTATAATCATTTTCCTCTTATCAAGCAGAGATCTAGAATTGCATGGCTCAAAGATGGTGATTAATACACTAAGTTCTTTTTTTATTTTGTGCTGGCAGGGAAGAATATAAATAAAATATGCTCAATTGTTATTATCTCTATCCTTATTAAGCAGCTTCATCTCCCGAAAAATTCCACAAGAGATTGCTTCTTTTCTGATTGCACCAATTGAAGACAAGGAAATTATTGATACTATCTTCATGTCAGATGGGTTGAAAGCCCCTGGGCTTGATGATTTGAATGGTTTTTTCTTTCAGAAGTCCTGGGATGTGGTTAGTAAAATGATCCTAAAAGCTATTCATGAATTCCTCAGAACTGGTAAGCTTTTAAAAGAGATTAATAAAACATTTATCTGTTTGCTTCCCATTCTGACTAATCCAACTTCTTTCAGTGATTACAGACCTATTTCTTACACACATTTCCTCTATAATATCATCTCAAATTTGATTTATACAAGATTGAAGAAGGTTGTTAATACTCTCATTAGTGACAGTTAAGGTGCTTTTATTGAAAATAAACAAATTGGGGATAATATTCTACTTGTTCAAGAGCTTCTTAAAGGATACTCAAGAAGTTGCACTCTTGCTAACTATTGTATCAAAGTTGATTTTAATATAGCCTATGATAGTATCAATTGGGATTTCTTGTTTCACTTGCTATAAGTGTTTGGATTCCTTAGACAATTCATACTTTGGATTAAGGAATGTGTCTCTACTAATTCTTATTGTGTATTAATGAATGGAAGCCCTTCTAAGTTATTCAAAGAGGCCAAAGGAATAAGACAAGAGAACCCTATATACCTCTTCATATTATGTATGGAAGCTTTATCTCTTCTTATCAAGCACAATATTAGCCTAAATCCTAATTTCAATTTTCATTCCAAATGTAGAAAAGTCTCTCGGACTAATTTGTGTTTTGCTGATGATTTACTCTTGTTTTGCAAAGCTCATTTAGCTTCAATCCAAATTATAATGAACTCTCTTCATCTTTTCATAATAGTCTCTAGTTTGGAATTGAATTTCAATAAGAGCCACTTCTTGTTATTTAAAGCAGCCCCGAGTATGGAATCTCGCATTTCCAGAATTAGTGGTATTAGTAGAAAGCTTCCTCCTTTGTTGTATCTAAGTATGCCTAGATCCACTAGAAGATTGAGATTCTTATAACGCTTTCCTCTGATTGAAAAGGTTCAAAAAAGTCTCTTCTCTTCAATTAATAAATCACTTTCATATGATGGAAAACTTTAATTGATCAAATAAATTCCCTCTTCAATACACATCTATTGGGGTTTCTATATTTTTCTTTCTAAAAAGCTTATCAAATTGTTGGAAAGATTATTCAAGAACTTTCTATGGAATCACCATGATGGAGTGGAGGGGTTTGCTAAATTCAAGTGGTCATATATATGTTCTCCTAAGGAACAACATGGTCTAGGAGTCAATGATATTAAGGGAACTAATTCAGCCTTAATTATGAAAAGAATGTGGCAGATTATAGAGGATAAAACATCACTTTAGATGCAATAGTTGCATAGTTATTTCTTGAAAGGCAGAAGCACTTGGAAGGTGCAAAAGAGTCCCTTACACTTTTGGTTTCTTACATAACTTCTCCAGCTTAGAGACTTAGTTAAAGCTGATATTTTCTGTAAAGTGGAGAATGGTAAGAAATCTTCCATTTGGTATGACAATTGGACAAGTTATGGTATGTTAATCCAACATATTGGAGTCTCAGCAGCCATATCTTTTTATTCTTTGGATGATAAGGTCTCTAAGCTGATACAGAACAACAATTGAGGTGCCTATTTACTAGATTTCCATAATTCTAATAGTTTCTTTTAGAAAGGAAATCCAGCTACTCATATTTCTAGCAAGCAAACTAGGAGATTGATGCAACCATTAGGTTCCAAGGTATATTGGCACAACAATGTTTGGAATAAGTTTTTGATTACTAGAAACTTATTTCTAATATGGCTAATAATGAAAAATAGACTAAGCATAATAGACATGATGCATTTTCTAACAGTGGATAAGAGTTGTTCCTTATGCAGGGATTGTGATGAATCCAAGGACCACTTGTTTTTTGAGAGTCACATTGCTTCTGGTGTTTGAAAAGAGATCAAAAGCTATTGTCGATGGGACCCCACAAGGAGTTCATTCTCATAAGTCATTCAATGGCTGGTGGATCAGATTAGGAATCGTAATAACACCTTGGAGATTTATTTCATTGCTTTGGGGACCTGTATCTAAAGGATATGGAATGAAAGGAATAATAGGAGATTAAAAAAAATTGTTTTTCTTAAGAACTAAGACAATTGACTCCTTAAAAGATTAGTTGTTAGCCTCTTGTTGCTTGTATTTTTTATAATTTAATAGGGACATTACTCCAATCTCCTTATTAGTGTCCAATCTCTTTACTAGTGTTTGAGATCTTCCCAATGTACAATTCTTTATTGTCTTTTAATATATTCCTTTAATTTTTCAAAAAAAATGATTGTTGATTCATGAAAATGAAGTTAAATTTTATAACATAGCGCTTAACAACATTTTAAATAATATTTTTATTCTATTACGTGGACATCATACAATCTGTATTCATTATCCTATAGTTACTTTTGAAAATTACACATCTTACATCTAGTATAAAATACAATCAATATCAATATGTAGTACTTTATTAGAAAAATTATAAAGTAGGACTAAAGTAAAACAACTAATATTACTAGTAACTTCTTCTTCTAACTCCTTTTTTCAGTCCATCGTATTCTTTACTTTGTTTGACTTCTGTTTTTATCAAAATCAAAAGATTAATATTCAATTAAAAGCAACATAAAAGCGAACCATATCATGGTTATCTTTTGTTTAGAAGCTTTATTTTTTTCATTAACATATCTTTCCTTGGAGAAGCTAACATGAACAAGTAGGAAAATCTAAACATTGAAAAAAAAAGGACATTTTTTGTATTTTCTTTAAGATTGAATAGTTTTATATGTTGTAAATCTTCTCGTAGGATTTAGATATGTCTTGAGACCTTGACAATAACATTAGCAACACAATATATGAACGGGGATTAGAAATAAATAGAAGAAACTCGCATTCACCAAATTTTTGATAGAATACTACTTTCTTTTCTCTCTAAAAAAATTGAATTATAAAGCGTAGGAAGACTTAATTGGATTGAGTAGAATCTAACATGATTATGTAGACGTAATTTTGGCCTCGTTAACTTATCATTAAAAACAAAAAGAGAGAATTATTTGACGTACCATCTAAATAGTTAAAAGAGAGAATTATTTGATGTGACATCTAAATTACCAAATCATCTTTAATTTGGCTTGGCATACCGTACAAGTCCTTCTAATAAGGAAATTAATGAAGAATATTTGATATTAGAGATAATTAAGAAAATGATTATAGCAAGAGAACAAAAATATCATGATTTGAAGAAATTCTATCAAGCATATATTTATTTTACATAATTGTTCTATATACTAAATAATTAAAGACATGTACTATGTTACAATTATTGAGTATTTCTTTCGGCATCATAGAATTTATAATTGTAGTTCATCAACTTTTTAAAATGAACAGTATGAGCAAAGAATTAGCAATGATTTGTTGATTAGCTAATTAAAAGTTTGAATTAAAAATAATGAAAAGAAAAGGACGAAGGATTCATTTGAAAATTTTGGTTCATTAACGTCTCATTTCTCGAACACTATGAGTTCCAGTCTCTTAATAAAGGCTATCTTGTTCCGTTGAAAGGCTTTGCCAATTGATGGATTATTGTTTCACCAAATCTAAAAAACGAAAATTGGCTACTAGAAGATGCTTGTCCGTTTCCTCTGTTACTGCATATAAGGTTTCTCACACCTTGGACACAAATTTCGTGTGTAGTCAGTGTTTTTTAGGACATTTCGACTTCTGACCTGTTTGAGAAGGCGTCTTAACTTTAAGCTTTACCTTACCCCTTCAAAACGTCCTAGTCTGATATCATAAGTTCAATGTAACGCGACAGTTTGATTAGTCGCAGGCTTTTCAGTACGCTTGTAACCAAAGGAATACAATTATGAAAAGTCTACAACGACAAATGAGAGCACGACAAATCTCGTGCTTTCTCGATTGCGACGTAGAAGATGATTCGTTGGATCACTTGGTCAATTTCATAGCCTTAATCCTCGTGAAAGTAAGTACAAACCAAGCTGGTGCATTACATGTCCGAGGTCCCTACAGGGGAAAATTCAATGTATCAGCCATGGATCAGTCAGTGCCCTTGAAATTATGGGAACTTTTGTAAAGTTACACTGTTATCATAAAGCTGAATTATACCTTTTGAACTCCAAAATTCTTTTTCCTTCACTACATCCACAGAGATGAACGGCGATTAAGCACTACTTGGATATACTTTAATAAATTCAAGGACCAGATTGCTGCCAACGTCAATGGGGCAAATCTGTGGAAGCAAATATTGCAAAATAATTTTCTTTACAGAGCACGACGTCAAAAACACAAGTGCGCCATCCAACGCTGTTGGGAAAATAGTAAGCAATAAATCGGGTAGTGCCCTTTTTCTTCAGAAAAATGAAGATGAATTCAGCGAAAGAAATTCCTGAAATTTTGCTAGGAAAAAGGGTATGAACATGATAGAATGGTGAAGCTTATCCTGTTCGTTTGCTAGTAAGAATGATATGATGAGATTCATTGCATTGTATAGAAAGTGCGTACTTTTCTCGACCCAACCTGTTTCAATTGTTATGAGATTCCTAAACCCACGTTACTCACTTCTACAATGCAGCTCATATCCTGTACTTGGTATTGTCACATTCAGGGTCCCTTGTATATGATCTGTTTCTCTCTCTGTTAATTGTGCGGAAGAGGATAAATATGAATTCTACACTTTTTGAGATGACTGTCAATGGGGACCATAGTGGGATGGCAATCCTTTGGCGTGTTGACTCTCCATTTCAAAAAGCATCAAGGACTTCTGCCTCTGTTATCTGTTTCTCTTTGCAGCCATTGCTGAAAATTACAAACATTAGAATCAAATCACGTGTTTTCAAGAAAACTTGATAATTATACGGACAAGAAGACAAGGTTACAAAACTCTAAATTTATATAGACAAGAAGACAAGGTTAAGGAACATAAAGTTGTGAACATTCAGGAGCTCCACCGCCTCTCTTAGTTTAGCTTTCTCTTTCATGATATGATAAAGATAAACTGTGATTACCTTTGAATCATCACTTCTTAACAGTAGGCAGATAAGAATAACTTAAAAGCTTTTGAAGGGTATTGAAGCAATTGCGAAAGGCTTTGTCGGAGGTGATACAGCATTAAGAACTCTACACATACTGAAATAGTTAATGAAATTTAACTTCTTGTTAGTTTCAAACACAATCACATGAAAAGAAAAAAACAATCTTTTTAAAGATGTCACAAGATAGTGAGATTTCCACTCTGAAGTGGATAAGTAATCACCAATTTGAGGACAGAACCTACGTACGATAGAACTTTTCTTCCTCCTGCACTGGTGAAATTTGGTAGCAGACATGAGTTTTGAAGATCGTGTATACTCCGACCTCCATGCAATGTTATTGTAACTCAGAACCATGATTTAACTCTAAAAACATTAATCAGAACAAGTCACATGATAAATGGTATGCCACCTAATAGCAGATATAAGCAGATTGCAAACTTGCAAGTATTGAGCACCCATAACTAAGATTTTCCTACATGCATGAATTAAGTTTGTATAGTAGTACTAATCCTACTGAGCATCCTTAGCTTGTCTTAATCCATTTCCAAGTTCCGAAGCACCAAATCAGGTTCAGGTTCCAGATCGCATGTTCTTCTGTAATATAAATTCCAAATTCTCATCAATCTCTTTACTCATATTTCCAGGCGAATTTCATAGTAAAATTGGCTAAGTGGTGATAGCAAACCAAAAAACGTCCTCAACCAGAGTGTTATCTCGACTCTAAAAGTAAATACTTGCTGGCTGCTTTTTGACGCTTTCCTAATGTCAATTAGACAATACTAAACAACAAATGGCATGGAAATGATTATGATGTATAAAAATTGTAACACCAGAATAGGAAATACACACTTGCATTTCTTCAAAGTCATACTTACACATTAAATCGTGAGGTGGAGCATAGTCGTAATCATATCTTCCCCTGCTGATGTCACCAATGAATGCCACCACCATACACACAGAATTACAAAACATGATAAGGCAATAGCCACTTTCCCACCTTCAGATAAACGGCCACTTCCCCAAAATAGTGAGAATTGAGAGGACTAAGATACACCAGACAATCCTTTGTTTCTGGAAAGACTGTACAAGGATTACAATAATTGATTAGGTGATGAAATAACAAACTTGACTTGTTTCTGAAAGAATGTAATAAAATTATTGTGAGCGAAATAAATAATTGAAAGCCTGCAATAATTGACGTAGCTTAGTGCCAAGAGCTTTTTTAGCTAGAAGAAGTGACAAACCCAATAGCTCCACCATGTACACTAACTGAATAAAGTTCGTCGGGTACGTGCCCCTCAAGTAAGTTATCATTCAATAGCCTGCAAATAGAGAAAGGTATTCAATATGAGACAAATTTACCAATCGTGTTTGTAATGCTTATGCTAATTTTAGCCATGCCCTAGTTGATGCTTTTCCCATTAAATTGCTGATCAAAAATAAGACCAAGGGTAAACAATGCCATGCAATTTCTAAGAAGAGAAGACGCAAAGAAGGCTAAAGGATAAACAAACCACTTAATAAGGTGAAAAGAGTCTTCCAGCATAGCACTATTGGATGGGCAACAAGACCACTGAATGGATGGTAATGACTCTTTCTAGCTTCGTTTTAACCAAAATGTCTACTTTATGCAAAAACAGAATAGAAACTCCACTATACGAGTGATAGATAATGAAATAGTGAACTAGATAATCACAAAATGTTCAAGGAAATGAATCTTCAGAATTTTCCGATGCTTCAATTTTATGTCAGTAATGGGCCAACATCAGTCAACTACTTTGCATATTAAATAAAAGATTCATCGATGAACAGTTTCTTCATAATATTCAATTCTGTACGGACATTTTATATAACAGAAACTCTGCCAGATTATTGTTCAAGTGTTATGCAGGAACTTTGTAACAAAGTAATGCCATAAGCATCAGTATGAAGCTAAAGATTTGAAAGGAACATTGTCACTAACAGCAGTAAGAGTTTACTTCAATTCACATACCATTATGTGATAACAATACTTGTCTCTGATGATTTAAGAGTTCTTGCATACAAAGGACGTTTTAGTATATAAATACTGGACGTTATAAAAATGATCTGTGCTATCAATCAGTAATTAGGCTATTCAGTGGGTGATAGAAGCAAACTGCTTACACAAGCCGCAGACTTGAATAAGTTAGGCTTTCCGGTATAAAGCCTGAATATTGATTGCCTGACAAATCCCTATGAAATGTGAATTAAAATTGGTATATGAAAAACTCGGAGACGTCAGAATCATCACTAATAATCTTAAAAAGAAAACACTACATGTTCAAGACATTACATCTGAACTTCTAATAAGAAGAAAAAAGGACAAAAAGTTGCACAATAAAGTGCTTGAAGTGGGTAAACGTTAAAGTTTGCAGGATGAAACAAGTTAACCAGCCATGCAGACTAATCAAATATTTATGATGGGTGCAAAACCAGGAATGAAGACCATATAGAATGACAATAGACATCAGAACTCAAAGTGAAAAACCTTGGTGAAGAAGCTTGCAACAAAAACCAATTTTTTCAGAAGATTTAATACCGGAAGATATCAGAACTTTGCTGTTAAAGACTACAACAACAACAACAACATCCCAGAAGAAGTCTTGCTGAGATGCATAATCTGGAGAGGATCAAAAGTACACAACCTTGCCTCTAATTATTAGAGAGGCTATTTTCAATAGACTCACATAACCTTCGAATAAAGTAATGAACATAAATAGAAGAGGCAGGCTCTAGCAGAACTTGAATGGAAGAAACAGAAGCACCAATGAGACAAGTCTTATCCACAAGAAGCACATTACATACACGCATACTGACGTTTAAATTAGCTTTAATTGCAAACAAGAGCCAAGTACAGGTTGTAGGCTCATCAAGAAAGTATCAGAATAATCAAGTACAGTCAATTAGGAGAGGACAATCGTGAGATAATGCATCAAATCCTTTCAGCTCAAGTGACACCATGCATACTGCTTCAAGTCCAAGCAGCTTCAACTTGGGACATGTTCCCAAATTGAGTAATCAAGGAGCAGCCAAAACAAACATCCTCATTTGATTAAATCTTGGATTGAGTGCCCCTCATGCACATGTCCATTCTACTAGGGATTCACCTCCAACTACTTTCATTCTTATATTTCAAAAAGATCATTAAAAGTTCTAGGGGAGAGTAAAATGAAAGTTGTAATTTAAGTTAAGACTTGTGACACAAAATGGAAACTGCAGTCACAACAGCAAGTGACATGGTAACACATTCTGTACTACTTACAACTATACAAGAGACATGACCCAGCTCAAATGGTAGGGCTCCTTCCAAAAAATTTGAATCAAATTCCTGCATATTTAAGTGAAAAGAAAGCTTGAATTGTTTAAGTGTCAAAGCAGAAAAGTGTGAGATACTACAAAATATAGTTCCAGAACCCTACCAGAGTTATTCAAATGTAGAAAGTTTTAGCAGATCCATTGATGTTAGGATAGACTCCTTGAGATAGGCTAAAAGCTAAAACATGTAGCTTCAGACGCATCATAGAATGGATGAAAGGGCACAAAACGATTCAGATTGTACTACAGCGTACTGGAGATTATATCAATGAACTGTCATCACTTTACCATTAGCTATTTGATATTAATCAGCATAAATAGGATACTTGACATTATATCAATAAACCGTCATCACTTTAGATTAGTTATTTGACAGTACCAACACTCAAAGAGGAAGTCGGTGTATGTATATGTGTGTGTGTTCTAAACATGTCCTACATTTTTCAGCCGACGATATAAAAAGAAAATGTCCAAATCAATTAACCAGAGAGTACAGTAGGACGGTGAGAAAAGATCCATATCGTGACTGGTATTTGCTTACAGAGTCTGCAATGCATAAGACAGTGAATCAACTGATACTTACAGGCTTACCAAGTCGGTCAGAAGACTAATGGTGGCGTCTAAACCCTTTCAAACCTTGACTTCAGAGATCTCTGAACAACAATGAAACAATCATTAACATGGATTCAGTTGCGTGTGTGGGTGAGAGAGAGAGAGAAGACTCGTGGCATGCAAGGAGTCTAACCCATAGTTCTAGTTTAACGCTTTTCAATATATAGTGCAGCGAAAATACAATAAACAAGAGGTCGTCCATTCTTGATCGTATATTTTATGTCAGCACTGAACATAAAGGGTTGCATCACATACATCTGAGATATGACAAGGGACGTCACTTGTTTACTGGGATGGTGTACAGATCCTCCCCAAGCGTCCCAGTTAGTAGGTGCCCAAGGATCACCAGGAACACGCAACGACTCTTTCAATGCTCTAATGCCAACAACTATAATAACAACAATAGAACATTTTACAAAGTATTCTCATCAGCAAAGATTCTAAACATTAAATCGAATCCAGGCAATTCATGATAGCGATATAAGAATGCACCCTTCAATCCTAGTAGCTAAAAACCATTGACAGACATTGAAGTCAAAATTCCCGTCTCAAAAACTCGGAACGAAAGTACGAAACCCACACTCCACCAACCAAGCCTTTCTAAAACTCCTTACACATTCCGAAATTCAGCAAAACAATGACCATATGCGCATACACGAAAACAGAAATCCATAATCAGCAATTACCTTGCTCAGGCACAGTGCAAATATCACTAGGAACCAAAACATAATTCCCAATTCCACTAATCGACACACAAGCTTCGCGCTCAACACCCTATTACTCAAATTACGAGCCGTATAACTAAAACTATAAGCCGCAAGGCTTCCAACTTTCGCATATATATGAGCTCTACTCGCGTTCTTCTCGTTAACCACCACATCAAATATCCTCTGCCCATTTTTTGTTCACGCTGGAATCAATCTCCGCAAAATGAAACCACAAGAAGTAATCTAATTTCGCGTCCACAGGTAGTTCGAACTCCAACACTCCGCTACCCGTCACAGCTGTTTGGAATTTTTGGGATAAAACTTTGCAACGTATCTCATTCGTTTATTCCATCTATCGTATCGTTACTTAAAAATAAGCAGAAAATTAAAGCAAATCTTTATCAAAATTAAATATTTTAACTATAATAAAGTAGAATAAAATTAGAAAGTTATCCTGCAGTAAAATTAAAAACAAACTAATATCTATCATAAAGAAATTTTAACAATTCTAAAATTTGAATTAATTTTCAACATTCCTTCTTAATTTAAATTTTTTGGAGCACTTTTCTCCATCTTCAGAATATTCTGTGAAGCACTTCTCTTCATAAAATAATGCACTTTTCATCATCCTGTTGATGCACTTCTTACCAACTTATAATTATTAGAGCACGTCTCTCTAAACTTTTTATTTGTGAAGCACTTCTTACCAACTTGTAATTATTGGAGCACGTCTCTCTAAACTTTTTATTTGTAAAGCACCCTCTCTTCACTGTATGATGCATTTTTTTATCATCTTACTATTATTGATGTACTTTCTCACCAACCTAAAAAAAAGTTTCTTCTGCAACCACATCAGGAACTTTCTTAGCAACCTTTACAGTGACACCCTCATCTTCATCGGATGATTCCTCAGAATTACTATCATCAAAGCTATGACTTGACTCTACTTTTTTTTAGTAGCTATTGGAAGAATTTTTTTTTCTTCATTCAATCTCACAGTCACTCGAGGATTTATGGCTCTGATACTATGTTGAAATTTTTGGGATAAAACTTTGTAACGTAACACGTCCATTTATTCTATCTGATCATGTCTTTATATAGGTTTACAAATAAACTGAAAATTAAAGCAAATCTTCAATAAAATCAAATATTTTAACTACAATAAAGTAGAATAAAATCAGAAAGCTATCATATATAATCTGCAAAATTAAAAACAAACTAAGATCTATTTTAAAAGAATTTTAACAATTCCAAAATTAATTTCCAACCCTGTTTGGTATAGTTTCATCGGGAAGTAATTCAGAGGCTGGTTAGTGCCGTAGATAGTTTCTCGGGTGGAGACGGAGTTGACTATCTTCGTGGTGTTTTCTGATGGAAATTCGACGTTGGACTGCCAACTCCGTCCAAAATTATCGGTTTCATTGCTGAACCCAGGGCCCCATTGGACGGAGCACACGACAACCGGCCATAATTGACGAGAATGAAGGCATCACCGAGGGTGGCAAAGTCACAGGAGACCGGAGGATCAGTGGCAATGCTGTGAAAACAGACATCAACCTCACAGTCTATGAAAAAAGCGAAGAGATAGGAATAGGCGCCGTCGCGAGCGCCACGGGGAGCGCCAGTAGAAAACGAAGGTGCCCTCGACGGAGGTGTCTAAGCTGGGGGAATGCGACTTGTCGTCGTAGATGTCGTAAACGGTGAATGTACGGACGAGATAGCGGGCGTTAGGGAGGGGGATAATGTAGCCGTTTTTTTGGCCGGAGGAGAGAGGAAAGAAGCGGAGGGTTTTCTTGTGAGGGTAACGGAAGTGGATAGGCTCCGACACGACGGAGATGAAGCGGTCGGCGATCCAGGTGTTGTTGAATGTGTGGGTAATGTTGGTGGAGGCGCCTGAATCTATGTGGTAAAAATGTCTGTGACGGGAAAAGACAGTTAAAAAATAAGTTATGAAAAAGAGACAGAGATGAAGATGCTAAGCTCACCATAAGGGAAGGAGTGAACAGAAGAGAAGAAGAGAAGGAAAAGGACGAGGGAGAAGAGGAGGCAGCGGGACATTGAAGGATGGAGGTTAATGTAGTAGGTAGATGATCATGCTTTTTTTCTGTTACTGTTACTGTAATGGTAAATGGAGGTGATGATGACGACGATGTTGTTATGTTTCTGTTACTGTAATACAGTTAATGTTACTGTTATTGTAATAGATGATGCTGCACTGTTTCTGTTTCTGTTAGTGTGAGGGTCCGTTTAGTAATTAAGATGAAGAGGTGGGAATAGATTTGCAAATTAATACTTTTACTAAAACTGAAACTAAAGATAAGCAAATTTCTACCATGCATTGCAGTTATATCATTATATATATATATATATATATATATATAACAGCCGTTGGTACACTGTTAAACCCGTGAAAATAAAGTGATATATTCTCTATCTCTGCAGTAACATATCTCACTCATTTTTTTTTTTGATTACATTAGGTATCCGGCTTAGCCGGACTAATCCTAAGCCTCTAAGGCCCTACCCCAAGAATCCTAGAGGATGTAAATCTGGAACCCCAAGACCCCTCAGGTTCTTATGTAGCCTGTACACTTCTGCGCCCAAGGAGTCGTTACATACTTGATTGGTCAACTGCTGATTGATCGCTAGCCCCCTACTCAGCATCAGGTTCCCCGCAGTCTCAGGTTCCCTAGTAGCTTCAACTCCCACACTGCTGCTGGAAGCGAGACATTCGTAATTGATCCGATTAAGGAGCTGTACCCAGGGGGCTAGAGAATCATCAATAGGACAAATTCATATTTCTTCTCCTTTGGCGTGACTCGAACTCAAGACCTCCTTTTTAAAGGAGAGCCTAAATGTCTATTGTGGTTGTTTTCTTTCATTTATAATTGAAATGGGAATATATTTTAAACCACCGTAAATCTTCAATTTCGACCATTTATTTTATATTTTTGAACTGTAACATTAATCATCTTTGACCAAGTGAAACCTTTATACGATGCGGTTGTTGTTGTACTCTTAACGTCTTATTGCTTCCCCAATTTCATCCAAGTGATTTCCCAACTTTCCTGCTTTATCATAATTCCTAATTTTATACTTTAAGCCACTACTTATTATGCCAACTACTGTAGTTAACTTGGAGTTTTCTTATGAAAAGCTTCAATTCATTTTCAAACTTATTTAATCGATTGATCCATAAATTCAAATGATTTTGTAAATTCATTATTTTGTGGAGGTTGATAAAGTAGGCATTACCTCTTGAGGATTATAAATTGCTGTCCAATTTCCTTCTCTATAGGTTCAAATTTTATTATTTTCATAAATTTTATTGTTATCAAACCAAAAGCAGGATGTGTCTCCACTACCCAATTTATGCTTGATCCAAGGATAGATGTATATATGCAAAGCTCTATGATTGCTTTCAACTTAGTTCCAACTGCCAAATATTTAGTTCGCTTATATAAAACTTATTAATCCATTTAGCCCAAAGTGTTTCTTTATCCATGATCAATCTCCACACACTCTTAGTCAACAATACTTTTTGCATAAGTGTTATCGAAAAAATTCCCAATCCTCCCTCTCCTTTTAGAATGGAGACTTCCACCCATCTAAACTTAGCTCCTTTGGTATTCTCAACTTTTTTTTTTTTGACCATTGGAATCCTTTAACACATTTTTCAATATCCTTTATAACTTTCTTAGGTAAGACAAGATTGGCACTCCAATGTACATGCAAGCTTCTGAGTATAGAAATAATGAGAGTCAATCTAGCTACAAAAGATAGGAATATGTTTTCCTAGGGTTTAATTATTGATTTAAAAGCTTCAATCAAAGTGATACAATCACCATATTTTGGTTTAGAAGTGGTGATGAGGATGCCAAGATATTTGAAAGGAGGAGCTTGAATATACAATCTTACTAGTCTGCTTAGTTCCACCTAATTCTGGACATAACAAAAACATACATACTGCTTTTGGTGAAAAACAATTAGCAAACACCTATAAATTCCTATGATGATTCCTATGGATTGTATATCTACCACTTATAATAGCCTTAAATCTTCTGCAAAAGCCATGTAGCTAATCTTTAACTCTTTGCATTTCTGATGAAAGTTAAAATTTTTCATTGTTAGGAATTAGGGTGTTCAATAGTTTGGAAAGTGCTTCAACAACCAAAGTGAAAAAGCAAGGGCAAAGTAGATCCCCTTGTCTTACTCCTTTGGTGTTTTTAAATGATTTATTAGGGACTCCATGAATAAAAATGATGAAAGTTATTGTAGTTATGCATTCATTAATCCATTGCACAATCTATGATGGAAATCCAAAAGCATCAAAGAAATTTCAATGAAATCCTATCTAATGGTGGCAAAGGCTTTAAAGAAATCTATCTTAAGTACATAACTTTTCGATGATCTTCCATTTGAGTAATCCTTCGTCAACTCTTGAATCAGCAAGATATTGTCTTTTATATATATTTTTGGGATGAAAGCCCTTTAAGCCGGATTAATGAGATCTTTCAATGCTAACTTCAATATGTTTGTAATAAGCTTAGAGATGACCTTATAAACTTTGTTAAATTAAGGAGGGATTCTTTCTTTTTTTTAGGATTAAGCATATATAAGATATGTTCATTTCCTTAAGCATTCTTAAAGACTTGAAGAATTCTTGTATTGCTTCTGTAAGCAATCTACCTGTAATATCTTATGTCTCCTCAAAGAAATGTGCATTGTAACCATCTGGTCCAGGTGCCTTAGAGGGATGAAGACTAAAAAGAGCTTCACTTATCTCTTGCTAAAAGAAAGGAGCTTTAATAGAATCCCTCATTTCCTAGCTAATTATATACATTATAACCCTACTAAAATCCCAACCTTTATTACTGTTATTGCAATATGATCCCATCAACTTAATGAAGCATTATAGAGTAACTTCTTCTATCTTGTTCTGATCTGTATGCTCTACCCTATTCACATCTTTCGGCACAAACATTTTTTTTCAATTTCTTCTGGCTAAGATTATGGAATGGAATAATTTTGTATTCGCATCTCTTTCCCTCAACCAATTAATTCTTGACTTTTGCTTGATAATTGAATTATGTAGATAAAAAGCATCATTATATTCCTTCAATCTACATGTCTCCAAAGATCTAAAGGTTGTTTTATAGGGGTGCCTTTGGCAATTTTCCTATGCAATCCTCAAATTGTGCTTAGCATTAATAATACTTTGGGTGTTTTCCTTGACAAATTACTTTAACAGATTTCACATTTTGAAGCTTCCTCATAAGTTGATATGTTTTGTAACCTCCAACTTCTTTAGTCCAGTTTTTGCAAACAATCGCTTGGAATCCCTCTTTGTTTGTAAGGACATTAAAGAATCTGAAGGGGCTCTGGTTGAATTATAAGGATAAATCTTCAATATTTCAATCTACAAGTGGTCTAAGCTAACATTGTCCCCAAAGTGCACATATGTGTTCGAGAATTCAGTGAGCCACTTTTGGTTAACTATAGTTCTATCTAGTTTTTTTCCTGATAATTTGTAACACCCCACTCCCGCAAAACCCGAACCCGATATCGACAGTGATACTCGGATCCGTGCCCCGCGAGGGTGGCGTGTCACATCACTAACAAA
>JANQBM010000003.1:17525218-17547247 GCA_025594535.1 Erythroxylum domingense
GTAGCGCTCCATTATCTTAGGTTATGTGTCGGAATGACCTACGGGCGTTCCGGTACGTACTCTAGGGTAATGGGGTGCTACATAATTAGGTCACCCTGTTGCTTATTTTTCCATGTTAATAGGTGGCATGTATCTTAAATGCACTAATCCTATATGTTGTGTAAGTTCTTTAAGTTCTCTACTAGCTCCGTTATGTTTCATTCTTCCTCTTCTACTTCAAAAGGAGAAAGTATGCAGTTAAAGTCATCTGTCACTATCTATGGCGTGACTATTCCTGCATTGATGGTTTTGATGTCCTCCCATACTCTTGCTCTTTAGAATATGAAATTAGAAACGTACATGATTGAAAAATCAAACTAAGTTTTAACACCTTGAATCTTCCATGATCCGGTCAGATTCTCAAGATGGTTGTATCAAAGCTTTGTATGGATTATAAGCAATGATGATATTATTATTGTATAGTGAGTATGATTTGACAATATTTTTCATTCTGAGCCCCAAAAACTAAGACACTTCTATAAACGGGGCATCTTTATTTTTGTTTTAATCAAACCAATATTCAATGGCTTCTTCTTTAAGATAACCTCTTTTATAGATTTTCTTTTAGGAGGATCATTTAGCCCTCTTACATTTCATATTAAAATTGTCATGGAGTCACATAGGAGGTTAAGAACCCTTTAGTCTGCCTTCCCTTCATTCCTAATCTAAGATTTTTTCCTTAAGGTTGGGTCCATTTGCCATTCTTTCTGATACGCGGGTTCCTTGTAAAATTGAAGTTTGAAAAATTTTCTTTGGTAAACTAATATTTGTTAATAAAATATATTCAATTTTTAAAATTAATGTTATTATATAAAATTGAAAGTTTTTAATTTCGTAAAATATTTTTTGAAGTATGAAAATTTATGTATTTAAAATTTTATTTATTAAATAACTATCAAATTTAAAAATATTTTTGAATTTTAATTATATTAATAATAATCTTTATAAGATATTAATATTAAATAATCAGATACATAAAAATAAGTTGCATAAAAAATAAAATAAAAAAACTCAACTGAAATGTCTTCCGTAATTTAAAAAACTGTTAGAAGTCCGATTAAATGATGGCACGTTTGCCGTAAACGAGAAAATGACAAGGACACAGTCTACTCGGACTAACGAGGCGCCTCAGAACAAACTCCATTTTGTACAAGTGAAATGTGCATTCATTGTTGTTGCCAGCTGGTAGCTGGCCTGTCACTAAAAAAGTTCCTGCTGATAGTTGATCACCGACTCATCGTTTTGCTTTAACATTTACTACTTACTTTGTGCTAATTATTAATTAACACATCCTCCTGGGCCTGGCTAATACCCACGACAGGATAAGTAGGCCCACGTGTTCATTCCATAACGACAGCACGTGACCGTCACCCTCCAATAAGCTGACATGTAAGTTTTATCCCTATTCCCAGACTTCAATTCTCACGGTTTCATCTACAAATCTGAACCGTTGGTTAATGCAACAAAACAAAAAAAAGCAGACACTTACTTGTCGTGTCAGTCACAGCCAAGAAAGATCAAGAGAACGCGTCTTTTGCCAGCTGCCCTTATTTTATTTTATTTTCTTTTCTGTTTTTCATTCAGTGCCCGGGTGGAAGCCTAGTGGGAAGGTGTTCTTTCTTCGGACTTAAGTGGGTTAGCGTAGGTGGCACATACTTTCATCGGTCAATCAAGAGGTCGAGGGTTGGACTCTTGGGTATGCAGTAGACTCCTGGATCAGCGGTAGCCCTCTTTAATTTGAGATGTTCCTGTCGCGGAAGCTTTAAAAAAAAAAATTTACCTGTGCCTAAATTTTTCTTCTAACTCTAACTATTTAATAATTATAAAAAAACAAAAGGCACAAGATATTTGGATTTATATCCGTTCATCTTCACTTAATTAAGATTAGGAATTTGGCTTTCGCTTATATATGTAGAGGTGTTAAATACCCGGTGATAATAATTAGCCACTTTTTATAAGGTAATAACAGGAATTAATTTGAACATAATAATAATTTAAAAATATCACCGATTTACCCAAGTAATGTATACCTCGTAAGTTAAATAAAAATAAAGCCACTGGGATCCACATGTCACTATCCTCAAATTAAATACAAAAAGTACCCCTCTTCTCACTCTACACTGTCTCACCCCCAGCTCCAGACCCACACTCCTAACTAGCCCGCTCGTCGCCCACGATGCTGCGTCGCTGCCTCTTCCTATTTCTCCTTGCACTCGCCCCAACTCCGTCATACACGTCTTCAACCCAACTCCCAGCGTTCCGCGAAGCACCGGCATTTCGAAACGGCAGAGAGTGTCCTAAAACGACATGGCCGTCAATAACCGGAAAACTACACCACGATCCCCTCATAATCCACATCGCTATGACTCTTGATTCCACCTATCTCCGCGGCTCCGTTGCTGGAGTCTTCTCCGTCCTTCAACACGCCACGTGTCCGGAGAACATCGTCTTCCACTTCATTACCGCTTGCCGCCGCGCCGACCTCCGGCGAACCATTGCCTCTACATTCCCTTCCCTAAGTTTCCACGTCTACAGCTTCGATACCGATTTGGTGAAAGACAAAATATCATCGTCCATACGCCGAGCGCTGGACCAACCGTTGAATTACGCGAGAATCTACCTCGCCGACCTGCTGCCTTCTAGTGTACGGAGAATTATATACTTGGATTCCGATCTGATAGTGGTTGATGACGTCGCAAAGTTATGGAACATAAATTTGGGAGCACACGTGCTGGGTGCACCCACGTACTGTCACGCGAACTTCACAAGTTACTTCAATGCACGGTTCTGGTCGAATCCCATCTATGCAGCATCCTTGAGGGGCAGGAGGGCGTGCTATTTCAACACGGGGGTGATGGTGATAGACACGTGGAAATGGCGTGAAGGGAAGTACACAGAGAAGTTGGAGTACTGGATGAGGGTTCAGAAGAGGTATAGGATATATGAGCTGGGGTCGTTGCCGCCATTCTTGTTGGTTTTCGCCGGCGACGTGGAGGGGGTGGAGCACAGGTGGAACCAGCATGGGCTTGGTGGTGATAATGTACAAGGGTTGTGTAGAGATCTGCATCCCGGGCCCGTCAGTTTGTTGCATTGGAGTGGTAAGGGTAAGCCTTGGCTCAGGTTGGACTCCAAAAGACCGTGTCTGCTCGACTCTCTGTGGGCCCCTTACGACTTATATCGTCATCCGTCATCCCTGTTTTCTAATAGCTAAAGTTGAACTCAAGAATGGGAATGATGAAATACGGATTCAACGGCGGTGATTTGGGTGGGTGTCACTTGGGCTGGTAAATAAATAAATGCTTTGATTGTCTTGGTCAACAGGTGTATAAGGATGGTGCGTTGGGTTTGGGTGGCTGTAAAAAAAGGTGGGGGATTGGATCTTTCTTTCTATTGGATGGCTGAAATGGAAATCCCTTTCGGGATGGTGTTCCTTGTGGTTGTAAAATAGCAAGAAGGTGATTGCTTTTATATGGTGGTTTCCACTTAACGCAATCATTTGATTGATTTCATTAAAATTGTGCAATGTCTCATAAGGATTGTTTGTCATTTATTTGTGTGTAAAGCAGAGTGACATAATTCCTGTTTTGCCCTCTCATTTTGGCTGCTTTCTTTTATATAAAGCATAAACAAATAAAACACCGTACAATTTATTACAGAACTTGAGCCATGTTTTGCACACACAAGAGTTCACTTTCTATGGTCTGAGTGAGACCCAAAAGTTAAACTGTTCAGTGTGATAAGACAAATAAGTGTATAGTAATTAATTATGCATATCCGAATAAGGGGAAATATCATCCAAGAAAGATGGTTTGATTCTTCTCAAACACAACAATATACTGGTATGGAAATGTAAATTGTAAAGGGAAAGGGGCTTGTTGCTGCACAATTCCCGCCAGGTAGGCTGTGATATGGTCACCTAAAATCTATCTACAAACAAACATCAGGGACCATCTTGTGAATAAGACCATTCTCATCTGATGCACAAACAACAGCTCAGGACAGATTTATATACATCTACGTGCCACTTGTATCAGTCATTAATTGCCCTTTTCCTCCACAGACAGACACCTATGAAACTGTCATTAAAGAACCGAGCCGCCCCAACACATCACTGACTGAAAGAAGTAAAATAACTGACGAAACCAAATATTTAAAAGAATAAAGTTCAGAGATAAATTGTTTGGGCCCCAGTTTAATGACCACAAAAATTAGAAATCTCTTAATATTTTATAGGGTTATTAACATTTCAATAGTTCAAATTTTAAAAAATAACAATAAAATATCTAAATTTTCAATTTTTTTAATTCTAACACAAATTTCAAAAAAAAACTATAAAATATTCAAAATTTCAATTTTTTAATTCTAACTAGACGTTAATATTTTCGTTAAGTTTAAAAATAACTTAAATCAGATTACGTAGCTCTGATGACATTACTAATACAGTACGTTGTAATGCGAGAGTAATTTGAAGCGTTAGAAAAATAGAAAAAAAATAAATGACTGAGAATATTAGGAGAACAATAGATAACGTCGGGTTAAAATTGAAGAAAATTAAAAGTTTAAATATTTTATTGTCATTTTTGAAGTTTGAGGTATAATTAAAAAAAATTAAAAATTTAGATATTTTATAATTACTTTTTAAAGTTCAAGTTATAATTAAAAAATTGACAAAAATTTACACTCCTTTTGACAATATTAACTCTATTTTATAAGACCAAGGCACAGATAACACTACCTTATATCTTATAAGTTATATATAAGCAATCAGCAATGTTAAAGGATGAGGATATTCTTATATTCACTTTCTTTTAATTATTGCACCTTTTCTCCATACGTTCTTTAATTTGTTTGTTAGAGGCCAAACGTGAAAGAAAGTATATTATATTGAATTACAAGTTAGGGATTCATATTTTAGAGCCTTCAAAATAAAATTTTAATGTTTATATTAAAATATAAGTTAAATTTTAACATTTGACATCATTCAAAATAAATCATAATATTTTCAAACTATTCAATTTAAACCTTAAAAACAATAACAACGTCACTTAATAAAAATTCAACTAACATACATAATCTAAAGAGGTAAAATAGTACGTAATATTAACTTTAATTAATAGAGAGGTTACTTCCTAATTTTAACGTTAAATGAACGTAAATCTCAAAATATCATATTTCTATTTATTGGTCAATATTGATATGATACATTTATTATTTTCTATTACTTATGTGAATCTTACCTAGTTATGTGCGTATCATGTGATATGCAAGGTCTACTCATCTTAATTAAATATAAATTATCATTAATCAAAATCTTCTTAATATTTGATTACTCCAAGTTAACCTTAATTAACTTTAATAACTCTAGTTTAGTCTAATTTAACAAAAAAATTCCCAATTTTTCAATTTACACACATGTCGTCGCACATGCCAAGCCACCAACTAATGTCGATAACTGGCAATTATTACTGCCACCAACAATTACAAAACTAAAAGCCTAGCTATAATCGGCATCTCATGCCATCACCGATAAAAAACACACCTCCATAATATGCCATAGTCGAATCTAACATCATTCTAGTAGCCAATCTTTATCAGCATCCACTGCATCTTCAACCTAAAGCTAACATATATTAGATTAAAACCTACCTTAACCTAATCCAAAGTTAATGGATTGGGCCCGATCAAATTGGGCTTCAAATCATGCTTGAGTTAAAGGAGTTCACCCAAGGCTTAACCTAATAGCCAAACAACCATCCCCTTACTACCAAATGACATAATTTTGGTCTTAGAGTTTAAGAAACAAAGTTATCCAAAATAGTGTCATTTTAGTATAAGGAGGAGGCAGTCATTATAATTTATGAGTATTTTCACTTTGGATGACACTCCTGAATTGATTAAGAATTTAAAGATCTTGGCATACCTAATTTCACCTAGTTTTCTTGAAAAAGTGCGTCACCTTGGGCAACAGGCAAGAAGAATAAGAAGAAAAAAACAAAATCTACTCTAATATATACTCCTCATGTCAAACAGAGTTTTTTTAAAATTATTTTGATTAAATTAGGTTAGGTCGGATTAACAAGAAATTAGAAAATTTTTATTAGTATTAATTTATATTTAAATAAAATGAGTGAACCTAGAAATTTTTTTATTAGCATTAATTTATATTTAAATAAAATGAGTGAACCTACATGACATACGACAACATGAGACCTATATGACTAATAAGAAAGAAATGTATCATATTAGCATTGACGTGACATATAATGAACAAAAACATAATCTCATCTGAATTTCTGTCCATTTAATTTAAGTTTATTTTGAGCGTTTCAAAATGTTAGAGTCTAACTTGTATTTTGGTGCAAATGTTATTGTTAAAAATACACTTTTTACCATTATAAAGAAAGAAATCCAAGAATGGCTAAACATGTGAAAATTTTAGAATATTGTATTGTAAATATAAAAACCCCACTTTAAAAAGTTTATAATAACATTATCATGAGTATATGTATTTTATAACTGTGATAAATTTCTTATAAATATATGTGAACAATATTTTTATGTCAATTTTATTACACTAAATTTCTTCTTGATTTTATAGGTGTGTATTTATTTAACATAATTTATATTGTGTTTTGACTTTTTAAATTTATTTTGAATAAATATAAATTTAAGAAATATAATATATAACATTATGAATATTATTTCATTAATCTTTTACGTATTGTTACATAATTTTTATGAAATTAAAAAAGGTTCTTGATTAATGTATAAATAATAACCTTTAATTTAATATCTATTTAATCTTGCTATGATTTTATAAATGCATTATAAATTGTATGTTGATTTTATACACTCACTTATTTAAATTTGTGAAGATATAAAGAGTGTCTTAATTTTATAAATATTTATTTTATTGATATTTAATTTTAAATTTTTATAAACTTTAATTTCATAGAAACATAAGCTATGAGTGTATTCTTTAGAATGAACCACGTGTAGAATCAAGGTGAAAGTAGCTATTATATATATATATACACATATATGTGAATTATCATGTTTCCAAATTAAAATTCAACATTAAATTATAATTGAATTCCTTCAATTCCTTGATTAGAATTTAATTTTTAATAAATAAAATCTTATATTTGATTTTCAAAATTTATTAAACTTTAAAATTAGAGCCACTATTTTAACTTTTTAACATTTCATGTATAACTAGTGGAATTTATATTAATAAGGAATTGGTAAATTTAAAAGCAAGTGTTAATGTAATGTCTTATGCTATATGTTAAAGAGATTAGGATTAGCTAAACTAGAACTCGTTAGGAGAGTAATGTAACTTGTTGACAATTCAACGAAAATTCCTATAAATTCTTAGCTAAAAAGGGTGTAAAAATCAATGTTAAGGAGGTAAATTGATATTTAGGAGTAGAAATGAAGAACACGTATTTTAAATGATGAGATGCCATTTACATTTATTAAAGACTTAAGGCAAGCTAATTATTCCAATCTTCTGTAGGGAATCATCAAATAACAAGTCAAATGTCCAAGAAAAGTGAGGATGAAGATAGGGATAAAGAGGAAGACAGGGATAAAGAAAAAAGGTCTATACGAGAGACGCTGATCCTTTGAATGACACATCGTGTGATGATGAAGAAGGAATAATCCATATTGACTAACAATTAATCGAGCTTAAGAAAAGAGTCCAATTAAAAGATTTATAAATAACCACTTATTGGAAGGTAACCTAAAAAATGTTAAATATACTTTTAAGTTTGTTTAGAGTTATTTTTTGGAATTATGAACTAATAATTTAGATTTTTATTAAATTGGTTAATAAGTTCATATCTCTTATTAGTTGTTTAGATTTGCTATTTTATGCTTTTATTTTTTATGCTTTTGTTATTAGGAATACAAAGGAAAGCACACATGAGCTTAAAGAGAAAATCTTAAGAGTATTGGAGAGTAAACATGTAAGAAACAAAGTAATAGAAGGCTAAAAAAAATCACATATGTGTTGAATTGTATTATTGAACATGATCTGTGACACGCCCTTCCTAAACCATATTGATTTGTAAGTTTTTCTAAGAGGAACCATAACCTATGACATGCCCATATCCCAGACTATATCTACATGCTAAGAAACATAGGAGGATTCATGGCCTAGGGATATACTAGTGTTCTTTGTCATATAATGAGGGAGTTAGATACAAGAGGAACTACGACTTATTAACATGTCTATGTCCTAGGTCATATTTGTTGAATTGAAAAAATTAGGATCCATACCTTAAAGACAAGCCCATGTCACTAGTTATGGATTTAGAACTTTTTTAGGAGGCTTTATAGTTGAGGCCACACTTATGTCCAAATCAAGTCCTAAAAATTTTCTAAACTAAAACAGTCCCCAATCTTTATCATAGTCATGCTATAGATCATGTTGCTAAAATTTAAAATCTAAGGGTTTAAGATATACCGTCACTTTCATCTCCCTCTCCATGTTTCTCTCAATTTTTTCAAATAGTCATAACCCAAATTACATTAACAAACAAACCAATTTGATTTTCAACATTTTCCTTTATTATTCATTAGGATTAAACTACTTTTTCATGTTAACATCCCACACTTCTCTTAAATTAAGGCTCTAAACTCATCTCTTTGAGAATTTTCAAGTTTTTAGAGATTCCTTTCTTATTTTCACTTCTCGACACTCAATCTAGCTATAAAAAATGAGTTCACAACCATCCACGATCAAGAAGGTGAAGGATAGAGCCATTTAGTGTGCATTAAGTAGCCAAACTTTATTGTAAGAAACAACCTCAAATAAGCATCCAATGCTCACTTTCAAGGAACCATTATTTTATGAAATGTATACTTATCCTTAAATTATACCTTTTAAATCAAATAGGAGTATGGAATGGATTGTATTAGAGTTTGTAAGATTAGCCTAAGATGTGTAGAAGTTTATATAAAACTCAGGGTAGAGCTTGTTTTTCAATATTGCTGAATATGCTTGTTAGGTGTTCGCCCTAGAGGTTCTTATCATATTTATGGTGAATTAATATAAGAAATTGGATAAGAGGAATTCAGTCAAATTTAGCTATGTGGGAATCAAATGGAGACTTTATTTCATACTTTTAGGTTATAATATGGCTTCTTCATACTCAAGTATATGGAGTTAGAGGAGTATAAGAGTGCCTTAGTTAAATTCCTTGATAAGCTCTAAACATGTCCCTTAAGAATTTTGGAGTTTAGTTTTAGGGGAAATGAGCATAAATGATCCACTAAATAGTAAAAGCACCTTTGTCCTATCTTTGGCCCTAAGATATTTGTATAGAAAGCTTAATGATATGGTGAATCCCATTAATATAAATATTATAGCAGTGATCTTATAACCTAGTTTACTAGTTTTTCAAATATTTAGAATAGATGGGCTCCAAAAAGAAGAGAGCATTTATGGCATTACTTATTTAACTAGGTTGGAAAAGAACCTAAGTAGTTTTGACACTCTGTTAAAGTTGACCATGAGTCATTGCATGACTCTTATCAACCTAGATATGTTGAGATATATGAGACTAGTTAGGAAGGTTGTTAGAGATAGAGAGACATGATCTTGCTTAAGGAGTAAGAGAGAAGTCCAATCTAGGAGCAAAGGAACCTTAAATAAAGGAGACAAAATAGGTATATAATGTTTTATAGCCCATAAACTAATAACTATTATAAGAATAAAGTGACAAGATTATTATTGATCTTAATAATAAATATTGAGGGGAAAAATTCTGTGCTATAAAGGATGCAATAGAAATTAAAGAAGTAGGTATAACAATTGAGACAAATGGAGCACGATTATCTACTTACTTTCAGGCATATGAGGAATTTAATATTAACTTACTTTTGCATTGTATTGTTTAAGTGTTTTCTTTAGTTGTGTTTAAGTTAAAAATAAAATTTAGATGTTGATTATATGTGTTTTGTTAAACAAAAGAAAAAAAGAGGCTAGAGATGTTCTTAATCCCTCCCCCCTTTATATTTATCATCCTTAAGTTTTTATAATTCTTTATATTCTATATATTAAACACAACATGTAACTTAAGTGTGGGGAGGGAAGTAACTACTTATATCCGCCTTTTTCTTACCAAATTTATTAAATTAGTTTAATATGTAATAGTTCTAAGAAAATTTTTATTAATGAAAAAAGATTAATCAAGATAAAATTTTGTAAGTTTGATTTTTGTTGCAGTTTAATTAATTTAGGCCAATAGTTATTAAATAATTTAGTTTTAATTTTTTCAAACAATTGTTTAGTTTTAATGTTGCTATAATATGGATATTGTTGTTAATCTTTATTCTTTTTTGTGAAAAGCAGATCACTATTAGCTTTGGCTATCCTAACAAATTCATTAGCTGGATCGATTCTTGCATATCAATAGTTTCTTATTAAATGTTAATAAATAGAGAACCTATGCATCTTTATCATGTAGCTAAAGGTATTTGGTAGGGAGATCCTCTTTCTCCCTACCTATTCACTATTGCTATGGAAGTTCTTCAGAGATTGACTCAGATATATACTGATGAATGTTCAAATTTTAGATATCATTATCATTATCGTGAGCCCAATATCACTCAACTTTTTTTTCAGATGATCTACTTATGTTATATGCTAATGACTCTAATTTAATTGCGATAATCTTAACTTCCCTGCAGAGATTCCAAGATGTATTAGGTCTGAGGTTTAACCCTTAAAAGAGTCATCCTTACCTTTCTAAGCACAGTCCAGTGGACTGCTCTAGGTGATCATTGATGCAGGGCTTTCAATAAAACAATTGCCTTTTAACTATATGGGTATTCCTATCTCCATAAGGAAGCTGATTGTAAACCTTTATTGGACAAAGTTCATAAAAGAATCACTAACTAGAGCAATAAAATTTTGTCTTATAGAGGTAGATTACAGCTAGCTATATCCATTCTCAATAATCTACACATCTATTGGCTAGCACACTTAGCAATACCTACAGGAATATTGAAAAGATTAAAAAAAGTATACAAGACTTTATATGGCATGGACAAAATCTCAATGTTAAAAAGACTTCCAAGGTCAAATGAAATGTCATTTCCTTACCCAAAGAACATGGTGGATTAGATATCAACTCAGCTAGTAAAATGAGCAATGCATTGTTAGCTAATAAGTTATGGAGGATTTGTTATAACAAGGAGAGTCTCTGGGTGAAATGGGGGCACATGTTTCATGTTAAACAATGAAGCATTTGATCTGTAGCTCAAAAAAATACTGTCCTATACTTCTCATCAAATATTATGTACCAGATCTTTTATACATTCTCATATCAAGCATTACATTAGAGATGGCAAAGGCATAACATTCTGGTTTGACAACTGGCATCCTCTTAGACCATTATGCAAGCCTCAGTATTTTTCAATTTTAACATAGTTAATCCTTGTAAACACCAAAGTGCACACATTTGTTTGCAATGACAACTAGTATTGGCCATTTCATGTACGGAGAGGAATTAGACCAATAGTTTATCATATGCTAGATTATTCACCTGATCTAAGGCATGAGGATGAAGTTAGATGGGAGTTATATAACTCTCATAAGTTTACTATTTCCTCACGTAAACTGTTGTTGCTTGGTCCATTGATTACTTTCCCCTTTCACAAGTTGAAATGGAGTTCTAGAACAACTCAGTCACACTCTTTCATACTTTGATTAGTAGCTCAACTTAGGATAAATATCAGAGATAGGATAAAATTTCAGATCTCAGATAAGTTCTATCCTTTATGTACCAATGAGGAAGAATCAATTAATCACGTCTTCTTCAAGTGCTACAACATAAGTCCGCTATGGAGAAACTTTCTTAGTTTATTTGAACTATAAGATATAAATCTCAGTTTGGAAGACTGTCTGTATTGGATCAATGAGCTAAAATGGAAAAGCAAGGAGGATTTGAAGGTAGTTAATGTTGGTTTTGTAATGCTTGTACATTTCATATGGATGATGAGAAACACTAAGATATTTGGGAAACCTGAGCTTTATATTAATTACATGTGGACGAAGTTTTATCTCAAGCTAAGGATGACTAGTTTGACAAAATTGCATCAACATCTCATCTTAACTAGTATTAAGTAGCTAATGAGAATATAAACAGTAAATGTATTGTCGATCAATTGTAGGTAACTAAGTTGTACAAACTCCAATTGTTGTAGATGATTTTCACTTCCTTTTGTAATTTCCATCTTTTGTGAATGAATATAAACTACTTGTTTTCCAAAAAAAGGTATATCACAATTAGTTTTCAATATTTTAGAATTAATTGAAAAGTTGAAAATAAATTATAGATATGATAGATTTTATCATAAAAGTTTGTTCTTTGTTTTTAATTTTAATATAGAGTACTAATTTTTTTCTTCCATCAAAGATATATAATACCATTGATATATCTTTGTGATATATGGTCGAGCTATTGTTGTTTTGTTATGTTTGCCTGCTTTTTTAAGTTTCATACATGTACTTTTGTTCTTTTTCTAGTTCAATTGTTTTATATGATGTTGCCTAAAAAGTATTTGTATGGAATTGAAAAAAAAACCTGAATAATAGTTAATAGAATCATAAAAAGGAGCTATTGAAAAATTTGCTAAAAGAGTAGGATCCTTTAGTAAGAATTTTGAGGAATTAGATGAAAGTAATTTTTAACAACCTAATGAAAATTTAGGTGATGAGATTCATATTCATGTTATTAATTTAAGCATAATCATGTACCAAATGCATCTAATTTAGAAAATTTAAGGGATGCGTAACTAATCCATTCATTGAATATTTTATTATCCTAGAAATTATGCAATATTGACAATAAAGCAAGGGACATTTTAGTTGAAAAAGGGCCTATAAGGGAATTGAATCTTTTGTTTCCTTTAGACAATCCCTCTCGGCATTTTTCATATTGTTATTACTCTAGAAAATTAAGCAATGGAGAGATTAGCAATAGACAATGGCTGGTTCACTATAAACATATGGATAAAGTATATTGTTTTGGTTATAATTTGTTCAGATCCAATAGCAAACAAAGTGCATTAGCAAATGATATATTTGGATATAAGAAGCATATTAGTGAGAGACTCAAAGAACATGAGAATAATGTTGAGCATTTGACTAACATGAAGGCGTAGAATGAACTAAGAGTAAGATTGAGCAAAAACTAATCAATTGATAAAGATTTGCAATAAGAAATTGTAAAGGAGAAAGAACATTAGAGACAAGTTTTGATCAGAATAGCTTTTATTGTGAAATTTCTTAGTACATATAATTAGGCCTTTCAAGGAACTAATGAGAAACTTTACCAAGATAGTAATGATAATTTTTTAAGATTGATCCAGATGATTGTTGAATTTGATGTGATAATGCAAGATCATGTTAGACGTATTCAAAATCATGAAATTCATTATATTATCTTGGTTACAAAATTCAAAATGAATTGATTTCTCTTTTAGTTCATACTGTTAGAAGTTCTATTATAAGAATCATTAAAGAGGTTAAATAATTTCTTTAATTCTTGATTGTACTCTAAGTCATCAAGAACAAGAGTCTAGTAGTATGATGTATGAATATGTCAAGTAATAACATTTATAATATGGAAAGAAAAAAGAAAATGCAAACCTTAGAAAAGGATACTAGGAATCGCTAGGTTTAGAATTTTAAAATCTAATTGGACAGGTAGATGAAACATTTGAATTAGGATTTTTCAATGAATTACTAAATACATATAAGTCTCTTGATCTTAATGTCCATAATGGGTCAAGATTATGATAGTGGTTTTAATATGAAGGGAGAGCAACAAGGGGTTCAAAAGTGATTACTTTTATATTTCATATGCTTGTCATAGTCTTAATCTTACTCTTATAGATATGACACATTCTTATGTTAAAGGTATTTCATTTTTTAGAGTTATGCAATGTATATATACATTATTTTTAAGTTCTCCTAAAAGGAGGAAGATTTTAATTGATAATGTTTTGGGCTTAACCTTTAAATCATTATCCAATACTCATTAGGAGAGTCAAATAAAAAGTGTTAAAGTTATTAACTTTTAAACTCCTCAAATAAGATTGTATTTGGTGGAATTATCTAGCTCTTTTGATGATGCCAAGTTAAAGCATAAAGTGGAAAGTTTGGTTAGTGAACTTGAGAGTTTTGAGTTTTACTTTGCATAGTTATTTGGTATGATATTTCATTTGCTATTAATATGGTAACTAAAAAGTTTCAGTCTAAATCTATGTGCATCAACGCTACCATGGATAATTAGAAGGTGTGATGGTATTTTTTGAGAAATGTAGAAACAAATGGTTTATCTCTAGTATGAATATTGATAAAAGCCTTACAAATGAGATGAATTTAGCACCTCCACTTCCAACTGGATATCATATTATTAGGAAAGGGCAATTTGATGAAAATGATCATAATGAAGAAATACAATCAACTGAGGAGTCATTTATAGTTAGTTACTTTCTAGTTATTCTAGATATAGAATTGCTTGCTTTGTTGAAGAATAAAATTGATTAATGACATTTGGAAGTATTTTTTTATTCTTATTTGATTCAAAGAAGTTGAGATTATTGGACAATAATGAGCTAAGAGAATATTGCACTGATATTTTGACTTTTTTTTTCTTACGATAATATGTCGAATGTGGATTTAAATGATCTTTTTGTTTAATTAAAAATGTTGCAAATAATTTTGTCGAATGAGTTAATGTCAGTAGTTAAGATCCAAATGTTTCAATTGTTTTTATCAAATCTTATTAATTGTAACTGTGGCTGTAAGATTAGTTGAGAGAAGTTTTCAAAGTTAAAGTTATTGAAAACCTGCATAAGATCATAAATGTCATAGAAAGGTTGGATGCTTTGGCTATTTATGTATCGAGAAGGATATATTGGACAATATTGATCTCGATACTATTATTAATGATTTTGCATTTAAAATTGAAGAAATTATTTTTAATGATCATCTATATGCTCATTAGTGTAGTTTTGTCGTCGCTTGGTGTTTTGCAATTTGATGTTGTTGTTCTGTTGTTACTATTGTTGTTTTAAGTGATTTTGTTATTGTTGACATTTGTAAGATGTTGTTAGCGGATATTATGATCATTTAGCCTTAGTATTTTCTTGAGTATATGGGCTTATGATCTAAGTAAGTTTTATATGAATATTTGATTTTGGTAATAAAAATATGCTTTTAAAATTTATATATTTATATACTACTGATTTATTAGAGTTTTTCTTTTTTTTTTCTTTGTCATGTGCTTATAAAACGTTAATAACGATCCTAAAAGAAGGGGTTTAAACTGGTGGATATATATATATATATATATGTATATAGGTGACTTTGAGCTCACCCATAATTTGATAGCGAAGGACTCCTAGCTTCGTCTTCATACAAAGGCGGGGGCTGCTACTCATACCCAACAGGATGATGGAGAAGCTACTAGGTGCAAAAACTTCGGCTTTCTCATTTCCAAGAATTTATAAAAGTCTGTTCTATATCTATATTACACATTTCCAGTGCCAGAAATAGGCACATATGTATGTTCTTATAGTTCAGGAAAGCCTAGGAAGAAAGCAAGCTTTTTGACTTCAAATGAAGCTTATAAGGAAATTGAGTGAGACCATAGAAAGAAGAAGGAAAAGCTTATGTGGATCTCATGAAGCTAATGAATAAAAATTGTATGTTTCTGTGTAAATGTCTTGTCTGGGTCTTGGACTTTAGGGTTAAAAATGGAATAAATTAGTTTAAAATTGTGGAGAAAAACGACCGATTCTTTTGACTACACGTGTATGGCTCTCGGTGACTTATCACTTATGGTCATGATCTGATCACATAAAGAATAAAAGGGAATTAAATGAAGTGAATGCCAGGAATTGCATATTTAGTCTCCCCACTTTCCTAGATGAGCTCCGGAATTCAGAGATGGCAGTGTGACATTTCCTCGATGGTCTGCGATGGCAGTTCGTGCAAGTTGCAACGATTCTCAGGAATACGTGTTATTCCTTTTAATTTTTATTTTTCCTTTCCCTTTTATTTTTAAATGAATGAAACTCAGCTTTTCAAATCCTGTCCCGTTCACCACCAATATTCTTTATAAAGTACAGAAGGTTTCACTAGAATTTACCTTTGCCTAGGTATAAAACGAATTTTATCTTTTTAACATCATTTTAATAGTTTAAAACTTAGCAAAAGGTATGCTAAATAGTTAAAGCTTTTAACTTCTAACATATATGTTATTTCTCATTGTATTTTGAAATAGAACAAAAACCTTATCAATTGCTCCGAGATTTGTCTTTTTTATTAAATATTTACAAATCCATTTTTAACTTATTAAAATTTTATAATACTTTCTCTAAATATATTAAATTCAATAATATATTCTTAGAAATTTATAGTATAATAAATCTTATAAAATTTTTTAATTTTAATTTTAAAATTTTTATTAAATTTTATTTAAGAATAGTTGTTTTACAAAAAAAGTGTTAATATTGAAGATTAATTTATAAATATCAAATATTTAATTTAAAAATTTTGTAAACCCGCGAACAAAACTATTTTCTAATGTGCCACTTATAGAGAGAAACACAGATAAGGCAAAAGGAACGAATATTGTTGTTGTCTTTTCATTCTGTATAATGAGTTTAAATACAGAAGAATCATTTATATGCATCTAGAAGCTACGACTACGTAACAATAAATTGTTATAGTTGAGTTGTAAGTGGTTACAGTCCAACAATAATTAGTTACAGTAAAATTACGTAAGCTGAGATTAGTCCTCAACATGCCCCCGCAAGAGCATGTCTCCGTCGAGAACATGCATCTTGTGTCTTAACGTAGCATGTCGTCGAGAAGGCAATGGCTTGGTAAGGGCATCAGCGATTTGTTCATGTGTTGAAATGTGAGCAACTGTCAGTTGCCCCGCTTGAACAAGTTGACGTACATAATGATAATCCAAGGCAATATGCTTCATTCTAGTATGAAAAACCAGGTTTTTGCATAAATACGTAGTGCCAAGATTGTCACAGAAGAGGACCGGTGACCCTTTAAGAGGAAGATGAAGTTTAGATAATAATTTTTGCAACTATTGAAGGTTAGCCATTGTTGTTGCAAGGGAACGATACTCAGCTTCAGTTGAGGAATGCACAACAGTGCGCTGTCGTTTAGAGTGCCATGAGACTAGATTCCCACCAAAGTATACCAGATAAGCTGAGGTAGATGTTTTGTCATCACTATTGCCAGCCCATTCGGCATCACTGAATGCTTGAAGAGATGTCGGAAGGTTTCCAAATACTTGAAGAGTCATTTGTTTTGGCTTATAAAATTGTAACCCAAACTGTATTGTTCCTTTGAGATAGCGATACATCCGCTTCACTTGTTGTAAGTGAGTGACTGTAGGTGCATGCATAAACTGAGCAAGTTTGTTTACCGAAAACACTACATCCGGTCTAGTATGAGATAAATACTGAAGAGCCAACTATTTTTTTATAAACTGAGACATCTGCAGGAGCAGTACCGTCATCGAGGTGCAGCAAAGTGGAGAGGCATAATGGGGTGGATGTTGGTTTTGCTTCAGTCATATCAAAACGTTGTAGAATGTCCCGAATGTACTTATGCTGTGAGAGAAATAAGCCAGTAGTAGGAATAATTTCAAGCCCCAAAAAATAAGACAGAAATCCCAGTTGTTTTAACGAGAATTTGAGCGATAAATCAGTAATGAATTTTGATAAGAACATTGATGAATTTCCGGTGAGAAGGAGATCATCCATATAGATTAGAAAATAGGCAATAACATCGTTATCATTATAAATGAATAAGGATGGATCATTGATACTGTTGCGAAAACCATAGGAGAGAATGAAGTTTTTCAGTGAATCATACCAAGCACGGGGAGCCTGGCGAAGACCATAAATTGCCTTCCGTAATTTACAAACAAAATCTGGATGATCAGGATGGATAAACCCCGGTGGTTGTTGCATATAAATAGTTTCTGTTAAGGTTCCTTGTAAAAAGGCATTGTTTACGTCCATTTGATGAATGGACCAACTGTGAGCAATCGCAATTGTAAAAATGATTTTAAGAGTTTGGGGTTTAATAACTGGAGCAAATGTTTCATGAAAATCTAAACCTGGGGTCTGGGTGAACCCTTTTACAACAAACAGTGATTTATAGCATGCCACAGTACCATCTAGGTTTCTTTTGATCCTATACAACCATTTGTTTCCAACAATGTTACTGCCCTGAGGTGTTGGAACAAGTTCCCACGTTTGATTATTGATGAGAGCATCAAATTCCTCATTCATCGAGGTCCTCCATAATGGATCTTTTATGGCCTGCAAAATACATGATGGTTCAAGATTAATTGGTAGTGGATGTTTACTAACCTAATAGATCTTTTTCGATTTATGGATATTGTTCTTAGCTCGTGTTTGCATCGGGTGTGTGTTGGTAGTGGCAGGAAAAACTAAGGACGAGGTGCATGGTGATATGAGAACTGTGACAAGTTTATTGGTGCAGTCAAGAAGGCAGTAGGTAAGGAGGGCACTGAGACAACGCCGTCTGTGATATGATGAGAAATATTACAGTCCCCTTCTGTAGGAACAGGAGGTGTCAACACATTATCTAATTGGTTTGAAGTTGGTGCAAGATAAGGGGTGATAGAGTTAAAGAGATCATGTTGGGGCAAACCCTCTGGTGAAGGTAGGGAGGACTCTGTATGTGACGTACTTGAGTTAAAGGTAGGAATAGACATACTGAGGTTAAGAAGTGGAATGACTGCGTGAGGTGAGTTAAGTGAGAAGGTAGTGGTAGATGTGGACAAAGGAGGGGAGCTACAAAGACAATCATAAGGAAAAGAATTATCATAAAAGGTGACATGTCTAGAGACGTATGTTTTGTGAGTGATAGGGTCATAACAAAGATAGGCATCTTGGGGAGTTAAATAACCTATAAATATGCAAGGTATAGAACAGTGTTGTAATTTGTGGTTTGTATAAGGTCTGAGCCAAGGAAAACATAAGCAACCAATTGAATGAAGATGATGACAATTGGGTGGGGATTTGTGTAAAACCTCATATGGGAAGTGCATTTGGAGAACTGGTGTAGGTAATTTGTTGATAAGGTAAACAACTGTTTGAAACGCATGAGTCCAAAAGTTGGGTGGTAGGTTGGATTGATGAAGGAGAGCTCTACCAATTTCGACAATATGATGATGACGTCTTTCAGCTGTGCCATTTAACTCATGTGTATAAGGGGGGTTAGTAAAATGTGTGATTCTATTATGACCCAAAAAAGTTTTAAGAGCAATATATTTACCACCATTATCACTATAGACAGATGTGATTTTAGTGTTAAAGAAAATTTCAACTAGAGACTTAAAATGTGTGAAAATGGATAGCACTTCAGATTTACGGAGAATGGGGTACAACCAAATATTTGGAAAAATGATCAATAAACACTACATAATAACGAAAACCATCAACATATTGAACAAGAGCTGGACCCCAAACATCACTAAATGGCAACTGAAGAGGATGAGTACTAGACATATGCTTATTTAAAAAGGTCAATTTATGGCTCTTAGCACAAGCACAAGACACACAAGGACTCAAAGGACTATCATGAAGATGAAGAGAAAAACGCTTATTTAGATGCTGAAGAATTTTTACAGATGGATGGCTTAAGATGTGATGCCAGTTCCGAAGAGAGATGTGAGTAGCAACATATGCAGGATGGAGCTTCTTTGGAAGGGTAGTGTAATACAAATCATCAGCACAGTGACCCTGCATCGGTACCTCCTTAGTTGTGACATCCTTGACCTGAAAATGAGTGGAGAAGAATTCAACCGAAACATTATTAGCTGTGCAAAGCTTGGAAACTGAAAATAAATTATGTTTGAGGGTGGGAATATGTAAAACATCAGATAAAGATAAAGGTTTTGTTGAAGTACGGAAGATGGTGGTACCAGTGTTAGAAATCGGTAATTCAGTACTATTGCCAACTACCAGATGATCGGGGCCATTATAAGGTTTGCAAGTGAAAGATTATGAAGATCATTGGTGATGTGATGAGAGGCACCAGAATCAACAATCCACTTTTCGGAAGAATGCTCAACAGGCTTTTGAATGTGATAGGCCGAAGGGTGCTTGTTGTTAAGTCGTCAATGAAGCTTGAAACAATAACGAGCTGTATGTCCTGGCTTCTCACAATATTACCAGATGATGGAAGAATAACCATAGTTGCCACCACGGGATTGCACTGATTACACTGAATCGTCAGTTCTAGAAGGCAAACCAGAAGAAGTAGTTCTTTGTCATTGTTGGAAGGTGGAGGTGGTCATGGACCCCTGCGGCATAGTACGTTGTCTGTGACGATTCCAGTTTGACTTATACCCAAATAATGCAGTGGTAGGGTGGGTTAGAATTAGAACGAACCATCTGGTTCAAGTAAGTCTCATGAACAATGAGCTTCTCATAAAGTTCTTCAAACGAGATCGGAGTGTCTCGTGCCCGTATAGCTACTGCGATATCCTTAAATTCAGAATCAATGCCATTTAGAGCATGTATGATAAGGTCTGTGTCATCAACGATGCTGCCAATAATAGCTAATTCATCAGAAATACTTTTAAGTTGCCTTAGATAACCAGCCACTGTTTGCTCTCCTTTCTCAAGACAAGTAAGTCTTTCTTTCAGTGAAAAAATTCTGGAACGTGAACTACTCGCATAAGTTTTGCGAAGCACCTCCCAAGCCTGTTTAGACGAGGTAACCGAACCAAGTAAGGTGACAATGTTATCAGCAACAGATGAGATAATAGCAGCAATTAGGAGTTGGTCCTGTCGAATCCAATGGGTATAGCCAGGATCAGTAACTGAAGGACACGGGAAAGATCCATCCGTGTAACCTTGTAAATCGTAGCCAATGAGGAGTGCCATCTTCTGCACTCGCCAGGCCAGAAAATTAGCTCCATTGAGTTTACTCGAAGCTGTATTCAAAACAACCAAGGAGGAGTTGTTTAAGAGTATGGTATTTGCAGGACTTGTAGTGCCTGAGAAATCATCTGGAGTGGACATAGCACAAGAAGTCGAATAAGGACAACAGAGAAGATAAAGAGAAAAAATAGTGGAGACTGCTGTTAGGCACTGTGTGTGAGTTCTGATACCATATAGAGAGAAACACAGATAAGGCAAAATGAACGAATATTGTTGTTGTCTTTTCATTCTGTACAGTGAGTTTAAATACAGAAGAATCATTTACATGCATCTAGAAGTTATGACTACGTAACAATAAATTGTTATAGCTGAACTGTAAGTGGTTACAGTCCAACAATAATTAGTTACAGTAAAATTACGTAAGTTGAGGTTAGTCCTCAATATGCCCCGGTAAGAGCATGTCTCTGTCAAGAACACTGTCGTGGTTGCTTTCTTAAATGGTAGAAAATACTGCAAGTTGATACTAATTACATCATAAATTCATTTCTATTATTTTTTGGTATGTAGTTGCAACTAAAAATTTCTTCAAATGTTTGTTGAATGTCGAAGCCATGCCTCAAGTTATCAGTAGTGTAAACAGGTATTTGAACAGTGGCATTATTGTCCGAAAAGGAATTTGCTATCATAAGGCAGAAATAGCCAATTAATATGTCAAAAGCTACTATTCGTATTGAATATTGATGGACAACTACCTACACTTAAGTATGTTCATACTACAATATCTGCTCGTATAGATATTGGAGTCATAATAGTACACAGATGGACAATTTCAATTCATCTCACAGAACGAAAACTCCTATACTTACCCTGCGTTTGGTTAGTGTCCTTAGGGGTGAGGATAGTGGACAAGGACGCAAAAGTTCTATCCTTTGTCCTATTTGCTTGCTGTCCTCACCTATTTTTGTTCCGTCTTCAGAGGACAAGGACAGAAATTTTTGTTCCTTCCAAAACTGA
>JANQBM010000003.1:17547347-17572272 GCA_025594535.1 Erythroxylum domingense
AAATAATCAATGAATTACATATTTCTAATCATATTATACTGTAGGGGTATTTTCGTCATTGATACTATTTTTTTGTTTTGTTCATTGCAACCAATCGCATTTTGTTCTCCAGACGAAGACAATTTTTTCTGTTCTGTCTTTCATAACCAAACAACTTACTGCTCCAATTTTTGTTTTGTTTTGTCTCTAAATTTTTGTTCCGTTCCGTCTCTGCATCTTGAAGACAGCAACCAAACAGACAGTTAAGGAAGACTTGTATGCAATCAAAAAACCCGTCCAACAACTAAACACACTGTGACTAAATCTGATTGTTATACAAGACGCTTTATATATAATTCATTCTTTCTTTTATATTTTTTCCTGAACGCTCACTTGTTACTGATGAGAACCATCCCCAATCGACACCCGAAAAAGAATGTCCATTAGGCTGTATTTCCATTGAGCTTGCACTTGTGGGATCAACGGACAAATAGACAAATTTAAGGGCTTTCTCAGAGGTTAAGGCTTTGCTAACTTATGGGAATTTCAATTTGAATGGTTGATTTATTAAACTATATTCATAACAAGAGGAAGTAAGTGGGTAAGGACGTTGCTTAATAAAAAGGGAATTATAAGGTGATGAATACCTAATAAAATATTGTTTTCAAAGTTTATGGAACTAAGATAACGAACAAAAATGTTCTTGTCGAGTCTCGCGCGGGCAATGCGTTGTAAATCACGAGAACTTCACGTGCAAATCTGACCTTCTTGTTCAGTACAACATTGCTAATTTTCAATTTGGCATAGGGTATACAACACACAACCTCTGACATAGACTCCTTAAGCGAGGCTGGTAACACTTTGATTACAGTGCATTTCAGAGACTACTTTAACCATGTGAAGTCCGTTATTTCTAATGTTCAGTATCAGTTGTTCATTATTACTTCATGGCTCCCAATTTTGTACTTGGTTACTGTTGACATGATAAGAAAAATCTGCAAGCTGTAACTACTTAACTTGGCCTTTTGGGTACTAACTTAACAGTCATCAGGTAACCCAGATGAACGACGGATGCACTTCATCTACTAACATTAGAATTTAAAAAAAATGCGATTCCTTCTGCGCAAGGCTCTTAGGGGATCATAACTAGACTTTGATTTTCGTATTTATATTGAAGTGGAATCAATTTGATCCCTGATAATGATGTACGTCTAGGACATGAAGACAATAACGTTCCGGTGAGGCACTAATACCATGTTTAATGGATTGATGCATTCCAGCAAACTTAAGTTTATTTTGGGGTCAAGCGGTACACACAGAATCTAAAAATCCAAGTGTCATGTGCCAAATATAAGTTAAAGCCTACAAATAGCATCTCCAATATCTTGTCCTCGCCTTAAAAAAGGTTGAAAAGAAGCAACAAAATGCTGGTGAGCTCTTGGATCGATGTTGACAGCTTACAGTTGTTGAAAGGGGGATTAGAATAATATTATTTACAATGAGGATGAATGGGAGTTGGTGCCCTTGGTGAAATGGAGACCAAGCAAGTTGTTGCTGGCTTTGAGAGAGATTTTATTTGACTCAAAACTCTTGTTTTAGTTACTTCTTCAGAATTTTTTTATCTTGTGAATATTTAATTTAAAACTTAGATATTGAAATTTTGGATGCCCTAACGTTTGTCACACTAGCAATCAAGGGAATCTTCTGATTTTGCTGCCGAAGATAACTTGGGCATCATCAAAGACCTGGCAAAATTTCGATCTGGATTCAAGTTTGTAGCAGATCTCAGGCGTCATCAATATTGGTGGGATTTATTCTCATCCGGTCTGTTGCCAACGTTACATCGTAACATGAATTCAACTAATTCCACTTCTCAAAACTCATTAATTTCTTGATCTTCACCTTCAATGTTTGTTCACTGCCAATTCTGGGAAACCAATCTGTGGTTTAACTGTTATTATACCCTTTGAAAATGAAGAATTTAACTTGATTGATCTAAATTGAGCTTACGTGAAATTGGATGTACAAAAACATCATGTTTTTGTGATAAAAGATAATACCACAGACAGAATTGTCATCTAATAAATATTGTTAGAAGGGTCTGTCACGCCCAATCTAAATCCTACAAATCATGCAAAAAGAAATGTGCAACTAATGTTTGGATAACTAGAAAAGAAAAACATTAGATCAAGTGGGTGACAACACCCTACATCTTATCAAGCCATTGTTGCATGTCAAGATGTCCCCACATATGGAAGGTTTAACATTAGAGTCAAATGAATGAGCTCATTATAAATCTTTAAACTTGTTAAAGGTAGTTAACATGGATTCTTATGCAGGATTCAAATACCCTAAATGCTTGTTTACGTGGATCCGACGGACAGCTGAGGAGGAAAGCATTTGAAAAAGAGGTCATTATCATACTACGAAGATACTATAAAAATTTGTCACCTTATTGAAGTAATGGCCGACCCATCCTGCTGGTGGGTGACGCTTGCACGAGTTAGTATATAGAGTGTGACAAGGCAAAGCAAAGAAAGAGACAGATAATAGAAATAGGACTATGCTTGTATTCATGATTTCTTTTCTATCACACAAGTTTTTTGGTGCACAAGTGGGAGTGGGTTTGTGGGGTCAAGATGACAGTGTCGGGTGGGCTTAGGACACTGCACGCTCTTTCATGCCCCATCGTTGGCTCTTTTCTAGACCACTGTGACATAGGACCACACTCTCGTTACTATATAATACAAACCTTATGGCACTTCTCAATCCAAACTCAAGCATAAGTTTATCATACCTCCCACCCCGGGGAAAACACTCTTTTCTCTCTGACACTGACTCCAAATTCTCTCTTTCCCGGAAAATCTCCAGCTCTTTCAAGAATAAAGATGAAGATGGGTAGTGCTAGCATGGGAAGCACAAAGAGAAGGCTATCAAGCAGAGGACTAGGAGCTGTTCTCAGAGAGCAAAGGGCCAGGCTTTACATAATAAGGAGATGTGTGGTCATGCTTCTTTGTTGGCACGAGTGAGCTAACTGGTGATAAAGGAGTTCCTTTTCCTTTTTTTCTTTCCCACTTCTTTTTGGCTTTTCTTGGTGGAGTGTACATAGCTTCTGCCGCGGGACATGGCTATTTAACAAATTTTGATATAAATTGGCCTTATGGGCTTAGATGTATACATCGATCGGATAGTATGAATTAGAACTTCTTTATTATCTAACCAATTATGGGTCCTGATGTTCATTCATTTCTGTCTCTTCCAAGTTATTATTGTCTATTCTTTTGTAAATATTTCCACGGCTTCCCAACTCCATTACATGTTAAGGACTTATCCTTTGGAAGGAGGTTTAGCTATCATTGAATAAATTAAACTAAATCAAGAGCTCTAGCAACTTCTTAAGCTTTTTTCTCTTTCAGGAACCTTAAAAATTTCCTGTAAGGAGATTGAAATGGAAAGGATTTACGATAACCCTCAATCCCAAGTCCCAACTTTATTTTGTGTGGCAATTGGCTAGTAGCTGCCCGCCAACTGAGAAAGAGAGGCTCTTCCTTTACCTGTGAAATATAGTGCAAATCACTTAATGATAGATGTGGAAATACATGGAAACTGAAGGGAAGAACGGACGCGCGTTGATGGTTTTTGACTCTTCTATATGTTTCCCAATTTCTGAGCTGTCCTTGGCTTGAAGTAGTCCAAGAAAGAAATGGCTGTGTAATCTTGCACCTAAAGGAAAAGCCAATTCCAAAAAATTGTATTCTGATGCTTATCCTCTTGTTAACCAATTTTGCTACTTTTTGCAAGCTAGTTGCAATAATCAGTTGGCATATTAGAAAACTCTCATATTATGGAGGAGTGTCACGACCAATTAGAGTTTCTGCTAAATCTGTTTCTACTCAAGAAGGCTATATAAAATTAGCAAGTCGTGAGATTAGTAGTGTATTTAATAGGAATTTTTAACTCAAGAATTGTATTTTGACATTGATTAGAAAAAAGTTTAATAAGTTTTAATGTTTATTATATTATGATATTCGGAGTAAAATTCAAATATCTTTTATTTTTTGTCAAGCTGCAGTTGTTAGTCCAATGATTAGAAATCACATAAACTATGTCACACTATATATATGATATAAAGAAGTTAAAAGACGAACAATATTAGATAAAATGACTGGCGTGAATGTGATGAACCAGCATGTAGGCCCTTTAATCATATGAAGTGAGGTTTAGCGATATTTGGTAATGATTGATGCTATTTAGTTCTTAAATTTATGTGTCGCTCCTACTTTGCATGCAAACTTTTTAAAGGGTTAGCTCCGGAAGGTGTTCAATTAGACCTAATTATTGGATGCAATTTTGCTTTTCCACCAAAAAGGAAAATGCATTTATACACTAAAGTCTCGCTCAATGCTATTATTTAGTCGCCCCTTTGACTGCTCTGACAAGAACTCGTAGGAACCTTAAATTAACGTTAATCAAGTTAAGAAGTTGTTAAGCAGCCTCTCTGCTCAATCTTGTCTTGATTCGCTTGTCTACAACCAAACAGCTTAGGGCATTAATAAAATCACGGAAATAATATGATTAACAATGAAAGAAGTCTCCTTTTGTCCTTTGTGTTTTTGGATCATCTTAGACATCCGTGGTCAAAGAATTATTGGGTTACAATCGATATCACGAGTGCCACGTGTGTACTGCTCTGCTTCGAATAGTATTCGCATTTTGTTTCTACTCCACCCCATCATTATAAATCAGAAGTGAACCGACCTACTGTTCTAGCATTTTGGATTTTGTATATACATAAAATTGCACTGCAATATATATTTGACAGAACTGTATTGATGGTGAATTAAAAAAGACAGAAATTTGAAGAACAAAAGACTTCTTTAACATTTAAAACCTTTTCCTCCAAAACATTTTATTAAACGCCCCCCATATTGGAAGTGAAACTCTTAAATTTGGACTACTTTGGAAAAGCAAAAACGAAATCAACTTTACCTATCTTGGTATAAACTTTACAGTTAGGGACTAGATGTGTTATTTCATTTTTATTGGTTAGAGAAAGAAGAGAGTAGAATCTCCTAAGCAAGATATAAGATGTAGGCAGAAAAGACGATGTGATACCTCATGTAAATTGTGGCATAGACTGAGACATCCCCTGAGATTCTTATGTTTGGTAATCTCCTACAGTAAGTGAACAAAAGAATTGCTAAAAAACAGAACAGTAAAGACAAAGTTACCGATGGTCGCAAACCATGTTAAAACATCATGGCTGTAATTTTCAAGGTGGGTACCGGTGAAATTGTGATTCTTTTTATATGGTGGGACAAAGCTGTCAGGTCTACAGCATCTGAATTTCCAAATCCAATCCTATATTCTATCGTCGGCCACATAAGGAGGTGCCAACTCTCACGACGTTTAGTCTAAACAGAAGAGACAGAGAAAGAAAACTGGTCAAAATAGCAGCTTTAGCGAAAGCCCACGTGCGATTCCTAATCCAAAACCCCACCAGCACCACATGCACCTCCATACATGTCTCTTATTCTTTTGTCAATGGGAAAAGGAAAGGGAAAATAAGAGGTCGGCCCTCAATTATTGTACTATCCTACTTCTACATGGGCCACTTCAATTGAGTTCATATATGAAGCTTACCAAATAATAAATAATTAATTCTATGGTAATACGTTGCATTGAGTCCTGTTTTTATGGCAGATAAGAATAACCTCCCCAGTCACAATGAGCTTGTAGCTCAACATGCGTTAAGAATTCTCTTACATGCTGAACCTAGGTTCGATCTGGGTCATTGGATTAGCCGCCAAAACAGATCTACTAAATTCATCAAGTTGTTTCTAATATTAAAGTTATCATACGGCTTAAGCCTCCATCCTTTTTTCTAAGCTGTACACATTTTATCTCAACCTCTGTATGCTTTTTCATAATGGACTATTACACACTTGTAAGAAGTTTGATCTATTAGCAGATGAATTTAAAGTCCTTTTAGAAGTTAGTTACTAGTCACGTATGTTAGTGATAGTAGTCTACCTTAACTTAGGATCAATTATGTGAAAGTGGAGTTATTGCCGATTTGTTGGTCATACAATCATGCTGCAAACTTTTAGGGGTTTTAGTTGAATTAGAGTCCTATTTAAATGGTATTCAAGAGAAGTTCTTGTGTCAGTTTCCAAATTTATCAATAAAATTTTGTTTTCCTTTACTTTTCTTGTCTGTCGTTATTCTTTTAAGCTTACAATTAGGTTTGAAAATCCCTTCCGAACACATTTAAATGGCTATAAATGAAAACTTTGTCTAACCTTCAATCCCTCGCTTTGATGGGCATCGCTATGATATATCAATAGAGCATGTTGATGGAGAAATTCAAAGGTCGAAGGAGTACTAGACCGTTGTGGAGTTCGGAGTTCTTAAGCTAGCTACAGGTACAACTCACAAAAGACTGAAGCAGATAGCTTGAAGTCCAAGGATTTAAATGCCAAAATTATTTTTTCTAGGCAGTTGATGAAATTGAGCCTGAAACTATTTAGCAGAAGGAGATGTCAAAGTAGATTTGGGATTCTCTAAAGAAGACATACGAGGGGAATGCTAGAGCCAAGAGGCAACAGTTACAAAGTATCAGGGTTGAGTTTGAGACTTTGCAGATGAAACCATAGGAATCAGTTTCAAATTTCTTCTCTAGGACTATGGTGATTACAAACAGGCTCAGAATCTATGGTGACAGAATTGAAGACATCGCCATCATCGAAAAGGAACTGAGATCCTTGACAACCAAATTCAATTTTGTTGTCACAGCCATAAAAGAGTCACGTGATCTGGATGAGTTGCAAAACTCATTGCATATCCATGAGTATTATGAATACTGACGGAAACATTACAGACAGGAAGAAGAAGCTGGAAACGACATCGAAAGGTTACGTATTAATAAATAACCAGATACGCACCGTATAGGAGACTATAGGAGAAGACACATGCCCTTATCCAGGAACTTCTTGTACTGTTATTAGTAGTAGTCATGTAACGGAATTTTATGGAATCAATAAAAGATTACGAATGAAATTGTCTTCGTACTCTCTCTGTCTAACTTGTTGACGTTTTATAACGTGATATAGGAAGAGTGTGTGAGAGTTAGAATTTTCACAGCATCTGGTATTAGAGCAAAAGAACCTTGGCGAGATTCAATGACATAAAATACATGAAGAGCGGAAGTACGTCACTTGGAAGAAAGCATGAAGAATCGAATGAAAGCCCAAACGAGGAATGAGAAAGAGATTAGTGACATCAAATCGATGTTCCAATAACTCATGCAAAAGATGGGACGAGAAGATACTGAAGCCACTGTGAGAAATCTGGGAGATGGAGGACACTATATTATATTGATGAAGGTCAACAAAATTGAATTTCTGACGTTTAATGGAATAGAGGTAAGACACTGGAGCTATCAATGTGAGCAATTTTTCATAATGGATCACACACCCGAAGAAATGATGGCGAGGATAGCTTTGTTGCGTATGGAAGGAATAACAGAAGAGTGGTACCAACTCATGATTAGAAATCTATAGGAAAGGGAAGCGATGAAGTGGGAAGTACTTTTAAGCACGTTACGATAGAGGTTCGACGAGGATATACTTGAGGATCTGATAGGTGACCTGAAGAAGTTAAAACAAAAAGGATCAGTGTTAGACTACTGTACTTTATTTGATAGATATTCAAACAAGCTCTTATTGCCCGAAGATTACTTGGTAGGGTTTTTCTTGGAAGGTCTAAAACTAGAAGTGGAACTTACGGTTAAAATGACAGACCCCCTCCATCAAGCGTATACCCTTGCACGTAAGCAGGAAACGATCGTAGCAGCTAACAGGGCCGATCCTGAGATTTTGTAAGCTCGAGACAAAAAAGAAAATATGGGCCTTTGATATTAATTAAAAAAAATTTAAATTTTTTTATAATAAACAATGTTTTTACATATAATTTTAAAAAAATAAAAGTGGGCCCTGAGCAGGGGCCCACCTCGCCCCTGCCCAGGGTCGGAGCTGGCAGCTAGTATCTTGGTATACTTCAAAAAAGGAACTAAATTTGGAGGTCCAATAGGGGGAGAGGCGATACCCACATACAAAAGGATGAGCTACACAATAGTGGCCCCATTCGGTGAGTTATTACGCACTCCAGGGAACCAAGGGAGCAGTAGTAGACCCAACAACAATAGAAACTCACGAGGGACAAGAACAATGAGCGGTAAGGAGTTTGAGAAAAAGAGGATCAAGGGTTAATGCTTATGGTGTGATGAGAATACTCTCTAGGGCACCGTTGCAAGAAGAAACAATTTCAATTATACATGGTGGAAGATGACGAAGCTGTTAAAGATGAACCTACAAGGGAGGAGCCAGAAGATAGAGCACCCTTTAATTCCCAACATCTCACTCGAAACAATGTAAGGATTAAAAGATCAGACGGAATATAAACAACTAAAAATCATGGGGAGTCGTCAAATGAAACCCTTACACATCCTCATTAATAACAGGAGTACCCACAAATTTTTAGATGAAAAGATGACCCAAAAAGGGAGCATATAGGTAATGGACATAACTCCTTTGAGTATTACTGTAGGAGTTGGGCTTAAACTAGGTGTAGATAAGTATGCAAGAATTTTATATGAAAAATGCAAGGGCTACAGTTCTCAGCAGATATGTTGATCATCAAGTTAGGAGGCAGTGACATAGTTTTAAGGGTTCAATGGTTGACTACTCTTAATGATGTATTGTGTAACTTCAAAATGTGCGCCATGGAATTTCAATCGAAGGGCAAGACGGTAAGGCTAACGGGTAACCCAGAAGAGCAAGCTAGGGAAATTTTAGGTAAGAGCCTTCATAAACTCTTTAGAAATTCCAATAAAAGTACTCTGTTCATACTACGTTTATCATACCCCATAGAATTCCACATGCAACATCTTATGTTAGAAGGCAATTCGAATACCCAAGAAGAGATAGAAATTTGTTAGCAAAGTTTGGAAAAGTCTTAAAATAATCGAAGAAATTACTACTAAAAAGAACATGTGACAACACCATCCTTCTCAAGCCTAGAGTGGAGACTATAAACATAAGGCCTTCTCGATACTCTGGAGTATAGAAGTATGCTATCAAGAAGTTAGTGCAGGAGTTGATGGAGCAGGGCTTCATCAACAAAAGTGTCAGTCCCTACGCATCATTAATAATCCTCATAAAAAAGAAGGATAATACTTGGAGAATGTGTATTGATTACGTAGAATTAAACAAATACACTACAAAGAGTGAATTTCCTATTCTGTTGATAGAAGGCTACTGGAAGAATTGAGGGGCTCAAGTTGGGATTCCAAGTTAGACTTAAGGTCTGGGTATCACCAAATCTGAATAAAGGAAGAAGATTTGTCGAAGATAGCATTCCAAACACACAAGGCCCATTTTGAATTCTTGGTGATGCCTTTCGGGCTTACAAATGCCACTTCCAGCTTCCAGAGCCATATGAATGACATTTTTAAGCCTTACTTGTGTAAATTTTATGTTTTTCTTGTTTGATGATTGATAGGGGTGCATTAGTTTATATTTTTCTATGTAATTGGAATTGTTTTCTTGCATAATTGTTGGTTATTGTTTTAGTTTATTATTCATTTTGTATGTTTTCATTTAGTTTGATTTCTATTGTTGTTCTTTTCTGTTTGATGTTAATTTAAGGTAAGAATTGACTATTTTTATGTAGGAAGGAAGATGTAGCAACTTGGAGATTGAGCTAGAGATCAAAGAGGAAAAGAAAAGGGGAGTCCATTTGTTGCCAATTCCTACAATAAGTTTAATGAAGCCCCGTGTATTGTCTCAGATTGTAATTCCCACGATTGGTTTTGGACTATTAAAGGATCATTAAGCCTCCATCTTGAGGAGAGATGAAGCCCTTATGTATAAACACCATATTTGAGGGAAGAACACTTGTTTGGAGCCTTGAGGAAGGATTAAAATCAATGATCATCATCAAAATTGGGGAAAATAGCACATCAATACCAAAATTTTCAGATTTCGGCAAAGAATAGAAGGAGTTCTTTTATTCAATTTCTTGTCAATTTTACTTATTATATTCTTTATAAAATGGTTTATTTGAATGTTGATGATGTTATGAAGACCATGTTAGGCTGATTTAGTTTTAGAGATTGCTTTTCAACTATTTTGTTAGAACTCCTATTTTATTGAATCGAATGAAGTTGTCTTTGATGATTGGTGATTTTATTTGTTATCTTACAATAAATCGAGAGAGTAAGTAAGATTAATTATGTAGGATTGTACAACAAGAGTTGGCAACCCATGGACATACAATCATCACATTAATTGATACGTTAGAAGAGAGATCTTGACGAAGTCAATTGATGAGCTATAGGATAGTTTAATAACTAGTTTAATCGAAAGAGTCATTGGGTAGGTTGAGAGACGGTCCAATTGATTCCCTTAAATTCAATTAGGGACAATTAACTACACCTTGAGAGAGGGCTGTTAATATATTCGAAAATCTAGGTGAGGCACAATTCAATTAATAAAATAGGAGGGAGACAAAATAGGAAAAAAAGTAATCTCTAGTCTTTAAATTCTTGAATTCCGATTTTTCTACATTTTGGTATTATCTATTGCTTTGTTTTAGTCTTTTAATTTTAATTTAATTTTCTAGATTATTTGTATTAAACTATTTCATTTCTTAAACAAAGTTTTGTTTAAATTAAGTGGTATTTAGGCATCAATTCCTGTGGGATCGATATCCGCTCTTTTTAACTACAAGTCACGACTTGTTCACTTGCAGTTTTTGAGCGTAAAACGAGTAGTTTATGTTGCATAATTACGTGCAAACAAGTTTTTGGTGCTATTGTTGAGGATTGATTGTTTAACATCTTGGTTAATTTAGATTACTTTGATTTAAGAAATTTGATACTTTTCCTTATGTAATTGCAGATTCATGAATACAAGGAGCATGCAAAGAACAAAAGAAGTTAGTGAAAATGAGTTTTCCGACACCAAGAGACACAAAAGAGAGTTAAGAAGGGCAAAGCATCTAAACTTTTCACAACAATATATGGCTGAAGAAGGAGAGCAAGGAGGACCAGAGAGAACTTTGATGAATTTCATGAGGCCAGGTTTTAGTCCTCAAGGAGTGACGAGATCGATGATCTAAGCAAATAATTTCGAGATAAAGTCGGTGTTACTCAACATTTTACAAAATAGTGTGTAGTTCTACGGGCTATCCAATGAAGATTCAAATGCCTACATCGCAAATTTCTTAGAGATCTGCGACACATTCCGATTAAACGGAATGTTCGATGATGCGGTGAAGCAGAGACTATTTTCATTCACACTGAAAGATAGAGCTAAAGCATGGTACAACTAATTGAATTCAGGCCAGATTACGACTTGGGAGCAACTTGTCCAAGCATTCCTCACCAAGTATTTCCCGTTAACAAAGAAGACGAGGATTATCAAGGAGATTATAAATTTCCAACAAAACGACGAAGAATCTCTCTATGAAGCTTGGGAGAGACTTAAAGAACTTCAGAGAAGTTATCTCCATCACAACCTGTCGAGAGAATTCCTGCTTCAGACGTCCTACAATGGAGTGAATCCGAGCACCAAAAGAACCATCGATGCAGTAGCTAGAGGTTCATTAATGAGGAAGATGTTAGAAGCAACTCATGATCTTTTGGAGGAGCTGGCAAGCAATAGTTGCATGTGGTCGAGTGAAAAGAGTAGACAGAGGCAGAAGGAAAAAAAAGGTATGATACCTATTGACTCTGTTACTGCCTTACAGGCTCATATCATGACTTTTACAAAGCATCTGAACAATATGGAAGGAGCATCTACTTCCACAGCTAAGGCTATACAAGTTCAGTGTGAGCTGTGTGGGTAGAGCAACTGCGACTCAGCGGAGTGTTTCCTATTAGGAGTCATAGGTACTGAACAGGTAAGTTGCCTAGGCCAGCCACAGAAAGGTAATAATTCGTACTCTAATACCTATAATCTGGGGTAGCGAAACCATTTTCTTGGAGTAATAACAATACAGATGGCTAGCAAAGATCACAAGGACCACCAGGTTTTCAATAAGATCGAATCGGAGCAATAGAAAGCAAAATGGACAAGATGATGAAAGTGTTGGGGTCTAAATTGGCAGCTCAAGAGGAGAATCAAAAGAGGATGTTTACTAGTCAAGAAGAGAATCAGAAGAGGACGAAAGCGAAATTCGATCAAATCCTAAAGAATCATTCATCTTCCATTCACAATATGGAGGTTCAGGTAAGACAACTAGCTAACGTGTTATCTTCTCGAAGTGCAGTTAGTCGACCAATCAACACTGAAATTAATCTGAAGGAAAGAATCATGGCCATTAATCAGACAGAGAAAAAGGACAGTGAAAATAAGGAGCAAAATGACGCTAAGAGAGAAGGACAAACTATTATGGAATTCTTCCCAAGTGAACTAGTAAGCGAGCCGATCAAGGAGTTTCAATTTGGACTTCTACATCAGATTTTTACCCAACGGAAGTCATCTTTAAGCAGAGCAATGAGGAATTCTAAAGAGGGTGAGTTAAGTGAGATGTCGAATATAACAAATCAACTCTGAATAAAACTTATGTTGAAGGAATCGTGAAAAAAGAGGTTGAAGAACACATATCAGAAGGAAACTCACTTATAGCACAAAAGAAAAAAGACCCATGGGATTTTTTTATTCCATGTAGTATTTATGGAGTTCAGATAGATAGAGAATTTGCAGATTTGGGAGCTGACATCAATATGATGCCCTATTCATTCAGTCAGAAACCGATGGTTCTTGGGCGACCATTTCTGGCTATTGCCTATTCAATTATTGATGTTGATGGGGGAAAATTAATACTGAGAGTAGGAAAGGAGTAGTTAACATTCAAGGTATTGAAAAAAAATTATCGCGCACCTTCACCCCCAATGGACATCAAAGAACCTGAACCCTAAGGTGGATGGGAAGATGTTGAAGACCCTAGGAACGCATATATGAAGAACGATCGTGCAGGAGAAAGTTTAAGAAGGAAAAGACAAGGATGGTGGAGTCCATACTAGGGTAGCTCATCTACAGAGTTTAAGATCAGTTTAAACACTACTACTGTGCCAGTCATTTGAGATGACATGAACATCAAGGAGAGTCGAGCTACAGACGTTAAAGAAGTGTTACATGGGAGGCAACCCATGGATGTTTATTTTCTGTTGATTGTCTTTGTCTATTTGTTCGTTGGATTTCTTTAATTATGATCATGTTTGAATTAAGTTTGATTGATGTTAATATGGTTTTTGTTAGAATTTCAATTTGTTTTCTTTTCAAAATTCTTGTTGATGATATTAATTTTATGTGTTTGTAGGTTCTGAGAATCTATAATTCCCACGATCGTGGGAAAGCTCTTCAGAAAGTTTCTAGAGGGAAAACCCACGATCGTGGGAATTGTGGTGATTCCCAGGATCATGGCAAATCTCTCTAGAAAGTTTTTGGAGAGTAATCCCACAATTGTGAAAATTGTGGGAATTAAGAAAAAGGGAAGGAAGTTTAAATTTCCCTCCCGGATGGAATTTAAACTTCCCTCCCATTTTCTTCTTTCACCCCCTCTAAAAAATTTCACTCCTTCTCTCTAACCCACAAAAATCCTCCTCCCACTCTCTAAACTCTTCATTTTTCCTTGAGAGTCTTGGTATTGTATTTATTTCTTTTCTTTAATCTTACAATCCTTCACTCTTTTCTTACATCAATCATTCAAAAACACAAGGATTTGGGTAAGATTTTCCTTTCTCTCTTTAAAAGTCGAATTTCATTCTTTTTCTCTTATTTTTGCTGGTTTTCTTCTTACAATGGCACCAAGGAAGATGATGGCTCAAAAACTGACTGAGGAAGTCCATCGTCAAGTTTCTGGTGAAGGCAAGAGTGATTTAGTGACGACTTACCGCTCTCCCTTTCCAATTTACTCGGAAGAAGAAGGTACGCGCTTTCGTAACTTTAGGGCTAAAGCAATAGTCACTCTTAGGTATTTTGATTTTGAAGTGTTAGAAAACATAGAAGTGAGGCCGAAGATTGAGCAACTAGTTGCAAATATAGGTTGGAATAGGTTCATCAGGTGTGACATGCCTATCCATCCTATGATGACCATTAAGTTTTTCACTACTGTCCGATATACCCCTAAAATGGATGTTTTTTGGTTTAGATTATTCGAAACTGTTTACAAATTAGATTATAATGTCATACGTCATCTTTTTGATTTGCAAAATACAAAAATTTTAGATAATCACACTAATTTTGATGTGGATTCCTATTGGAAAACTCTAACAGGGGAAAACAAATTTGACTCACGCAATACAATGAATTCTTTAATCTGTAGTGTCGAACATTTCCTCTTGCATAAATTTTTGTGTTTAAATGTGTTCAATAAAACTGAAGTAGCAAATGTTCGGCCAAAGATTTTCTTTTCATCGTGTATAGATCGTAAAGTTAAATCAACACGCCTTTTATAATTTTTCGATCAATAGTAAGTATTGTCGATAAAAAGAGTTCATACTTTCTCAATTGCATTTTTTGCATTTTGTTAAATAGGATGCATGGTTAGACATATCATGTGTTTTGTGTCAGCAATGGAATCATATTTGAATCATTCTAATAAATATGGCCATAAGATTCTGTCATGCTAGTTGGAATTAGATTAAATGCATGCTTGAACTCAGATTAGGCTACTTGAGTAGAAAGTTAACCATGTAGAGTGATGAAAAATAATTGGTTACATAAGCTTAGTCACAAATTAACATTTGAACAATGAGGTAGTATAGAGATGCATAATGAGTTTTTATTTGAGCCAATGTGAGGATTGAGCCATATGACTCTATTTATAGTCATTCTATTTCTTTGTTGAGTGATACGTCTTTAGGTTATTACCTTCAGAACTTGCTTTGAATCAGTTTGAGTCTATTAGATGCCTGCTTAATAGAGATGATTTAGACATTTTTTGTGTTAACTCGTGGCTTAAATAACCTACCCTTTGTATTATCCTTTGCTACCCCCATTGAGCCTTAACGTTTTGTTTCTTGAAAACACCCAAAATTTTAAAACTTTAAACCTTATTAACTTACCTATTCACAAGCTTAGTAGAGTATTAAGTAATACATTAGTTGGGATCATTGTGAAAATTTACCTAGATGAGTTGAGTATACTCTTGCTTATAAGTTACATTGTATATAATGCTATTTCGAGTCATAGTTCTTCCACGTATGAAAAAAAAGAAAGAAAGAAAAAGAAAGAAAAATGAAAAAAAGAAAAGAAAAAAAAGAAGAACAAGTGAGTAGCATCAATAAGTGCAGAATATAGTTATAATTGTATATCTCGAAGTTATGTTTTGTTATCCCTTTATTTTCGCTTTTTACTTTACTAATGCTTGTGCTTAACCCTTTTTTCCCTCTTTACCCACCTTAACCCTTATGCATATAATTATTATAGAGGATAATTGGTGTATTAGCAAGCCTATAGTAGTGTAGTTTCCTATAGGAAGTTTGAGCGAAACACTAACCATCAAACACTTGAGAGAAATGAGTGAAAAATGTGAGGAAAATTCATGTTGCATCTTTACTTATCTTTAAGTGATGGTGTTAATTGCTGAGTTTGCTTATGTACACTAATGAAAGAGTAGTCATGATATATGTATTAACTTGATATTTGAGTTGTATTTATTTTTCTTAAGGACAAGTAAAGATTTAAGTGTGAGGATGTTGATATGTGTGCATTAGTCTATGTTTTTCTATGTAATTGACATGTGTTTTCTTGCATAATTGTTGATTAATGTTATAGTTTAGGATTCATTTTGTATGTTTTCATTTAGTTTGATTTCCATTGTTGTTCTTTTATGTTTGATGTTAATTTAGGGTAAGAATTGATTATTTTTATGTAAGAAGGAAGATGGAGCAACTTTGAGATTAAAGAGGAAAAGAAAAGAGGAGTCCATCTGTTGCCAATTCCCATGATCGTGGGAATTACAATTCGAGACAATATGCGGGGCTTCATTAAACTTAGGGATTTTGGAATATTAAAGGATCATTAAGCCCCCATCTTGAGGAGAGACGAAATCCTCTGTATAAACACTATCTTTGAGGGAAGAACACGTGTTTGGAGCCTTGAGGAAGGATTGAAATCAAGGATCATCATCAAGATTAGGGAAAATAGCATATCAACACCAAAATTTCCAGATTTTGGCAAAGAAGAGAAAGAGTTCTTTTATTCAATTTCCTGTCAATTTTACTTCTTCTATTCTTTGTAAAATGGTTTATTTGAATGTTGATGCTGTTATGGAGACCATGTTAGGCTGATTTAGTTTTAGAGATTGCTTTTGAACTATTTTGTTGGAACTCCTATTTTATTGAATTGAATGAAGTTGTCTTTGATGATTGGTGATATTATTTGTTATCTTACAATAAATTGAGAGAGTGAGTAAGATTAACTGTGTAGGATTGTTCAACGAGAGTTGGTAACCTATAGACATACAATCATCATGTTAATTGATACGTAAGAAGAGAGATCTCGGCGAAGTCAATTGATCAGCTATAAGATAGTTTAATAACTAGTTGAATCGGTAGAGTCATTGGGTAGGTTGAGAGATCGTCTAATTGATTCCTTTAAATTCGATTAGGGGCAATTAACTACACCTTGAGAGAGGATAGTTAATACATTCAGAAATCTAGGGTGAGACACAATTCAATTAATAAAGTAGGAGGAAGAAAAAATAGGGAAAAAAGTAATCTCTAGTCTTTAAATTCTTGAATTTTGATTTTTTGGCATTTTAGTATTATTTATTGCTTTGTTTTAGTATTTTAATTTTAATTAAAATTTTCAAATTATTTTTATTAAACAATTTCGTTTCTTAAACAAAGTTTTATCTAAATTAAGTGGTGTCTAGGCTTCAATCCCTGTGGGATCGATATCTGCTCTTTTTAACTACAAGTCACAACCCGTTCACTTACAGTTTTTAAGCGTAAAACGAGTAGTTTGTGTTGCATAATTACACGCAATCAACGATCTTCTTATTTATAGTATCAATTTCCAGTAACACATGGAGCACTTGCAACAAATTCTAGGAGTGCTATAATAACAACAACTATTCCTCAAGGGAAGCAAATATACTTTTGGAGCAAGATAAGTGGAGTATCTAGGATATTTTATTTCGGAGAGAGAAGTATCCACATATATTTGAAAGGTGGAAACCATCCATCAATGGCCATAACCTCAAAAAATAATGGAACTTCAAGGATTTCAGGGAATAACGGGATACTACAGAAGATTTGTAAAACACTACAAAATTATTGCTAAACCATTAAATGCATTATTAAAGAAGTAGGAGGAAGGAAGATAGGAATGGAGATAGGAGCATTACAAGGCATTTATACAACTTAAAGGAACATTAACAAAGGCCCCAATCCTAACATTACTTGACATCGTAAGCCCTTCATAGTTAAGGCAAACACATGTAACAAGGGGATAGGGTCTATGATTGAACAAGATGGGCATACCATAACATTTTTAAGTAAAGTGCTAACACCAAAACACCAAGGACTCTCCACTTATGAAAAGGAATTCCTTGCCATAATTAAAGTAATGAAGTACTGGCATCACTAATTGAATGGGATGTTCTTCAGAGTGTAGATGGACCATTGAAGTTTGAAGTATCTCATGGTGCAACGAATCTCGACACCATTCTAGCAAAATTGGCTTCCAAAACTGATTGGATATGACTTCAAAGTAACATATAAAAGTAGTAAGGAAAATTTGGTGACGGACGCTATAGCTAGAATATCAAGCCAACAAGTATTAACAATGTCAGTGTCTTACATAGAGGAAATGCTGTTAGAGGCGAAATAATGAATGGAAGGATGGATTCATAAAATGGAAAAGAAGGATTGTGGTTAGCTACAATAAAGAACTTTGAAGGAAAATTATAACATTTGCACACGATAGCCCTTAAGGGGGACACTCAGGTGTAACAGTGATGATAAAAAATATACAAAACTTATTTCATTGGAAGCAATTGATCAAGGATGTAAGGAACCGCGTGAAAAATTATGTTACTTGTCAACGAAGCAAACATGATCATGTTATGTATTTGAGATTAATCCAACTCCTTTTGGTGCCCGAAAGAAGTTGTTGAGAAATAACTATGGACTTCATAAAGGGATTACCATCTTCTAGAGGAAAATCATCCATCTTTGTAGTAGTGGAGTGACTTAGTAAATACGCACACCTCATAAGCATCAAACTTCCTTGCTTAACTCAGGATATCGTACAAGTGTTCATGGATTGTGTGTTCAAGTTGTACAGAATGCCAAAAACAATAATAAGTGATAAGGACCTCTCTTTTCAAGCAAATTTTGGCAGGAGGTGTTCAGGTTGCAAGATGTAAAACTGAAACTATTGACCACTTATTATCCGCAGACCGATGGATAGATTGAGGTCTTCAATAAGAAGTTAGTAACTTGCCTGCGAAGCTATGGTGGAATGGTGGTACAATATAATGTACCACGCGACAATTGACACTACTCCATTTGAAATTTTCTACGGGTACCCACCACCACTATATATACCTTACATCATCGGAGATTCTAGCCACGTTCTTATTGACCAAGCGTCATAGGAGAGGGAGCTAGTGCTCCAAATTGTGAAATGTCTCTTAAACAGAGCATGACAGAGGATGAAGTTATAAATGAATAAGAAAAGGTTAAAAAAAGAGTTTGAATAAGGGCGGTGGGTTTATGTCAAGTTACAACCGTATAGACAACACTCTCTGCAATGAAGAAATAATCAGAAGCTAGTGCCTATGTACTATGAACCTTATTAGATTGTCACGAAAATCAACAAGGTGACCTATACATTGAATTTACCAGATCATTCATCTTACTTTTCATGTTTCACAACTGAAGAAGTTTCTTTTATAAAAGATACCCATGACAACTCAATTATCATCCACTATAACCAACATTGAGACAATTTTGGCAATAGTCTAGGGTAGAAGAATGATTAAGCTCCACAACCAAGCTGTCACATAATTACTAGTGTAATGGCAAGGAGAACCTATGGATGAAGCCATATAAGAAACTATATTTGAGCTAGAAAAGAGATTTTTAGAAGTTAATCTATCGGACAAGATAATTTTTAAAGAAGGAGGGGATTATAGACAGAAAGAAGAAGATGGAAATGACATTGAAAGGTTACGTATTAATAAATAACCAAATACACATCATATCGATAATGGTTATAACAACCCGATAATAGAAGAAGACATTTGTCCTTATCCAGAAACTTCTTGTATTGTTATTAGCAGCTATTGTAATGGAATTGTGGAATCAATGAAATATTATGAATGAAATTGTCACACACTCTCTCTCTTTTTCTTTCTAAAATTTTGACATTTTAGAACATCAAATAAAAAGGGTGTGTGTGATATCGATGCATTTATGGGGAAAACCTAAGCAAGGAGGGGAGAAAAAGTGGTTGAGGAGACAGATATGGGAGGTAGATAGCAGCTACTTGCAAAGAGGAGTATTTTATTTTTAGTAGGAGTCTATTATTTCCCTATTATTTTTGCATTAGTTTATGTTGTTATTATGTTAATAAAAACCCTGAATATGAGTCCTAATCTAGGTGGAACTTTTATGTTTCTCTGCCATATAAGGATATTACGTTATGCAATAAAACAAGTAGCAAATTATCATTAAAATTCTTAGATTTTAGTGAGCCTTGTCATTTGACAAAGCTGGCTGTCACTCTTCTTCAAAATAGGTTCTTTGAAGTAGGGTACCAACATTCGTAAAGGGACGGGTTGGAATGGAGAGATCTCCTGATCAACCAATCATAGACGAGATCTTATATATGAGCTTATAACAGCTTATAACATATTAGTATCAGAGCTGCATATATGGAGGAATCAGGGCACTCTGCTGTTGACAAGGCAGTAACTTTTAAGACTAGTGAGTAGAGGATACGAGCACTAGAAGAAGAAAAATAGAGAATTTAGGAGCAAATAGAGGAGTTTATGCATATGTTTGATCGTGTAGGAGGAGGTGCATATCCAGTTTGAGCACCCCCATCACTAAAGGAAGAAGGGAACTCGGAAGTAAGGACTATGCCCAAATTCTTTTGGGTGGAATTTCCTACCTAAGATGGTTCAGAAGACCCTGTAATCTGGATCCATCGATGTGGACAGTTATTTTTGGCCCAATAGACTAGTGTAGACGAGATGGTGCAGTTAGTTGTATTCCATCTAATGGGTGAAGTGCAAATATGGGTCTATTAACTCAGGCAAGGGAAACCAAATATGGATTGAATAATTAAAAAAAGCCACTGCATTAAAAGGTTTGATCCTCACATTAGTGCTAACCCAGTAGAAGACTTAGCAAATTTAAAGCAGATTGGAACGATGGAAGAATACCAACACCAGTTTCAGTTGTTGCTTCCCCAGCTTATAGGGTTACCCTGAGACATGCAAGTAAGTCTTTTTATAACAATATTAATTGAAGCTCTTTGAATTGATGTAGAAATGTAGCACCTGACCAACATAGGAGCAACCATGAACCTGGCCCATCAATATGAGATGAAGATGGATATGACACAAGAAGGAACATGTAAAATTAATTGGCACTTTTATAAGCTAACAACTAGCTCCACCACAGTGGCCCCTAGGGCCTTAATAGAAAAATCAGTAGTGCGTAGCACTAGAAGTGTGACTACCCCACTATAAGGAAGTTAAATAGGGCATAGATGGTCGGGAGGCCAGAAAAAGGGATGTGTTATAATTGCGATGAGTTGTATATGATGGGGCACAAATGTAAACAGCTATGTTGGATTGAAGTGGTGGAGGAACATGATGAAATTAAGGAGGAAGAATGAGGGGAGCTAGAAATATCTTTACATTTATTAACGGGAGCAAATAAATCCCAAACGATGCAAGTTAAGGCGGAACTCGAAGGATGGCTCCTCCTAGTGTTAGTAGATTTAGGAAGGACTCATAGAGGAAGGTGCAACACAACAGTTGGGTATTACTATTCGACACAAATCAAGAATGAGCATCTTAGTCGCAAATAAGGAGAAGGTATCGAGCCAAGGAACTTGTGAGGGGGCAACATTTGCCATTGATAATAACTACTTTACTGTTGATTTCTATGTAATTACTTTGACTGATTTTGATATGGTTTTGTAGGTTAAGTGGTTACAAACATTTAGCCCCATTATGTGGAATTTTCCAGAACTAACCGTGAATTTCAAGATAGAAGGGAGGAAAATTTAGTGGCAGGGGCAGCAACAAACAAGGGGGAAGAAACTACACCTTATCAAAGTAGAATCATTAGTGATTGAAAAATTAGAACCCCTGATAGTTGAATATGAAGATATTTTCCAAAAGCCAAATACATTACCACCTATCTGATCATATGACCATAGAATCACCTTATTACCTAGGATGGGACTAGTGGTGGTTAGACCATACTATTACCCATATTTATAGAAGGAGGATATAGAAAAATAATGTGCATAAATTTTGGGGTAGAGGATCTTACAACCAAGTAGAAGCCCTTACTCCTCACGAGTAATATTAAAAAAAGAGAGAACTTGACAATTATGCATTGACTATCGAGAATAGAATGAGAAAACAATAAAAGACAAGTTTCCCATCCTAGTGGTTGAAGCGTTGTTTGATGAACTACATGGGGTTACAAGGTTAGACCTAAAATTTAGGTACCATTAGATACGAATGCATAGGGGAGATGTAAAGAAGATAATTTTTTGAACCCACCATGGCCATTTCGAATTCCTCGTTATGCCATTCCGTCTCATAAATCTCCATCCACTTTTTAGGCATTAATAAACGAGGTATTCTCCTACTTCCTTCACAAATTCGTTCTCGTTTTCTTCGATGACATTTTGATATACAGTATAATTAGAACGATCATCTACACCATTTGTGCGCTCTATTTAATTTGTTGTGATCTCACCATCTTTTTTTGAAAAGATCTAAATGTACATTTTAGGGCACCCAAGTGGCATGTTTAGGCCATATCATTCATGATGCAGGAGTTTTAGCAGACTCAAGCAAGGTTCAATATGTGTTAGATTGGCCCCTTCGAACTACGAGGATTCCTTTGCCTTGTTGGGTATTACAAAAAAATTATTAAATAATGCGGTCAAGTGGTCACCTCCTTTACTAGCCTTCTAATCAAGAATTCTTGTTAATGGACGGATCAAACAACAAAAACATTCTCAGCCTTGACTATGAGGTAACAAGTATTCCTAATATAGACTTTGGACATGCTCACAATTTGCTTTGTTTGCAGACTATGATCCAATCTTATTTGAAGAGGTCATGAAAAAAAAAGAAATGGTAGGAGGCAATGGTTGACAAGATAAAAGCTATTGAGAAAAATGAAACATGGGAGATGGTTGATTTGTCTAAACGAGAAAAGGATATTAAAGTTAAATGGGTTTATAAAACCAAAATTAAACCCAATAGAGAAGTAGATAAATATAAAGGTCATTTAGTCATGAAGGGATACAAACAAAAATATAGAATTGACTATAATAAAGCCTCTGCATCGGTAGAAAGATTGCCTAATGTCTGGATGGTGATTACAATGGCATCTTAAAATCCTAATTTATCAATTTGGTGTGAAATCAACCTTTCTACATAGTGAGCTTAAGGAGTAGGTACTTCTAGAACAACCTTTTAGTTTTTTTAAGTCTAGAGAAGAAAATAAAGTTCATAGATTTAAATGGGCTATTTAAAGCAAGCCCTTAGAGCTTGGTATAGTCAAATAGATTCATACTCCTTGAAGGAAGGTTTTCTTGCAATATCCATATGAACATATACTATATGAAGCATGATGGTGATAGAATGAGATTATATGTTTGTATATAGATAATTTGATGTTTACAGGAAATAATTTAGAGAAGTTGAATAGTTTTAAGCAACCCATGGAGAAAGAATGTGATATGATAGATTTGGGGATCCTTCATCATTTCCTTAGTTTGGAGGTAACTCATTCAAAGGATAGTATATTTATTGGCCAAAAGAGATATGTTAATGAGGTGCTGGATATATTTCAGATGGGAGACTGCACTTATGTTACAACACCAATAGAGCAAAGTTCAAAGCTAGTGAAGAATCCTAGCGGGAAATCTGTAAACAGTTAGTTGTTCAAGCAGATTGTAGGAAGTTTGATGTATATTGTAGCTTCAAGGCTAGGTATAATGCATATTGTAGGCATTATCAACAAATATACGAAGAAGCTCATGTGACATCATCTACTTGCAACCAAAAGAATTTTGAGATATCTCAAAGGAACAACTGACTATGGTTTGTTTTACAGGAAAAGAGATCAAAGCAAATTGACTGGGTTTGTAGATAGTGATTTTGCTGGAGATTTAGATGATATAAAAAGTACAATGGGTTATGTTTTCAAGTTAAGTTCTGGCACACTTGCTTGGAGTTTTAAAAAGCAACATATAGTTACTCTTTCTTTCACTGAAGCAGAGTATGTGGTAGCAACTTTAGGTGCTTGTCAAGTTGTTTGGATGAGAAGGATAGTAGCAGGAATGAAGATTGAGCAAAACAATTCAGCCATTAAACTCTCCAAAAATCATGTGTTCTATGGTATAAACAAAAATATTCAAGTGAGGTTTCATTGTTTGTGAGAGTTAGTTTAGGGAGGAGAGATGGAGCGAAATCACTGCAAAACTAAAGACTAGGTAGCATATAGCTTCACCAAACCTATCAAGCCAACATCATTCTTCAAATTAAGTGCAGCAAGTTAGATTTGGCATGAAGGAAGGGGTATTGGTATTTCTATAAACTAAACTTGTTTTAATTTAAGGGAAGGAATGTTAGTAGATTATTTTGGATTGTTTTTAGAAGTTAGATATTAGTCACCTATGTTAGTGATAATAATCTACCTTAACTTTAAAAATAGGTATGTGAAAGTGAAGCCTGTTTCTGAAGTAGTCATGAACTGCAAAATTTTAGGAGTTTTAGTTGAATTAAAAGTCCTATTCAAGTGGTATTTAGCAGATATCCTTGTACAATTTCCAAATCTATAGTAACAATTCGTTTTCCCTTATTTTCCTTATCTGTGCTTATTCTTTCAAGATTACATGATAAGCCTTGCAAGCCATATATTTGCTTCAATAATTTAGTTTCCTGGTAATATCTAAAAATCATAACTTTCAAGAACAATATAATCGTAATCGCTGACCCTTGGTTATGTTTGGTAGCTACAATCATTACTTCTATTATAAATGTGAGTATATGCCTTGTGAATCAGAACCCGTGTGTTTTCCCAAGGTGATAGGATTGGACTCAGATCGTCTGTTCCACTAACTCTGTACCTATTCTATGCCACAACAAATACATCAACGTTTTAATTAAAAACAATGTCTCAGCTTCATGCCGAAGCCAATGCCTCCTCCTTCTATTAAATAGGCTTCCCACTTTATAATTTATATTTTTGACTTTTTTTGTTAAATTTAATTATACTACTATGACTTTAATAAAAATTAAATTAAAGTTGAAATTTAATTATTACATTAATAAGAAAATATAATAATTATTAATAATTATTAATTTTTACTGATTATTATACTTAATATTAATTATTATTATTATTATTATTATTATTATTATTTATTAGTATTAGTATTATTATTATTATTATTATTATTATTATTATTATTATTGTTACTATTATTAAATTCCTTATTATTATTAATTTTATTATTATTAAAATTATTATTCTTATTAATTATTATTATTATTATTAATTTTCTACTTAAGTATATATACTAATTATTATTAATTTTATTAATTACATTTATTATTATTATTATTATTATTATTATTATTATTATTATTATTATTATTA
>JANQBM010000003.1:17572889-17630997 GCA_025594535.1 Erythroxylum domingense
TTATTATTATTATTATTATTATTATTATTATTATTATTATTATTATTATTATTATTATTATTATTATTAATTATATTGTGGTTGATGTCATTGCCCTGTACTCGACTTCAGCGCTTGACCTTGCAACTATGTTCTAATTTTTTCTTTTTCAGGTTACGAGGTTTTAACCTACAAAGGTGCAGTATTTTATTGTTGATTTTCTATCATAACTACCAGCTCAATCTGCATCAGAATAGCCAATAATGTTATTAGTATTATTTTTCTTCATCCATATGCCTTGACCTGGAGATCCTTTGAGGTACATAAGTATTCTATCAGCAATATCAAGGTGAGTGGCTCTTGGTGTATGCATGAATCGACTTACCGAACTAACTATAAAGGTTATGTCTAGTCTAGTAATGATTAGGTAGATTAATTTGCCAACAAGCCTTTGAAATTGCCCTATGTCCTTAATGGTTCACCACCTTCAAGGTTGAGTTTTTGTTAGGCTCCATAGGAGTGCTAGCTAGCTTTACACCTAGTTTACATGTCTCCTTTAATAGGTCGACATGTCTCCTTTAATAGGTCGAGGAAATACTTTCTTTATAAGAGAAAAAAATCTTTACTTGAATGAGCCATTTCTATAATTAAGAATTACCTAAGTTTTCCTAGATCTTTGATGCCAAAATTTTCTTTTAGGTATTTCTTAACACTTTCTATTTCCTCAACATCATTTCCTGTAATGATAATATCATCCACATAGATAAGGATAATTATGTTTGTATTATTTGAGTGTTTAACGAACATGGAAGAATCAACAGATCTTTTAGTGAAATTATGAAGTGAGAAAGAGTGACTAAATTTGCTATACCATACATAAGGAGATTACTTGAGTCCATAGATCAATTTATTTAATTTGCATATAAGATTTTTGTCAGACCCATTTTTGTAACCAGGGGCAAAGATGTGTAAACCTCTTCTTTCAAGGTACCTTGAAGGAATGCATTTTTAACATCCATCTAAAACAATCTCCATCCCAAGTTAACGACAACTGATAATAATATCCAAAGCGTACTTATTTTTGCAACTGATGCAAATGTTTCTTGGTAGTCTATTTTGTAAGTTTGTGTGAAACCTTTTACAACAAGTCAAGCCTTTTACCTTCCTATGGTACATATTTGATTTTGTAAACCCACTTACATCCTACATATTTGTTTCCTTTAGGTAAGGGTACAATGGTCTAAGCATTGTTTTTTTAAAGGGCTTTAGGCTCTTCTTGCATTGCTTGATACCATACAAGGTTATCTTTGGCTTGTTGAAATGAGGTAGGCTCATTTTGTTCAAAAATGGAACTAACAAAAGCCTTATTGTGAGAGGAGACATTACCATATGCCACATAATTTTGAATTGGATAAGTTACCTAATAAGTCATAAAGTCTTTTAGCCTGCTAGGTGGTTGACTAGTCCTTGTTGACCTTCTTAAGTTTTGTTCTTCTTCAGGTGCATCTTCTCCCCCTGAGTGTGATCCACTCATCTCAAGGGTGTTAGGAGCTCCTTCGACTTGTTCATTATTTATACCTTCAAAGAGAGTTAGTTCTGAAAGAGAAACCTTATCTTGAACTCTTTGGTTTGGATATCCTGAGTTTTGTTTATTTGTGGTATTTGGTTGGTAGTAAGGTTTATTTTCGAAGAATGTTACATCTTTTGAAATATAAACGTTTTGATTTGTCGGGTCATAACACTTATACCCTTTCTTTTGGGATGAGTACCCTAGAAAAATGGCGTTAACTAAATTTCTATCATGTTTGTCATGTCTTTTGATATGTACAAAACAGGTGCATCCAAAAACATGAAGGTGATCAAGATTCAATTTCTTTTATTCAAGACTTCTAAGGGAATTTTATTTTTTAAAACAACACTAGGAAGTCTATTAATAAGGTATACGATAGTAAGTATTGCGTCTCACCAAAAACCCTTTGGAACATTTAATTGAAAAATTAAGGGACCTAGTGACTTTTAGAATATGACAAATTTTCATTTTTGAAACTCCATTTTGTTTAGGGGTATTAATGCCTGTAGTTTGATGTAAAACATCTTTCTCTTTAAAATAATATGAGAAATTTTTGTTGATATATTCAGTTCCATTGTTAGATCTAAAAATTTTAATTATGGTATTATATTGATTTTCAACTAACTTTGAAAATTCCTGAAACATAGAAAAACATCATTTTTAGATTTAAGTAAGTAGATCTATGTAGTATGAAAATAGTCATCAATAAAAGTAACAAAATATTTAAAACCATTATATGAATCTGTAAGTGCAGGTCCCTAAACGTCAAAGTGGACAAGTTCAAATATTTTGGTGGTTTTACTATCAAACAATGAGAAAGCAGTCAAGTTTGTTCATAAAAAAGACATAACACAGCGACTAGAATTTAAATTTGGTAAAGAGATCATTTTATTCAAAATTTTATTTGAAGGATGTCTGATCCTCAAATGCCATAATGTTTTGATTCCTACATCCGCATTATTAGTAAAAAAGGATTTATTTGGAAATTCTAAAAAATATAGCCCATTTTCTAATCTGCTTTCTCTAATCCCCTTCCTTGTTGTTCTGTCCTAAAAAGTCACGCCTTTTGGTGAGAATATTACATTGCAGTTTAATTCATTTGTAATTTTACTAATAGAGATTAAGTTGGATTTGAATATTGGTAAATATAAAACATTGATATATTTTTTAAAAAGAGATCAATAGTTTCGATATTCTAGATAGGTACTTTTAAACCATTTGTAATTGTAACTGGTTGCAGATTTTTAGGTTGTTTTAAATTGTCTAAAATTTCACAGTTTCCTATCATATGTTCAATAACACCAGAATTAAGTATCTAAGCAAATTTATTTCGAAAATTTGAAACAAAGTTAGAGGCAATACCTGTGTAATTACCTGTTTGTTGAAGTAAATAGTTAAGATGAGCTATCAATTGATCTATTTGATTCTAGTTCGATTGTTCATTTCTCTCTTGTTTACTAGTATCTAGGTCAGACGAAGCACATAGTCCCCTCTTTTTGTCTTCTTTGGTCAGTCTGTCCCGAACTTCCCCCTTTTTCTTTCTATCATGATGCCTTTCTTGTTCGATCAGAGGTGTGGACGGAGGAACTAACACTGAACATAATGCCCCGCACCTTCGCCTTAGGATTGGGGTTTCCACCCGTCCTCTGTTGGTTACTATAGCTTAGTTCTCTTTAGTCTTGTAAGGCTCGAACATTACCTTCTTTCTTGTTTCTTCTCTTTGGATCACAACCATGATGTTGGATAGAGATGCTAGTTTGGTGTAGAGAAGAATTTGAGACTGTACCTCCTCGTAACTTTGGTCCAACCTTGTTAAATACTGGTACACTCTTTCCTGTTCTTTTCTATCTTAGATTGTTTTTAGGTCTGTGGTTGGAGGCAAGTAGATTTCCAATTTTTCCCATTTTTTTTTGAGTTGGTCAAAGTATTTAGTGTTGCTTCTATGGCCTTGTTTCATTTTGGAAATTTCTTGTTTGAGATGGTAAATATGACCAAAATCCCTTTGTTGGCTAAACATCTCTTGAGTGGATTGCCACCAGAACAATCGTCTCTCGTATTCCCCTCAACTAGAAATTCTCACTCACAATCGTCTGGTCTCACTCATGCCCAATGGCTTTCTCTCCCTCTTCATGCTCTCGTCTCTTTTCTCCAATTTTTGGTCTCGTCTCCACTTTCTAGTCTCGTCTCCACTTTTTGTTCTTCTTCTACTTCCCCACTATCATTGGTTCACTATCATTGGATTTTCTGTTTTGCCCATCATTGCCTCTATTACTTCTCTGACTGGATTATGAGTTTGTCGCTCTAACTTGTTCTTTCGTTTGCTTTTCTTTTTTCTTCTTTTAAAATTTTCTTTTTTATAATTATTGCAGATATCATAACTCACCTATTAAACTAATAATTGATAACCATTTTGGTTGGATATAGAATGAAATTGGAATGTTGGAGTTGTTGAGGGATTACTTTTATGAGAAATTATGGTTATCATCAATTTCTTTTTCCTTTAAGTAGATTTCATGACTGTCTTGGGGATAATTCCATTTTGTTTTCATAATTTGGCTCTTCGTATACGATTACATTTTATGATTTCCTTTCCATTTTTCTGCTTACACTCTTTTTTTTTCTTTTTTATGTTAAATGTGGTATAGTTTCTCTCTACATGGATCCGTCCTTGAATGATTTGAATGAACATGGAATGATGAAAAGACAGATATATTCTCTTTAAGTGTTATTAGGGATTAACGTTCTATTACTTGAAACAATTGGGCTTTTAACTTATGATGTATGTTTTAATATGTGAGTCATTCATTAGCTTGTTTTATACTTTATTGCTATTGTTGTAAGGCGTATAAATTCAATTCAAGTCATCTAACTCACTTCTTTTCTGTTATGGCAGAAGAAAAAAAAAAGAGATGAGTAGTGGGGGAGAAAAAAGAACAGCAACCACGAAAACCCCAGTAGATTTCCTTAAATCAATTCGTGGCCAACCTATTGTTATGAAGCTCAACTCTGGTGTTGATTATAGAGGTGAGTTATTCTCTATCATAATGTGGTTAATTAGGATGAGATAATCCTTAGTTGACCTTACATTTTCAGTTGTTATTTCTGTTCAGGAATTGTTCATGTTTAAGACTAATAATTCCCTTATAGACTAGACTTCAGTGTTGGTTATCTGATTTTTCCATTTATGAAATAATTGCTAAATGAAATATGCATTTGTGCCTTTCTCAGTTGGAAAAGACTAACAATTCATGTGATATGATCAAATAAGTATAGATGGCAGTGCTTTCCTACTTGGAGGCCATTTCTAGTCATCCACATTCTGAAAAATCAATATTCTATGACATTGGTAGATATAATAGTTTTTCTGTGCCACTACATTATATATACTTTGGTTGATGATCAATTAAAAAACATTTCACTCCACTTTGATTGATTATCTTTATTTTAATTCTTTATTTCACTTTCTTGTCCATAGGTCCAGGGTCTTCACCTAATCAAACTTGTTGAGTACTTTTTGTTGGTCAAGGGGAAATTTTGCTCAGAACTTGTCATTCTTAGTAGTTAAATGTTTTTTTTCTTTTTTCTGGTCAGTTAACTCTGTTTTTCCAAAGATAAGCTCACACTTGGTGCTTAATTAAGTATTACTTTCTTAGGAATCAAAGTGTTGCTGAAATGGGTTTTGCTTCTTGGATCCGTTTCTTCCGTTAAGCAAAAGTTGGCTTCTTGTATGTCAAAAATATTAGGATCTTGTTCCTTTTTTTTCCTGTGTGATAGTAAAGTTGCAACTTTTTTATTTTTTAGCTTGTTTCTTTTCTTAATGTAGAATCTAGTTAGTTGGTTGTTTGATTTGTGAATAGTTGAACATAGTTTGTTGTCCATGAAAAGGTAATAAGAAGAAAACCTAATTTGTTTTGTTTTGCTTTTAGAGTTTTTGTTTCGATCATTTTAAGGTGCCTTATTTTCTGGTTTAAAATTGTGTGTGTGAGAGACCGATGGAGAGAGATTGTGTTGAGTAGTTGAGTTGTATACATGAGCTGAACTTAAATTTATTTTCCATGGTACTTTGTATTATCTCTTGCTCTCATGATTTTTCTTTATTCTTAATTGCAGCTTCTAGATTGCAACTTTTAAGCTTTAAAGTTTTTCAATCATGTTCATTCATTTTCTTCTCTCCATTGTTTCATCTGCTGCTTAGTTTCATTTTGTAATATAACTTTTTATGCAATCAAAACTGTGGAGTAGAAGACTTTCCTCTTTACTCCTTTATGGGTTTGCGTCATTATCAGCCCTATTGCTTGTTTTCTTATTCCACATAACATAGTCTGTTTGACTCCATGGAGTTTTGAGGAAATGAAAAACTTTCTTTTTTATCCTAAACTGTGAGATTGGGTATTGAAAGATCATTTTTTCCCTTTTAGAGCCAGATCTAGTGGTGGGTTCTGCTTTGTAATTCACTTCTTCATATTCTCATTGGTTGGCTACATTTGATTCTCATTATCTTCATCATGGTTGTGATGTTAGGTTCTGATTCATTGATTCTCTGTATAAAACTTACATCCTGTTAGATCTGATCAAAGCTACCTGCTTTGAGAATCTGTTATGATGTCCGTAGTAAAATACTTGTAGACTGTGTATTGGGTTAACAGAATTTTCTACACCCAGATCAAAAAATCATGGATTTAGATGATTTTCGATCGATTTTTGAGAGTTCAGGTGTGGACATGTGGACTTTCATTGACTCAACGCTTGTTGTGGCATCTTTGGATTATGTTGGAGAGATTATACGCCACAAGTTTGACTAAAAAGTGTAGAAACTGCAATTTTGGTGATGTTGTTGAAGTTGAAAAAATCAACAGCAATGACCGTGAAATGAAGGTGAACAACCTTCAAAGAAAAGGAAGAGAAATCAAGTCTCCTTCTACACCACATGGAGATGATAGTGATCGTGATGATGGTGGTAACGATGATGATGGGTTGGATCCTTATGTAGGATTGTTAGATGATAATCAAAAGAAGATTCTTGACATTAAATAACTACTCGATAATCCTAACTTGGTTTGGTGTCAGTTTTTAGATTTGTAAATTTGCTGTGACTTTTGGGTTTGGTTTTCTAGCTTTGACTTTTAAATGCTTTGGTGGGTTTTAGCCTAAAGATTCGATGGTTGAATTGCTTCAGAATTTGGCAATGAAAAATCAAAAGTATTAAAAGTTTCGCAAACTTTTTCGTAAACTCTTTTGACAAGAACAAAAATAAAGATCAAACAAAAACGAAATAATAAGAACACAAAAAGCTTGATAATGCAGTTTGGCACTCCTTGCCTACGTTTGTGGAGCCCTTACCCAGATTAATTACTTTCATCGAAGTATAATAGAATTACTCAAGGCTTTACTGAGTTGACACCACTCAACTCTTGACACTATCACTCAACCTCACTTCCCGTGAAAGATTTTCACACCCAATAGTACGACCGCCTTATACTAACCTTGACAGAGGATTTTCTCAATCAATCTTTTAACGAAAGAACAATAACGATAACTCAAGTGATTAGAATAACAAAGAACAAAAACTAAATACACTTGAGATCGAAAAACAACTTCCCTACGATTTCAGCTCCTTGAAATAATTCTTCAATTGAAACGATCCATCCCAACTTCACTGCTTCAATTAATCACTACATCGTGGCTCTCTTCACCGTAGCATATATTAATCGACCTACATTATTCAGCTGTCTGTCAAAATAAAACACACAAACGTAGCATATCTATTCATTAATTGAAAAACCGTAATGGTAAGTGTTTCGCAAACTTTCCGATTTTATTATGGTCGTCTCTGACACAAACAAAAACAAATCCAATAAAAAATGAAATAATAAGAACACCAAAAATTTGGTAACGCAGTTCGGCACTTACACTAAAAATTACTTTCATCGAAGTATAATAGAATTACTCAAGGCTTTACTGAGCTGACACCACTCAACCCATGACACTATCACTCAACCTCACTTCCCGTGAAAGATTTTCACACCCAATAGTACGACCACCTTGTACTAACCTCGACAGAGGATTTTCTTAATCAATCTTTTTACGAAAGAACAATAAAAATAACTCAAGTGATTAGAATAATAAAGAACAAAAACTAAATACATTTGAGATAGAAAAACAACTTCCCTATGATTTCAGCTCCTCGAAATAATTCTTCAATTCAAACGATCCATCCTAACTTCACTGCTTCAATTAATCATTGCATCGTGCTCTCTTCACTGTAGCATATATTAATCAGCCCACGTTATTTAGCTTTCTGCCAAAATAAAACACACCAATGCAGTATATCTGTTCATTAATTGAAAAACCGTAGCGGTAAGTGTTTCACAAACTTTCTGATTTTATCGTGGTCGTCTCTGACACAAACAAAAACAAATCTAATCAAAAGTGAAATAATAAAAACACTAAAAATTTATTAGCACAGTTCGGTACTCCTTGCCTACGTCTGCGGGGCCCTCACTTAGATTAATTACTTTCACCGAAGTACAATAGAATTACTCAAGGCTTTACTGAGCTGGCATCACTCAACCCTTGACAATATCACTCAACCTCACTTCCCGTGAAATATTTTTACACCCAATAGTACGACCGCCTCTTACTAACCTCAAAAACAGATTTTCTCAATCAATCTTTTATCGAAAGAACAATAATGAATAACTTAAGTGATTATAATAAGAAAGAACAAAAGTTAAATACACTTGAGATAGAAAAACAACTTCCTTATGATTTTAGCTCCTCGAAATAATTCTTCAATTGAAACAATCCATCCTATCTTCAACTGCTTCAATTAATCACTACATCGTGGCTTTCTTCACCGTAAGCATATATTAATCAAACCGCATTATTCAGCTGTCTGCCAAAAGAAAACACACCAATGCAGTATATTTGTTCATTAATAATTAACGCACCTGCCTTTTGTGCCACTCACACACATCAACAATGTTGCCGCACATGCAAGCCAACTTCATTTTTGCACACTCACTTCGTTGATAGATTTCTGCATTGTTTGTTCAATGGACAGTTAATGCATACCCACATCCACGTTGACTTATCTCACATAAACTCTATGCCTTATACCCACATTAACACCATACACATACTGTAGCCTTAAACTAATTAATGCTCTTCACCTTCTATGTCACACACACACGCACGCTCTTAACCATAGCTCAATACTACACACACTTGGAACAATGATGAAGCCCACACACGTTGGAGATTTACTTCGACAATGATAAGAGACAAAACAACGACATCTTGCTTCAACTACACAACGAAAAGCACTCTTCCAATTGCCATCATGCATACATCACTACTTGGTTGCCGCAAACTAATATTCAATATGGACTTCTACCGTAGATACTAGATATGCACAAATCTCTCACACAATTAGAGTCTCACTTAAATTTAAACATGCAACAACCTCATCTTTTTATTTTTGACCCCACTATAATTTATATCTCATATATCCAATTAATAATAAATATGCCAAAACAAAATCAGAAGATATATACCATATATCTAACAATCTCCCCCTTTTTGGCAGAATTGTCACAAATACTAAACTCCCCCTAAATCATATAATTGAACATATAGATATCAAATTCACACTTCATACGAACTCCCCCTCAATCTAATATCAAGTTCCAAAGAATATCACAATTATCCAATCATCCAAATTTCTCCCCCTTGGGATAAAAGATGTAAAAAAAGCATGACGAATAATCACACATATACCTTGAAATCTCCCCCTGAATGGAACAGTCACCATAAACAATCTGATGTCTCCCCACCATTCAAAAACTGAGAGATATGTTTGAAAGAGATAGAGATACCCGAGAGAGAGACCCATATTGATGAGAGAGCTGAAGCGTCTTCAGTGGAGCTAAATAAAAGTCACAATGCAAACTAATAAAAAGATGAGACGACAGCGGCAACATAAAAACAAAAAAAACAATTTTTTTGACTTTCTTTTTCTTTTTTTTGTTTTTTGATAAAAAAATCAAACCATACTTCAAAAATGTAAAGCATACAGTCCCTGTGCCCCTCGAAGAAATTCAAACCTGGGCTTATTCCTCGTCAAGTTATCTTAGTCATCAGTTTCTTCTTCAGAAGTAACTGAATTGTCATCTATTTGACCAGTTACTTTACAAACAGTAACTAACTGTGAATCTGTACAATTTCTTGTTTTTTCCTTCACTAAATTTATGTGCTTGTGCTTGACCCTTTCTAATCCAAGTGTGCTTCGGTACCATGGGCTGTTGTTGGAAATTTAATGTAAAGTGTCTAGATTTTCGATTTTGACCCCTTTGAAACATAATTTGTAACATCTTGTAGCATCTCGGCCTTATGTGCCCGATAACTTCGCAAAAATGAAACGTTTTTGGTACTTACTAATCTCATTCTAGCTTCACCAAGCTCATCTAATGCCAATTTCAATTTCTCTTCTACCCCTTGGATAGTATTCTTCATGGAGAGATTTTCTTCCTTCAATCTTTTATTCTTTCTGCATGTATTCACCCATTTTTCATGCATAGCTTTGTAAGCCTCGAAACTATTCTCCTTTCTATCATCTAGGCCAATTTTATCACAGTTATAATATGATATTGGGTCTTAGGCTGAGTTGTTTACGTTTTTATGTAAATTTTTTGTTTTCCCCCTTTTACGTCTTCAGTTACTTGCTTCTCAGTTGCTGTTAAGCAAGTAATTGGATTTTTGCTATACAAAGCATCTACCGCAACACTATTAGTGATTTCTGCTTCACTACCATATTCACTCTTGAATTTGTTCTCATTCCAAGTGCTCGTATAGGGTTTCCCTTTTCTCTTCTTCAAGATGTTAGCACACTCCGCTTGAACATGTCCAAAACCTTAACACTCATGATACTAGATTTTCTTCACCTTCCTTTCTCCCTTTTGAGCTTTAACTTGTTGCTTTAGATTAGTATTCAATGAGCTTCCACCATATTGTCTGAATTCGTATTTGTCCTTTTCAATTCTTTTCAGCCATTTACCAAAATTTAGTATGAGTAGTACCAAGTCTTCGTTTTCATCTTCTATATCATTCATACCTTTTCCAGTTTCAACCTATAGTGCCAATCCTTTGCTTCTTTCTCTTATAGCCATGTTCACGAAACTAGGATCTGTACCAACTTGCTACCAAGTTCTGAATCGATCACCTCGCTCTGATATCAATTGAAAAATTGAAAGTGTTAAAAGTTTTGTAAACTTTTTTGTAAATTCCTTTGGCATGAACAAAAATAAAGATCAATAAAAAACGAAATAATAAGAGCACCAAAAATTTGGTAACGCAGTTCGTCACTCCTTGCCTATATCTGCAGGGCCCTCACCCAGATTAATTACTTTCACCGAAGTATAATAGAATTACTTAAGGCTTTACTGAGCTAACACTACTCAACCCTTAACATTATTTCTCAACCTCACCTCATGTGAAAGATTTTCACACCCAATAGTACGACCGCCTCGTACTAACCTCGACATAGGATTTTCTCAATCAATCTTTTAACGAAAGAACAATAACGAATAAATCACTTAGAACAAAAACTAAATACACTTGAGATAGAAAAACAACTTCCTCATGATTTCAGCTCCTCGAAATAATTCTTCAATTGAAACGATCCATCCCAACTTTAGTTGCTTCAATTAATCACTACATCGTGGCTCTCTTCACAGTAGTATATATTAATCAACCCACGTTATTCATTTGTCTTCCAAAATAAAACACACCAATGTAGTATATCTATTCATTAACAATTAATGCACCCGCCTTCTGTGCCACTCACGCACATCAACAATGTTGCCGCACATGCAAGTCAACTTCATTTTTGCACACTCACTTTTTTGATAGATTTCTGCAGTGTTTGTTTAATGGACAGTTAATGCATACCCACAACCACGTTGACTTATCTCACATAAACTCTATGCCTTGTACCCATATTAACATCGTACACATACTGCAGCTTTAAACCAATTAATGCTCTTCACCTTCTATGCCACACACACACGCACGCTCTTAACCATAGCTCAATACCACACACACTTGGAACAATGATGAAGCCCACACACGCTGGAAATTTACTTCGAAAATGATAAGAGACGAAACAACGACATCTTGCTTCGGTTACATAACGAAAAGCACTCTGCCAATTGCCAACATGCATACAACACTACTTGGTTGCCACAAACTAACATTCAAGATGGACTTCTACTGTAGATACCAGATATGCACAAATCTCTCACACAATTAGAGTCTCACTTAAATTTAAACATGCAACAACCTCATCTTTTTTATTTTTAACCCCATTATAATTTATATCTTATATATCCAATTAATAATAAATATGCCAAAGCAAAATCAAAAGATATATACAATATATCTAACAGGCATATATGGATATAACATTTCACGAACTCAAGGTAACCAAAAGAAATTGTTATTGTTTCTTTGTACTTTGCTTTCTTATTTCTTATATTTAGTTTTCTTTTCCTGACTGTTGTTTGATTTCAGGATATTGATATTGGTAGGCATGTGAATTGTTTACGAAAGTATCCGTCCAATGATGTCAGGAGATTAGTGAAGCAACTTGTCAGGTCCTCAAGAACCAAGAAATGAAAAAGAAAAAGAAGATATCTTTCGTTTTATTGCCTATTCAGTTTGGAAACTTTAAATGTAGGTTCTCTGAAGGAGTAATATAGGAGTTCTCTCCCTCCTAACTTAATTTGTTATCTGGTGTTTAGGAAATGGAAAGAAATTGTGGATGAATGTATTTTTCACTCTTGCGCCTTCTCGAAGAACTGAGTAGCTGAGGAGGTTTCTTACCGAAGATTATGTTGAAGTAGAAGTTATTTTGTCTAGTTATTTAAAATAGGGGTGAAATTTATTTTTTGTTCAACTAACTAACTTTTTTTGTAATTTAAAGTCATATGATATATTTATTTTCAATATCCTTCCATTGTTATTTTATATTGCAATTACGACTATATAATGATTGTTGACATGAGTCGAACCAGAAAAAATTAAGCATTACAAAATGTTGAAAAGTCATATGATAAAAAGAAAATTAATAATAATAAGAAATTTATTAATAATAATAATAATAGTAATAATAATAATAATAATAATAATAATAATAATAATAATAATAATAATAATAATATTAAAATTAAAACGAAGAAGAAGAAAATTAATAATAATAATAATAATAATATAATTAATAAAATGATAATAAGTAGAAAAAATAATAGATTGTTACTATTATTATTATTATTAATAAAAACAAGAAGAAAAAAATAATTGATAAAAATAATAAAATAATAATAATAAGTAGAAAATTAATGAAAATAATTAATAATAATAAAAATAATTAATAAAAATAAATTAAAAAAATAAAATATAAATATAAATAAAAATATAAAAAATAATAATCAAGGATATTTTGGTCTTTTTGTTGGCCATTCCTTTGTCATTATAAGTTTATATTTTCAAACCAAATATTAGTATAGAAATTCTTTAACAGTGGATCAAACAAAGTAATACTTATTCCATTATATTCCTCATCTTTTCTATTCCTAAAAATAATCATTCTATTTCTTATATATTTCATTCCTTGAACCAAAAAGATCGTAAGTGTTATGGAGGAAATGAATAAACAATCAACCACAAATCAAGTTCTTCCACACTTAGCCTTTGATCGTCTTCAAGCAAAACAACAAAATAAAAGTTACAAACTAAAACATTTACTCATTTTCCATACTTTCTAAGAATAGATAGTCATAAAAAAAAGAGAAATAAGTTTAATAACCATAGTAAGAACTCAGCATTTAATGCCTCTATTCATGACCAATAAACAATAATTTCCTTCAGAAACTGAGCAATTTAGGGGTATATTTTGACAAAATGTGTTTAAATATGATAAATTTATAGGTACACTCAAACACCATTTATGTTCAAGACATTCCATAACTTTGCATATCATTTCATTTCTCCACAACTAAGATTCACATGCATAATTATGAATCAAAGGAATTTTTAAGGTTGTAATGTGGGCAGGAGTTAAATTGAGATGTATTTGGGTAATATAGCATAAAATCTATAAAAGCTAGTTAAGCAAGGACAAAACTCAAAGTAACATCAATGCAAAAAGCAACATTCACTCAAAACTAGGTACTATCAGTTATGATGAATGTAAAAACTATGTTTCATAGTTTAGATTCAAGCTCTCACCCTACATCCCTCATGAAGCATAAGAAATTTGAAGGAATCATTCATACAATCGATGACAAACAACACATTATAGCCATAAGTGGTAATCCTTCAAAACAACAACAACCTCATATACATCATACTTAAATCACCTATTCCATACAACTTTAGGAGGAGAAACTAATCATGAATAACTTTGCAAAATAATTGCATTTCCTTATTGATATTTTTATCTAAACATATATATTTTCTTTTTTATTCTTTTTTTGTTTGTCTCTTTTCTTTTTTTTTCAAAAAAATTGAAAGAAGCTATATTAACATTGGAATTCAATGACAAGAATTAAAATGACATTCCAATAATTATAACCAGTCCACATATATGCATTCCCCCACACTTATACTTTTGTGCATCCACAATCATCAACAATTAACAAAAACTCCACTAGCTTTAAGACTTGGGTAGGACATATAGTTATGTTTAAGGTATGTAATACGGTTACCACAAAAAAAGGCAAATAAAGCTCAAGGGGGCTTGTCAAAAGAAAAATCATATTATTAGGTAGGCTATTTGGCTAATGTAGCTTATGAAACAAAAAATGCCTATATCATTCCCCTGTTAATGCATGTGATAACAAATGTGATCTTGAATAAAAAATCAAATCAAATTTAGGATGTATGTCATGAAGGTCATATATAATCAAAAGATAATGAGATTGATTTGGATGTGTCAGTCAAAAAAAGCTCAAAATCTCACTTTGTTTTTTTTGTCTACCAATAGTCACTACTCTTCTAAAGGTGATGTATATTGACCAATCTTAAAAGTAAATTTACATGCTTAAGTTGCTATAAAATTTTCAAGTTAATTCTACTGACCATATAGTCCTAGAAGTAATATAAAAAGAGAACATGTTCAATTGTTTGTTTGATTTTTAACCTAGGAAAAACATATGAGCTATACACAAACTTAAAAATGCATAAAAAAATTAGATCCCCATTGCCACATTTAAAACTTACATTGTCCTCAATGTAACATCAAATGTAATAATTGAAGCATTTAACAAAAACAAAAATTGCGAGAATGTAAATGAAATGAAATAAACTTCCCTTAGGTTGCCTCCCAATTAGTGCTTTTGTTTATCATTGCTGGCTTGACTCCATACTTTCCTCCTCACGTGAAAAAATTATGGTCTTCAAATGTCTCCACTTTTGCCTTTTCCACTTGAGGCTCTTCAGGATAGGGCTTGAGTTGATGACCACTCCATTCAGTGTCTTCGCTATCTTTAAAATCTTAACCTCTACTGAGTCCTTGCATTATTGGAATATCTTAAATATCCCTTCACCTTTTTCCTCCTTATTTAATTTCTCCAACCTGCTCGGTAAAGGTGAAGAGTTAGCCTTAATAACAATTAGGGACTTAGTATTCACCTTCAAGCTAAATGATATATCCCTTTCTCCTTCATTAGTAATCCCTTAAGTAGTCCTCTCAAGATTCTTAATTTCTTCTTCACTAGCAATCCCTTGAGTAGTCCTTTCAAGATTCTCAAGATCCTCTCCACTCCTTAAGGTTAACTCGTTAACGTTCCTTGGATTCATCTCAAGTTGAGATAGTTGTTTATCTCTGCTTTGTGAATCTATGCGGTTGATAGCTACCATCATTTGACCCATCTGGCTTACTAAATTATGAATTCTAGACATTGTATCTTGCTAGAATTGTTTCACATACTGTTGAAATTGCAGAGTGTTAGTAGCAAGAGACTTAACTAAGTCTTCCAGAGATGTACCTAAGTTGGAATAAGAGGTTTTTGAACTATATGCGAATTGTTATGCATCTTGCAGCCTATCTAGGAAGTAGTTTTGCTGGTTATCTGCTCTATAACTAAGGTTGAGGTGATCTCTCTAACCTTAGTCATAGGACTGGAAGTGTGGGTTATGGGAAAATTTTCCACCAATAACATTGACATACTCTAGTAGCGTCATACTCCCTTTGCAGTGTTCTTTTTATACACAAACACTAACGAACATAAAAAGATCAAGAAATAAATTTAAAAACTAATTATAAACAAATATGTACAAAACACCAATTAAAATCAAAAACTAAAACTAAAGAACTACACTTCCCGACAACAACGTCAAAATTCTTGATGTGTGTCAAATACACTAGAAAGTAAACCTAACTCTGCACAACTAAATTTATAGTAATGGTAAGTAGGGATAGTATCCATAGGAAATGTACAAAATAAAGTAAAATTGAAGTAAGGAAAGGAAATCAAATTAAAAAGCATAAAAGTGAGAAAATTGATGAATGAGTTTGGAATCCGATTCTTGGTTTAATCTCAACCTACATACAAATAAATATACTTCATCAGCTTATTGATTTCACACCTTTCATATAAACTACTAATCTTAGGTTAACAATTAGATTCTGTTAACCTCAATTTTCCTTTAGCTCTTATTTAATTAAAATAAGCTCTTTAACTAAACCTAGTTATCGAACAATTTAGAACAAGCTCTCTAGATTTAATAAGATAGTCATATTATGAACTAGGAAAACATATTAATCTAGGCAACAATCATACAATCTTGGGTCATTTAACTTATATTATGTTATCTCTAATGATTCAACAAAAATAGCTACCATAAATAAATCCAAAAGACAAATATTACATATTGCATTTGAGATTCTAACAATACGTTCATATAAAAACAAGCTAATGAACGCATTCAGAACATCTTTACAGAAATACCTAAATCAATAGATGTAGAATATCATAAACAATTCCTAAAGAGGGAGAGATTCAATAATACAGAATGAAGATACAACCAAATGTATTCCTCAGCTTCGATATCCCCTATAAACCGGAAGAAGGAAGATTAGCCCTATTTAGATCCCAAAGAATTAGGAGTTCTATTGGGCTTGTATCCAACAATGCATTACCAAAACAATTCTAATTTTGAAATTGTTCATGGCGATTCATCTGGCACTATTAGGTGAATGCTTCATTTCTTGCATTTTCTTGTCCCATCTTCACCGTAATCCATCTCCTTCTTGTTCCACAAAGACAAATGAGTTTGAACATCAAAAGGATGACTCAAAAAATGTGCTTTTAACTCATTTTAGCTTTTGTGCTTCCAAATTGTACCTAAAACCAAATATGAACTAAAATGAATGTCTTAAGCATTTCAAAGAATTAATCACTAAGTGTCATAAATTAAATGTATAAACAATCAAGCACACATCAATCTTTTTCGTTCTTTTTTGCTTTATCCTTTTTCTCTTACACTCTCTCCTCTACCTTCTCATCTTGTGTAGTGGCTTTCTCTTCTTGCACTACCTTAGGTATTTCAACTGTTAGTTCCCTTTCACTCTTTGAGGTTATCATATTCATCTGCTCTCTTAGATTTGGCTCTCTATTACGAGGAAGAGTAGCTAGGTATCTTTTAGAGAAAAGATAATGAGTTATCCAATATCCACTTCTAAATTGTAGATGGAGACATCTTAATTTTAAAAGCGAGCCTTGATTGTACTCATAAACTTAACTACAAGGCCTTCAAGATTTAGTTTCCTTTACTATTGGTGTTATTAAAATTTGAGATGAGGCATAGGTCTTTATTGTCCTTAGTTACTTTGTGAGAAGTTTGAATAGTTTCTCCATCTTGGATTAAAGGTGTTACTGTAGGAGTTATTTTGAGGTTGATTTCTAGTAAAATCAGCTTGCTCTAATTGATGTCCCTGATTATAAGTTGATTGGAACTGTTGATTAGGATTTCCCTATGAGGAAAGTCACAAATCATGACCTACACTAGTTGAGCCCTCACATTCATCTAATTAGTCTTCTTGCTAAGAGCTTTCAGCTCTACCTATAATGTTACTACTATATCAATGCTATGAATATCACCTATCTTAGGCAATAGCCTTGGAATTCCCCACTGATAGTTATTCATGGCAATTTACTCAATAAGCTTTTACAATTCCTTAGGAGTCTTAAAGATATGTTCCCTTAAATATGAATCAATTAGTTACATATTTAGTTAGCTTAATTTGCTATAGAACATTTCCAACTAATTATCTAAGTCAAGGTCATAGTACAGAAACTTCTTTAGCAACTCCTTCCATCTCTTCCAAGTGTTGTATAAGGTCTTGTTTTCTAACTATTGGAAAGAGAAAACATTATTTTTTAGCTTTGTAGAAGGTGTTGTATAATAGTACTTGACCAAATGTTTCTTAGCTAGCCCATTCCATATACTGATGGTCCTAGAGGCAATGAATTTAGCCATAACTAAGCTTTGCCCCTTAATATGAAAAGTAACAATCTCAATTGGATCGCATCTTTTATAACTTTGTTAAGTTTAAAAGTGTCATAAATTTTTAGAACATTAGCAATTTATGCATAGGGATCTTCTTCTGATAGACAGTCAAATTATACTAACTATTGAACCATATAAACCATGTTAGGTTTAATTATTTTCCTCAACACTAGGTCTAGTAATGCTATACTCCATCTCAATCAGTGATGGTCTAGCAATAATCCCCCCTTATGTGATTTCCTTCTTGACCTGCCATTATGCCTGGTAATTACATTCTCATTCTCAAGTCTCTTTCTTTAAGTTTTTGAAGTAGTTGGCTTTTGCTCTCTGGATCTGGTTTAAGTGGTGCTCTAGGACTAATCTTGGTTATACACCAAAGAACTTATAGTTGTAATATAAACAAAACCACAAAAATTAAGTAAATAATGTTCTAAAACAAAATAAATAAATATAAAAACAAAAAAGGAGATTAGATTAACTAGAATAAATCTTTCCTAATATTTTTGTCTTTGAAAATGATACAAAAAATTATTATGAGATATAGATATATGTAAAAAAAACAAACCGTAAAAATATCAAAAATGATTAGACAAGTGCACCTATTATTTCTTGTGGTATACCTCAATAAGTCAATTGTTAGTTAAACGAGGATTTTAATTACTAGTACAAATTGCCTTCTCATTATCTAATATAATAAAATTAATGATTGAATAAACTAAAACTAAACTAAACTAATTTAAATCACCAAATCAAAGCAATAAATAATGTTAATAAGTAAGATCTAGGTAGAAATCCCTAGAACTTTTCATATACCTTTATGATTAAATAAAATAAAACTAAACTAAACTAATTTAAATCAAAAAATTAAGGCAATAAATAATGTTGATAAGTAAGATCTAGGTTGAATTCCCCTAGAACTTTTCTTATGCTTTCATGATTGAATAAAATAAAACTAAACGAAACTAATTTAAATCACCAAATTAAAGCAATAAATAATGTTGATAAATAAGATCTAGGTAGAATTCCCCTAGAACTTTTCATATACCTTTAATTTATCTTAACTAAATGATTAATCTTTGTTCCTTGGTTAAGTAGGAATTTCAATTTCATGATAATATTCTTTCTCGAACAATATGGGTCTTATCCTTATGTTGATTGACTAAATTCTCTTTCTAATCAAAACTCCTAAGGACATGTTACTTTGTTTTGTGATTTGTTATTATAGGTTTGGCCTTAACCTAAAAGATCTATAAGGCTCTATCTCTAGGATTTCATGGAATTCTTATTGTTCATATTATGATCTATCCATGTAAATAATCTCTCCATCTAATTTTACAAAATTCAAAATTGAATTAAAACATTGGAAAATTTCAATTCAACACAATATAATTATAAGAAATTGTCAAGAAAACTAAACCCTGCCGTTGACTTAAGAATCAATTCAAAATATCAAGTCCTAGGGTCCATCTTATCTAAGTCTATATCCTAATTAGTTCGTAATAATACAAATAAAATCCATAAAGAATAAGAAAGAACAGAAGAAAGAATTTTGAATTCTCGAGGTTTGAATCTTGAATGTCCTTGATAAAGCTTAATGAATCTTCTTATTTGCCTATCTAAGAATGCTTTTTTTATTCTTATTTTCTTTAATTGGCTCTTGAATGAGGTTTTAGCTCTTAATCTCTAAGAACTCCTATAAAGCTCCCTTCCTATTATTTGTCATCTCTCTTTTAAAACATGAAGCCTTAGAAGCACCTTTTAGAAGTTAATCTAATTTTCAACCCTAATTTTCTTTTATTTTAATTTCTTAGTTAAAATTTTCTACTAATGTTATTTAATCTTTCTTTTGTAGGTAATTTTTTCTAATTTATTAAAATTTACCTTACCAACCTTACATATATTTGGGGAAATTTTCTCTACTTGAGTTTTCTTTCATGTGTACTTTAATTATCTCACTTGTCTAACATTAAGGATAATGTCATATTTAAGTGTGGGGTATGAATTTCTAGGAATTTATATTTTTTAGTTTTATGCTTTGTATGTTTTAGGCTTAAATTTTTCTATTTTTAGGTTTTTTTTTGTTTTGTGTTTAGGATTCATTAGTTATTTTAGGTTGATAACATAATTTTATATATGATTCTTAGTCTATATTGGTTATGAAATGTTAAGTGTATAATATGATTAAGTGGTTGCTATACAAACATGACTTTGTCAATGCTAGGAAACTATATTTATTAAGTAATAATACTTCGATTTGACATGAGTTACTATGTGAGAAATTGAGCTAAAATGTAAAATCTTTTCTTTCAAATATGGACATCTTCTTTTATTGTAAATTTTTAGGACTTACATTTCATTTTTTTGAGATTCTATATAAGATATTTATAGGCATTAAAATGAGTTACTTAACATTTATGTTTGAGCCAAATTACCAAGCTTTTGTACATTGGACCATTAGTGATCCCCTTTGAACCTTGTATAAAATTTTAGTCCTTTTCTTTTAACCCTTTCCCAAAAATCCTTGAGCTTAAAATAAAATTAAATAATTACTCCTCAATTTCTGATGAGTAAAGCTTTTATTTGTGACTTAGGGTTATTGGAGATGGTATGCAAAGAAACAAGTGTTAGGGAAGATGGTGATGTGTATGAAGGTAGTAATGTAGAAAGGAAAAAAACTCTTGCTAAATCAAATCAAATTAAAAAAAGAAGAAAATTTTTTGCTTAAATTGATTGATATAAGTTTTGTGCACTTAAAAAGAATGAAGGAATATGGTTGGTTACAAAGATACGAGGAGTTAGTAGAGTAATATATTGATATTTCTCTTGATTTACTTTCTTTTGTTTAACTACTTATGAATATTTATCTTTCTATATTATGTTCCTTTGTTGACTTACTTATGCCCTTTGGCCTCTATAACCAATTCAAAGCCATTTTGATTTTTTTTATGTATATTTGAGTAGTGGAGATTAGATGATTTTGTAAGCATACGGCAAGTTTAATTTCATAAGAAGATCATGAGTGTACCTTACCCAAAATTTTTAATACGTGTGTAAATGAGTGATACTTTGTTAGGAAAAGTCAAGCTGAAGTATTAGAGCTTGATAAAGGAGGTAAAATAGTGTTTTCATTGTTCTATTTGTATAGTGATTCATATAAGAAATATTATGTGTTTTAAGTTTTACAATTTAATTAAAGGATGAGATTTTTACATCTTGTGTTATTATCTATTAAGTTAACTAATGTATGCATGTCAATGTTTGTGGGTATTAATCTAGTAAACCCTCAGGAAACTATAACTCCTCCACTATGGATATTAAAAGGTTTAAAGGCTTATGGTATATGCTAAATATCACCATATACCTATGAAATTGGAATCATTTCTTGTTTAGTTACTTTAGTCTAACTAGTTAGGATGACTTGTTGTCAATTCCTTGAGAATAAGCAATGGGTTTAAGTGTGAAGAATTTGATAAGACTATATTTTGTATGTCTAAGGGCTAAATTATTTTGTAATTAAAAACTTATACAATATGCTTTATATCAAATTATATAATGTTTAGTTTATTGACTTTTAGGCGATAATTTAAGGTATGATTCTAGATTTAAGAGTAACTTTCTTTATAGTTGTTTGATTAAGGAGAAACTGGAGTCAGTTGAAAGTTAGCACAAAAAAAAACTAACTTTAGAAAAGGCATCAGAGATTAACTTAAACTTGAAAATGTGAGAAATTGGAGGAGAATAGAGAAGAAGCATAAGACTAACTCTAGTTACAACATTGAGTTTGACTTCAATTACAAGTTGTTTATATTAATTTTTAATCTGTAAGTAAACCAATACTAGTCTGGGAAGTGTGTTAGGCACCAAACTCATGATCTAAAATTTGAGGATGTTTGAAAACATAATTTCAATCAACTTAGAATTCTATTATGAAACATTAACTATAAATACTCTTATTAGGGTAAACTTAAGTGATTTTGGTGAGGTAAATGACAAACAACTTGTGTCTTTAGGTATTGGCTTAGGGTTTGTTAACATCTAGGAGGAATTTGGAGTAAGATTAGAAAAAGATAAACCTCAACTTAGATGCAATTAGGGATTTTGTATTTTATCTATTCTTATTTTCTTTCTTTTATGTTAAGATTGATTCTTTTTGTTTTTAGTATATTCAGTAGCTAAATCCTTAGTTAGGGTTAGGATGTAATTTATGTTGGATATTTCAATTATTAATGCATAAGTTACTATCATTTACTTGAACTTATTCTTTTTGATTTTAATTGTTGAATTTATGTTTGATCACCATAGATTTAGTCGATGAATTTATATAAAAGAGTAAGAACTGAGAAGTATAACCTAGGATAATAAACATCTAAATTTAAAGATAGTGGTATCATAGATAAAAAGGTGATAACTAATAAATTAACTATACTTAATGAATTTGATTAGATGTTGCGCATCGAAGGGTTGTGATTTTTTAATCAAATATTCTTGTGTGCCTTAAGAGAGGGCATAGGTACATTAGTTTAATTGTTATTTTAACTTTGATAATCAAACTTACATGATAATTAAAATTTTACATAAGTGAACTCCAAAACATGTATCCATCTTAGTTTCTCTTTTATTATTGAATTATATTGTTTTCATGAGTCTCATAATATATAATTTTTCTTTCAAATTCTTATTTAGTTATGTTGTGTTGTTTGACTAACATTAATAAGTTTGAAAATTATAGTCCATATATGTAGCTCCCCATTCCCATAGGGCATATTCTTGAACACACAAACGGTATTCGAGAATACACTTTACAAGGGTGATGTGTTAGGATGGTCAGTCAAACTTAATATAAAATTTTCAAACATCACAAGCATGTTATAGAAAACCAATAATCCATTTCGGCCCATTTATTTATAACATTTTCAGTTACAAGCATTATAAATAACAAACATATCATCAGAATTTCAATAATCATTTTGGGCCCATTACAAATACAAAACACTGTTAGTCATAATGTCATTTCATAACAGAATCATTCACATACACATTGTATGGTCCTTGCTAATACACACTTTAATATAAAATACAGGAAAATATATGCAGGCACGAACTGATCCCAACCTTTATCTTTTATCTGAATGCAGTGGTTAGAATCCAATTTGTCTAACTGGAGATCTCTAAACCTGAAAAGTGAACGTTGAAATTTTTGTGAGTTTTGCGAATTCAGTGAGTTAACCATCCTCGATGGTTCACTTATATCATATAACACATCAATTCATATAATCACATAATTCACATTATTTCATTTATCATCATGTAGCATCACAAAACTCTTTCTTAACAATTTTCACATTTCTCATTCAACATACCTCAACATTACATTTCCAAAACATACATATTAAATGTATATGCAATGCTCATGAGACTCATATTCAATTATTACATTGTTTTGAATGAGTGCTTGTATCTCTCTCGTATCCGTTAGGGATATTGGGCTCATTATATATAGTGAGCCAGAGGCTCTTACTACTTTTTGAGCTTTAAGCTCTTTTTCGGTGGCTACTCTAGTTACAACTACCTTTATGTTATCATGCATTCATGTAGTGAAATGCATCACATGTATTCGATTAATGTCTAGTGCTCAATCATTCACATTCGGAATCACGTTCACATTTTTCATCGGATCTTAGTCTGACATTTAACAATTAAGTTGAGTATCACTTATTCAGTCAAATTCACATACAATGAGTACTTCCAACATGTTTTCATGTATCAAACGCCTCGGACATTTATTGTCCAGAACTAACACATTCACATCACATAATGATTCAATACAGAATGTAAGCAGACAATAATTCAATTTGAGACCATCTTAGGTTACTCACAGTATGCTCTAGATTAGCATTTGCTTCCATGATCCAGAAACGTCTGGATGCAGATGTTTTATCCTGTATATCAACATCATGCAATACACACATTGCACACACATTATTAATTGCACAATCACATAAACATTCAATTATACACATATGCATATGTGTAATGTATAATGTAGGCTCAAATTGACTATTCTTGGTATGTTTCCTTAATCACATCTCTTCCTCATTCAAACCTTATCATTTTTATGTGTCTAGCTTATTCTTAGGTTTACACCTCAAAAACACTTGGTTATTCTAATATCGTAATTCCATCACTCGTCATTTCTTTTCTAGCATTCTATGCTCTCATAATATCCAATTCTCTTTCACCTTTACTTAATACACATTACTCAACTCCTTTGAATCACAAATACAATCATATGAACATCTTCATTCCTATTATACTCATGCCTTTGGTACTTTGATATCAACAATTCATTCACTAAGTTATAACCTTAATTACCACCTCACATATATAACACATTTAGTCACTTAATGCAAGCATCACTCTAGGTTCAATTCAAGCCTAATTAAGTCCAAATGCATCATAGTTAAGTACCTTATCCATAATTGTTTCAAACTTTGCATAAATAAAAACATTACCATGAAAAAGCACTATCCACGGTCCTTGCCACGATCGTGACTGAAACTAATCTCCCATTTTTCCTGCAATTTTTCAGTTTTTCTTAGGACAAATTTTCAGGTCAGTTTTGTATAATCATTATGACCTAGAAAATAAGGTATTTAGGCAACATCGTCTTCTAAACAAATGTTCCTATATGTCTTAAGTTTCTAATGACATAAAATTTATATAGTTTTGTTTAGTATTCTGTGAGTTGAACATAAAATACTAAAAACTATTCTTAAATGGCGACAACACTCAATATTCAAATTCAAGCCAAATTTCAAAACTTTTAGAGATATAATTCAAATTCAATTCCTTCATGAAAATTATATCCATATGTCTTTAGTTTAACATTAATTAAAAACAATCCAATTTGGATATCTATAGATCAAGATATGGCCAAAATACATATGCCTATTCAGTGAAAACACTCAATTTAACATATTCCAGCACACTTCATCGTCATTTTCATCCTAGTTCATCTCGTTTACTTAGTCTATCATTTCTAGCTTATGTCCTTATTATTTCCTTTTCATTCCAACTTCCACTTCAACTCAATATCATTCACAAACCAATCAAAACCTATGAGTAATCATAAATACCAAAAACAGAACACATACATATACACATTCATCACTAACTTTCTGCACATGTTCAACTTCATTAACATCTTCATTTTATCCCTAACTTATCATTTTCATGATCTTTTGGTTATAAACTCATCTTAAAAAACTTATGAATAAATAATCATCAACTACATAACACCAAGACATAAACATACCCAGGTTTTCTCATTCACGTTTCAACATATACATATTACCATTTCATGATCATTTGGCCTTTAAATATCATCAAACATGTTTCATATAACAAATCATGAAGAGTAATGCTTTAGACTTACTTGTTTACTCCGAGATCTTAAAATAACACTCTTAATCCTAACTTCTCCTGTATCATTCGATCATCAACATTAGAAATGAAGAAGACAACAAAACAATAGTAGCAAATGAAAGGTGAAAGTAAGCTTTAACATGGATAGGGTGACAAGTGAGTATCGGGGATGAAGACAAATAAAGAAGATGAAGAACAAAATGAAGAGAGCATTTAACAATTGACTGATAAAGAAAATAAAATGATCTTTCACTTTGAACATTTTCGTGGGTTAGTAAAAATAACGTGGTAGGTGTCAAGACACTTGTCATGACAACTTCCACTTAAAGATTAAAGATTAAATTGGATATTTACTAAAACTACTATATGATTTTTAATGATCAGTCGAATTGTCCCTCAATTTCTAATCCAATTATCGCCCAATTTTTAATGACACTTGTCAATAAATCTTAATGTCTTTTATCAATAATTTTTGTTGCCAATTGATATTTAATTCTATTACCATTTATCAATTGTTCTACAACTTAGCATTTTTCATAGTCCAAAAATCCACACCAACTCAATTTTTAAGACACATAATCCACAATTCACATTATAATCACATTAAATATCAATTATACCTGAAAAATGCCAAATGAGTGCATGCCAGTCATTGAAATGTGTGCAAAACAATCAAATTCATGTATGTGTATACTAATATTATGCATGAGTATGAAATGTAATTTTTTAATCTCTCAATGCTATTTCTCATTTATAGAAATTTAAAAGTCTAGCCCTTAATATGGAAATGAGATGTTACAATATAAGATTAATATTATGGAATATGTCAGTTTCTATTAATTACTATAATCAATTATGTGCTCTTAGAACTAAATTCAATCAAATTAAGAAACAATTATAGCCTTGAAGGGTATCAAAGCCAACACAAGAGCAAAACTAGCTTGGAACTTGCCTGAAGAAGCTACGTTTCTATGCAAAGCTTTGAACTCAAAGTGTCTATGTAATAATTGGTAGTTTAACAAGTTTCAAGTATTTTGTTGATGGTTAGTAAATAGGTATTGAGAGTCGTTTATTGTAAAGCTTTGACGACGTATTTAACACTTAGGAAGGTTAATCCTAGTATCCAATCTATCTTTTTTAATTGTAGGTCATGGACAAGTCTTTTTGTCCTACTACTTGGCTTTTCAGCTTTGATGTATGGGGAAAGATCCCTCGAGGCTATTTGATAACATTGAATTGTTTATACTCACATGGCTACTGAGCAAGGATCCCTAGCACAACTCAAGACATAAAGAGCAGTACTTTGTAACTTATCAGTTATTAGCAGATTTGGACACCATATCAGGTATTTTATTTTATTTATTTTAATTTTATTTATATACTCTTTTAACACATCAGTTTTACATATCTACTCTTTTAACTTGCATCACTTTTTTCATTATCACATTTACATGTGAGTCTACCAAAAATAATCTCTCTACTCTGTAGGAGTAAGGTTGGGTATTATCATACCTCCATAAACCCCGCATTGGTGATGGTTAGTAAATAGGTACAAGTATTTTGTTATAGGGTGGTTTGGATCGGGTCCTTAATATTGATCCAAGACACCCCTCTAGCCATGCTTCTATCCTTTTTCATTAATTCATTAAAAAAAAAAACATGTTTTTAAAATACAGGGCTCTAATTCTTAACTTCCGTCTAGTTAATAAAAACTCCAAGCACAGTAACACTATTCCTTTTACATGAAGTAACTCTAATTAATTCCAATATATCTACTTCTATTATAAGATACATATATTTGGGAAAATTGATGTTATTAAATTAAACTAGAAGAAGAATGGTAGCCTGTCCTTCATCCAAAACATTAATAGTCTCGTATCAATGGGCATGAGCAGCGATTTAACTAATTGTACAGAAATCTTGATAAATACAAATAAATACAAATGCAGACAGGTAATTACATGTTATATCATATGCAATTGTAAACAGTTGCAATTCGTATTTCGTAGCCAAGCATGGAACAATACTTACAAAATACTCAATAAAGTCGATATATATATGAACTGAGGTAGAGGATGTACATATAAATATAATATGGTCAAAGACAATATTATATTTATATGTACATCCTCTACCTCAGTTCATCATATCACCAACTCTGCGAATTGTGACCCACAGAACATGCAGGCCTCATTAGGGTTTTGGTTTGCTCCTTTTCTTTTTTCCTTGAATATTGATTTTAGCTAAGATATGTGAAATGATGAAAGAACATTAATGGACTTGTAGGGAAAGAGAGGAATAAAATTCGTCACTGTGCTTATGATGATCCATAGTTCCACCAAACTGACGACAGTAGAGAGAGAGAGAACATTTGTTTGGTCTGCTAGAAAGGTTAAAAACAACACAAGATCTTTTTCGTGGGAAGAGAAACCTTATCTCAAGACCTAACATAGAAAATAATGTAGGTGGGACTCTGCTCCAGTTTGTACGCATTTAAACTCTCTTTTCTCTGCTCTTTCCTTTCTTCTTGCATGCCATTGCCTCTCTTTAGTTTTCTCTCAGAACACCCAAAACCATTTGTACGCAACAGAATTGTTCCCACCCCCCCCAGTACCAACCGTAATCCACTATGCTCCATTTCTGTATCTTTTCACGTCTCTTATGTTTAGGAGTTACTCAAGTACACAAAACACACTATCATTACCTTCACGTACTAAATCCAAACAATACAGTAAACACACCAGGACATGACAACCCCCACAAGCAACGAAAAGAAGAGATAATGAGCAGAAAGATTGTGCGAGAGAGAACAAAAATACGACAGTCAGGAACTCTTAGTGAATTATAGAGCCCTGTGTTGTTGCTCAAGTATATTGATATTTGTTTTTTGTCTTTTAACACTACCTGAAGAAGACTCGTCACCATTGGTCTTCTCCATTACTGCTTTCAATGCTTCTTGGATTGAGCTGATGGAATACTGAGGATGGCGTTGATGTTGTTGTTGAGGATCAGTAACGTAACCCGATGAATCTTCCTCTCCAGTAACGAATAATACATTCTTTACTCGCCCACCAAGTGTTGTAATCTCGGCTTTTAGTGTTCTTAAGCGAAGAGCTTTCAATGTCTTTATTAGATCAGGTAGGAGATCGGACCTGTCTTCACAGCAAAGTGATGCTTTGATCACAATCTTGCCATCTTCATCTGACGTATCGACTGTTAATTCATCGATTTCTGTTGGCACTGGACTTGTTTCGGCTATCAATGAAGTCTGTCTTTTTAGCTCTTTAACGTGTTGAATCACTTCTGCTAGCAATGAAGCTTTATCCGTCTAAATCAAAAGCCAGAAAAAAGAAGCAAAAAATCAAGTAACTTAGTATCCGTAATATTTTATGACTAAACGTATGTGTTACGAAGGAATAATGAAGTTAAAATGACAACGTTAATTTAGAAAGCAAAAATAATGCCTTTGCGGATTAAGAATGAAGCCAGCAGGAGAATGTTATGTTTTAAAGGGTGCTTTTGTCTGACTGAAAAGAAAAGAAAAGATGGGATGTGAACGTGAATGTTTTGCAGCCATGAACGACAATTCAATCATAAAAGCAGGATTCTAATGGTGGGGTTCATGTTGACAAGGATTAGGGCATGAATATGTAATATAGGTGACTGACAAGAATGCAAATTTTGTCTGTGTTATATCTTTTCATCCTCTCTAATTACTTTGGCTGTGGACATCCGGCAGAAAATTTCCATGGAAGCTTTTCAACTGCAGTTGGTTCCTCTTTATCATGTCAAGTGAGCGACACAATCGCTAATTCCCTTTGGTTTTGCCTTCCTCGGAACTACCACAAAGTACCAGGGAGGGAATAAACCAAAAGAGAAAGCAATAGTATTGAAAAGATCAAAACAAAAAAGAAGAGCTAAGAAAAGAAAAATGTAACCACCTTTCATATCTAAAGAATAGGTTTTTATGACAAATTATAAGACCAGCCATCCAAATAGAATCTTTAGATGGATTGCCAGAGATCTTTTGAAAAGAAAATGCGCTTTAATGAATAACACAAAACAAAAAGGGCACGAAACAAACAAGAAATAGTGATTGTGTGACATTCTTTGATATTCTAGACATCAAGCTGTACCCTTGAGGACATTTTAAGAGTTTCACATCAGTGCGTCTTGTTATCAAACTCGTACTTGGATGTGTAATGAATGTGTATGATGAATTTTACTTACTTTGGTGGTGCTAGGTAGTAAGCTGCGGAGCTTAGCAAGGTGATTGTTGATTCTCTCTCGTCGTCTTCTCTCAGCTTCGCTGTGACTCTTCGAAGCCGCTAAAGCCTTGGCATCCATAATCTCCTGAGCTGTCATTTTTCCCAACTCAGCTTGCAGTCCAAAAGGAGTCGAACCCGGTTGATGAACTACTGGTCCAAGAGTGTCCGATATGATCCTGAGATGGTCACTTGATGGACCCTCGTATGCGAACTGCAAAGCAGGAGCTCTTCTGTTGAACAAACTACCATATGATGTCGGCACTGAAGGGGATATTAAAAATGGATCGTGAACGTCTCGAACCGCGTTTGAGTTGAACGGGGCTTGAGGGACGTTAAAGGCGTGAACTTGAGGGATTGGCCATGGCAAGATTGGTGAGACTTCTGGCAAGATCATTCCTGCACCTCTTGGTCCTCCATAGGGATCACTGTTATGATGTTGCTGCTGCTGCATGTGTTGGTGGTGTTGAAGAAGCTGATCCTGGTATCCTTGTAGGTTATGGATAGTGTGAGAACTCTCTCCTTGATGTCGATCTTCTTCTTTCAGTCCGCACATCTCTGCCTTCTCTATGAACAAAGAAACTGTTGGTGTGAGGTGCTGTTCATCGTATACACCCATCAATCACTCCAGGAAGTGGATGTAATTGAGGATAATAAAATATGATTTGGGTTCATAAGTTTTGGATCAAGAAAAAAGGTTAATAAAAAGGGAGTACAATTAGAAGCTAAAAGAGAACATACGAAGACTCAAGACGGTCAGAACCTTCACTTACATGGGATTGAACGGACTTCTCAGACCTCCATTTCCACAGACGTTGTTGTTAAGGTGATGGGGGTAGCAGAAAAGCCAAAGAAAGAAAGGAGTCTTTGTTTAATGAATCTCACTATCTCTTTTCACTTGGGGTAGGTTTCTTGTCGACCACATCCACAGCCTTTGCTGGGGAGAGAGAGAGACAGAGAGAGAGATTGATTGGCGATGACCCTATTTTATCCTTTTGCTTCAAACAAAGAATTTTCCTTTCCTTTGGTTCTTAATTTGTTGGGATCTGTTGGGCTCCTTTGTTGTTATTCTTTTGCTCGACTTCTGTATGCTATGATATAACCTCTATTTCTCTGTCCACCTCCCTGGATTCATATGAATATATAGTCTCCAAGTACTGCTAGTCCCCTTTCCTTTCTTCCTACGCCATTCTCCATCCGTCCCTGTAGCTATCAGGCGAGGAGGGGTATGTGGATATCTTTTCGTTTATTTTATACACAAACTATCCAACCCTTATGTCTGTAATTAAACAAGATTACATTAACTTGTTGCATTGTGATTGGTTCAATCTGTATGATTACAGTGTTTAGGGAAAGGGAAAGAAAGTGGGGGATGAGATGGGAAACACAGAAACAAACATAGTGAATACACAACTCACAGATTGTCAACCGACCAAAGGCCCCGAAAAGGCTGATAGTATCAGCATGATAAAAGGCCTTGGCTTAGCTTACTAGTAAATTTCCTCTCTTTATCAGCTTTTTCTTTCAACTTATTTTCAATTAATTTTAGCTGGCTATTCCTAGGAGAGGAGGCGTCTCTCTGTGTCCGTGCCTTAACCTTTCAGTATATTACCTCAGTCAAGCCCCCACGTTCTTCCATATTCTTGGTTATTTCCACGCCATCCTTTCTGCTTCTCCAAGACCATGTAATCATTGTGTCTTGGAACACACTCCATCTCTCTCTAGCTATAAGGTTACTTCTTTGGTTTCAGTTATTCAATTCAATGCTCATGTATTTGGTCCTTTTTGGTTTTGGTAGGTGTAGGTTTGAGAACATTTGCACACCATTGGGCGTATAATTTGATAGGAACTTGGGGTGGACCCTTTTCATTTGGGGCAATGGAAAGGCCTTAAAGTTGATAGATGCGCCAATTAGAGTATACCCTCGACAGTGGTGGCATTTCTGTTTTCCTCCTCTAGTGTTTGTGATATATTTATAATCTGTACTTTCTTAATCCTTAGAATGTGAGAGAACCAAAATTTAATGATTCTATTATATTGGATAAAATTATCACTAAATTGGGTATCACGTTTACTCGTATTAAAGAAATTTCCTTTGTTATTTGCCAATATTGTTGTCAGGTATATTTTTACTGTAACTAGGCTGGACTTGTCAATGTAGTTCAAAATAACAAGCGTATTGCCCTACTTTATTGTCTTGTATGATCAAAGATATACACTTTAGTACTAGTGTATCTGTTATCTGAATCTTAAAGTGAAAGCAAGTGATTATTATTCTTATTTCATAGTGTGCAATACATGGAATCTTAGGTCTCAAGTTTGTCATTGTTGGATTATACTTTTATCTGTATAATTATTACATACATATATATAACATGGGTTAGAGTGACATATCATCAGATTCCAACAATCCTACATTTTATGTTAAAGTTAATAGCATGATTTGTTGAAGTACAGGAAAATATTATAGCATATAAGTTTGTTAGCTGGGAACAATGGTACGACAAATATATTCAACTTTTTTGAGGTACCAGAGAATAATAGATGTTTCTATTCACCTTTAACAAGAGGCACGGTAATCCATAGACCTAATCACGTTTTTCTCTTATGATCATTTAAGCCACGAGCTCCATTTTTTGCTTCCCCAAGGCCTTTAAGTTGCTTGTGCTTAAAGATGTTTATTTAAACCCGTGTGCATGTTCATGGCTAGAAAGGAAAGAGACGATAAAAGACCAGAGAGTAACGCACTTAACTCAACTATAAGAAAGCTAAATAAATAAGTTGGCTAACATAAACTAGAACAAAAATCATTTAACCAACCTGCTTTTTTATTTTCCACTTTAACACAATAATTGTGTAACCTATTCTTTCTCTTAATTAAGGCTATACACACCCAAGGAAGATTATGATACGAATTCATAATGTTTTGTAGTAGTACAACAAAACCTTTCTACTTGATGAATTGACGCGTTGAGAACAAACTGGATCGGGTGTGAAATTAACTCGGTGAATGGCAAATACCAAGAAGTCCACTTTCATTGTGTCGTCCTTTGATTCTTTTACCTTCCTTACCTACAAGTTTGGTACGGAGAAAGGCACTAGGTCTGTGTTTTTTTTTTTCACCCACTTGAGGATCAGTCACTAGCCACTGCTGCTTCTGTGGTGTTACTATTTGGTAGAGAAGGGGATGGTATTGGCTGCACAAGAAAGAGGTCTCCTTTAAATAAGTTTCTTTTGGACCGTATGTGGTCACACGCATGGCTTCTTTTGGTCCCCCATTTCTTTTGTACACTTTTCTCTCATCTTTTGTAAACACCCTTTATTGTATGTATGTGGTATTTTTATCAGGTACCTATTCAAACATTTGATGATAGCTGCAATCCCACTACCATGAACCCTTCTTTGTGGGGTTTATGATGACATCAATCCCACCCTGTCGTGACGTTTGTTTCTTAAGCCTCTTCTTTGGCTCCCTGACTTTCTCTCAATTTAACGTAGAGAAGCAACTTATCTATATGGGTCTCTTCCTTATATGATGAGTGGTGCTTGAATCACCAATTCAAATTTTCCATAGAAAATATCAATTCGTCTCTTATCATATCTTACCAAGTTACCTACCATAACAAAAAGCACTAGCTCTACTTACTCATGAAAGCACCAAGGTTGTGCTGTAATCACAGCTTTGTGCCTTAACTATGATGTATTTGCTTATTAGCTCTTGCGAGAAGTTTCACGTAGTTCAACCTTACCAACTTCTCAAGCTACTTTTTTCTTTCCTCCCACGAGCGTGCATAATGAGCTAAATTTGAATTTTTTGACAACCAAATCATCAAGTATTATTGTTTTTAATTAATCTTTCAGTGTCTTTAAAATTTAAGGTGTTCCATGGCAATTAGTAAAATAAAATCAAGATTTCTTTTAGAGTTTTGATTTTTTGTTTGGTGGCTAATTTGTGTTAACTCTTAAATGGAATTAGATGGAATAAATATGTTAAATTGAACTCTTACTTTTACGCAATTAATGAAGTGATAAGATTAAATCATATTATATATAAGTTTGTTTCTCTTAATTTGTCTTCTCTGTTCTAATTTTAATCCCTTTTTAACGTTTCAGCACAAAATTTTTAATGTTTAGAACTAGGTTTTGGTTTAGTCCCTTTTCTAGCAAAGGACCAACCATAAAACTAGAGTTGGCCAACCTCCTTTGCTATTGTGACCTTCCTCTCACTCTCCTTTTCTTTCCCTTCAAGTCTGCAGCCAGCTTTATCAACCCCTATTCTTCAAATCCCTTAGCGATGAGGTTGAGCTATCTTACAAGTTCTATTAGAATGTCTCTATGCTTGAATTAGCACACAACCGGTCTAAGGAGGATATGATATGCCAAGATATGTTTGGAGGTTAAAAACTCTGAGAAGCTACCTAACTCTACCAAAATCAAAAGGCTCTATAAAGAAGAAGGTTTAATGGAAGCAAATATTAAGCTCACTTACCAATAGAAGCCATAGGTGAAAACCATGAGTTAATGAACCTTAATGCCTTGAATCCTGAGTGCTCAATGGAAAATAGAAAAGCTTATGGTCCAATAAGTGGTGAATCAGGGGAAAATAAAATAACTTACCCCTTTAGAGAATTGTTATAACAAGGTTGTTACTCCTATGAACACCTTTGACCTAGATAGTTTTTAACATAAAATCTATTCAAATACATCATAATAAAAGAACATTGTTCCGTTGAATAAATTCTAAAGGAGATACCAACAGATTTAATCTCACAATAGTTTTCTAAAGTTATAAAGGGATAGAATTATGAAAAAGAAATGCTAAAGGAGGCATTAAAAGCAAGTTCTCTAAACTCAACGATGGATAAGTTTGTAACCTATATAACAAGGTAGCCAGGTAAAAAAGTAAATTAGAAGGGTATTTAGCCTTAACTTCTGAATAATAATTATTTCTTGGAATATAAAGGACATGAATTGTCCTAAAAAGCAAATAATTCATAACTATCTGAATTTGTAAAGCCTTGTATTGTAGGGCTATTGGAGATAAAAATTAAAAAGAATAACATTAACTTTTTTGAATGGATCTTTGAGAAACTTTGGAACATTCTTTCTAATTATCATCATCACTAAAATGGGAGAATAGTAGTAGGGCTCCACTCATAATTGGGTAAAGTGCATAAGTCCCTTATGTTTGATCAATTCATTCACTTATTAGCGTAGATTAAGTCCCCAACCTATCAAAATCATAGTTGTCTATGCCTCTACTCATGAGTTTTAAAGGACCTCTTTACGGAATGATTTGGAATCCATAAATTTTGTGTTTAAACTTCTTATCTTATAGTAGGAGACGTCAATAATATTCTTCTCTCACTAAAAGCTAAAGGTGAAATATTGAATTACAAAGCAAAGAGTAAGGATTTCCCGAAATGCTTGAATATTTATAGCTTATTGGACTTAAGGTATATTATTTTGTTCACACCTAGCGTAACAAGAGGGAGTTTGTTTATAGGAAGAAGTTAGATAAGGCCATACTGAATCTCTTATGTCCCTCCAACTTCAACTATAGCAAAGCTTACTTCAGTAGCCCCTATACTCTGATCATAATCCTATTGAGGTTATAATTGATACTAAGTCACTTAAGATTAAATTCCCATTTAGGTTTAATAAATTCCAAACCAAAGTTGAGGGTTGTAAGGAGGTTTTCTCTAATGGTATTAAACTTGAAGTTGAGGGTTACTATTCTTTTAAATAAATATAAAAACTATAAGCAATGAAAGGAGAATTAAGGAGGCTATTCCATAAGAAAGGTAAAAAAAACATCAATATGTCACTTCCTAAAGAAAAAAAAGAGTTATGTAACGTGTAAAAGGACCTAAATCTTTTCCTAAGGATTCCACTTTAAAGGAAAAAGAAAGGAAAGCTCTAAACATTCATATTGAGTCTTTGGTGAGCCACCATTCTTTAATAAAGTAAAGAGAAAAAGTTACCTAGTTTAGTGAGGGAGAGGGGAACTCTAAGTTCTTTCACAATGCAATCTTTTGCAAGAGAAACTGAAAAAAATTTTGCTCCTTAGTGAATAGCAGAAAAAGGCAACTTAAGGTTAAGAAAAAAAAAAAAAGGAGTTGGTATTTAATCACTTTAAAAACTTAATTAGTTATGCCAACTATTAACTCTCTCTTGTGCAGGAAATCAAGAATTTCATTCCTAATATTATATATCAAGATAAAATGGAAATTTTAATGAAACCATATGAGGCTAGGGACACTAAACTTGTTCTCTATAGCCTAAACTTTGATAAAGTCCTTAGGACTAACAGACTCAATGCTTATTTATTTTTAAAAAAAACTTAGCACCTAACAAAGGATCTAATCATCAACATAGTTTTTATTTGCCTAGCTTAAGGAGTTGAACACAAATTTTATCGTTCTTGTGCCTAAAATCCAAAAATAAGCTTCTTATATGACCATAAACTAGTCTCATATTATAATGTGATTTATAAAATCATATCCATATTATTTGCTTCCAGACTTAAAGAAGTAATGAAGACCATAATCAATTTGAACTAAGGATCCTTCATTTAAGGAAGAAGTATGGGTGATAACTTACTCCTAACATAAGAGCTCTTCAAAAGCTACCTTAGTAAGAAGCCCCTAAAAATTTGCTCACTCAAAATTGACTTCTAAAAATTTTTAATTATATAAACTAAGGCTTTTTTCTTAATTATTTGAAAGTTTTGGCTTTCCTACCAAGTTTATACTATGGCTAGAGCAAGGTTTCACCATTGCCTCTTATGTTATCCTAATAAATGGAGAGCCCTCCTTCAACTTCAACAATGTTAAAGGTTTGAGGGAAGGTGATCTCGTTTCACCTCATCTTTTTACCAACTAATGTAGATATTTTGATTAGGTTGGTAGCTCACAAGAAAAATCAAGGCGTTGATTTCAAATTCTTTTATAAATATAAGAAAATTAAACTCTATAATATATTTTTTGTAGATAATATTTTACTTTTGAATTGAGATGAGCCTATTTTAATGAGAAAATTGATGATTTGCCCAAATTTTTCTAGTTTGATGTCAGGCTTATATGTTAATAAAATTAAGTGTAACCCATATGTATCATCTAATACTTAGGAGTTAATTAATATCTTCACTAGTATCTTTCGACTCAATCATTAAGTGATTCTTTTTAAATATTTAAGGATACCTATATTTGATAAGAGAATTTGTTACTCATATTGAAGTCTCACTTTGATTCAATTCTCTCAAGGAATTAGTATTGGAACAATAAATTCCTTTTTTATTTCGGTAGTTTATAACTTATCTAATCAATTATAATCAGTCTTCATATTCAATAGATATTTCATTTATATAGTCCTCAAAAGATCATTCAGGATATGGAGAGAATCTTAAGGAATTCCCTATGGTCAAGCATCTCAAATAATGCTTTGAAAGCTAAAGTAAGATGGAATAAGCTATGCTCTTCAAAACAAGAAGGAGATTTGGGTATAAATTCCATAAAATACATTAATAAGATGCTTGTAGAAAAGAAAAGTTGGAAGGTATTTACTAGTAAAGAGTCCATATGAGTTAGATGGGTACATTCATATATCATAAAAGTCCATACTTTTTGTAATATCAAGTATAACAACAGTAAAGACTAATATAAAGGACATATTAATAGAGAAACTCTAGCTTCTCTATAAATTGAGTGCTTGGTATATTGCTTCTATTTTTTATCTTTGCTCTTTTATCCTCTTCACACCATTGCATCTCTTTTTTCTGTCTTCATGACTAGTTTTTACCTTCTTAAACTTTTTTATAACCAAAACTTGTTGTCCTTTCCTGTCCTCCCTTCATATTGTTACTTCTCTTCCCCTAAAATCCTACTCTCCTAACCTCTACTTCTCTCATTGTTCTTTGCTTCCAAATATCACCACTCATCTTGTCTTCATTTCTATTTCTCCTTTTTCTTCTTATTTAGGCTCCCCTTAAGACATCTTCCTAGCTTCATATCCTTTCTACAAGAACTCATCTCTCATAGTTGGAGGGGTAGTTTGGTTTATACAAAACTCTCTTTTCCTACCTAAGCTCCTTTCTACCATTTAGGACAATTACCATTTGAACTTTTTCTCCAAAAATTGGACTTAATCTAATAATGCATGTTAGTTAGAAGAATTGTTCAGACCCCTAACTCCTCCTCTAAGGCTTTACCTCATAACCCCCATACCTACTATAAAAATCAACATTTTCCTTCCTCTACACGAAAGAGTTGGAAACAAGTCCTTGGAGATGCAAAAAACCTTTCTTTGTACTATTTTTCCTCTAGAGAAGATAAAGGGTAGAACTATCATTACTCTTAAGATGGAAATACTCAAATTTGGAGTTGTTGATTTGTAGTCTTGCCTAGTTGGATTCTTTACGGGTTCTCACCCTCCATTTCCTACAATCTCAAACTGGGCATATATCGTTTGGATGAATAAAAGGTTACAGGATTTTCTTCTCATTAAAGATAATCTGTTAATCTTCCTATTTCTTTCTTAGAATGATGAATTGAAAGTGATAGATGAGGTTCTTTGGAATATAGAAAAACTTATAATATTTTTGTGAAAATTATAGCCACATGAATTACATAGTGTTCCATTATAGTATTGGATCATAAAAGGTTTGAGCTTATTATTTAGATACATTGGCAAGCCATTATGCATGGATGAGCACACAGTTAAGAAAAGGTGAATTGGATTTGCTAGAGTGTGTATTAATGGGGAGTGAAAAGGAGCTTCCTAGCTCTATTCCTATTATGAGACTAGGCCAAAATAACTCTCTCTATAAGGATATTATCTTAGTTACGTATAGTTAGAATCCTACTTTCAACATGCAAGAGAAGTAATAGAAACCTATGACGAAAACCTTTAAAAAGTGGAATTATTTCAAACTAATGGGATTAAAGGCATGTGATTTGGAAGTGGAGCAAGTCAAGGAGAAAATGATAAATAATAAGGTGCAAAGGGGCCGGTCAGTGACTTAATTGGAAGTTCAAGAAATTGAGAATGCAAATGCTATTATCCTAGCTCGGAATAAGGCTCAAAACTCTCTTAATGATAAGGGTGTGTTAGATGACACTATAAATAAGCTATAAGAGCAAAGTAGAGAAGTAGGAGATATTGTGTATAGAAGAAAGAAAAATGGGTTAATATAATTAAGTAGGTAGGAAAAGAAGGTTATGTCATGTATGTCAAGCTAATGGACTATGCCCAAAATGCAGCAATATTAGACCTAATAGATAATTCCTCTATTGATTCTAGTGAATATGGATTTAAAAGATCTAAGAGTAGGAAATCAGGGAGAAGAAATATGAGTAGGAGTTCCAAAGGGAAATCCATTCTTATATAAATTCTATAATATGGAATATTTGTGGATTGAATTACCTTTAAAAGATTCAAACTTTAAGAGGTTGTGTCACTTTGGAACATTTATGGCTCTCAGGTCTGTTAGAAATAAATTTCAGATTTGAAAATATAAATGTAACACCCACAAACCCTCTGGGAGAATATATGCATGCTACATAAAACAGTACAAACAAACCAAAGCATTCTACATCATCCTTAAAAGCAATTCAAGCAAACATACATTATATTTCATTACAAGTTGAGTTACAAACAAAATACAATATACATATTGTACTTATCACAAACATGTCTTAAATCCCAATCCATCCTGTATTATAGTTATTAAAAATCTTCAAACAAAATGCATACTGTCTCATTTATTAGATACAACTAAAAAACAAACTCAAATATACATTTTGTCAAAACAAAACTCAATCTTCTTGGCCACTGCATTTGACATTGTCCCAGTCTTAAGTCTTCTTAACAAAACCTATATGGGGAAAAACCACCGTGCTGAGCATAAAGATTAGTGGGGAATAACTAAACCATACATAAACTAGTAGTTATTTAATAGTCACCTAACATCTACATATACTGAATCAAATTATATCATAAGCAATCATTAAAGGTTCATATTAAAGAACAATTCAAGAATAATGGATTTCAGAACATAATATGATCTATCATTAGAGAAAATTTTTCATGCTAGTGCCAATCATTTAAGTATCAGAACATATTGTATCGATGTCAGAACTGATTATCAGAATTGTGTATAAACCCTTCATATCAGAATATGAATTGTATCAGAGCAGACTTTGTTTTGTAATAATTCAGAGTTTATCTTATATCAAATCAGCATTTGTTTACATCAAAACTGAACATGTATCAGAATACAAAACAAGTTAGACTACTAATCCTTTTTACAAAAGTGGTTAACGGGACCAATACAAAAGATACCATGTTTGGTATTTGAAATAGAAGAGACTAAAGTCTCTGAAACATAAGACACAAAAGTGTCTAAAATTAGAAGACACCGGAGTGTCTGGCACAGAAGACACCTTAGTGTCTAATTACAGAAGCAGCTGCTAACCTTTCTAGGCATATTTATTTACCCACGACCAGGGCTCAACAATTTTAAAATAAACCATTTCATATTTCAGAATTTATACAAAAGAAGAAGTACAACATATGTCTTTATTCAAATGAACTTTTTCATTGACATTTGATTAAACATAACATACCTTATAAATATAAACATGTGCAATTATGCATCAATAGAAGTGTTGAGTCATTGCACATTAAGTATATGCAAACTCCTCAGACAACTGATGATCCAGTAATGTCACAATATTATCGCAGAAATTCCTAATTCACAATCATCCATATCCAATTCGTAATACATAAGCCTTAAGAACTCATTCATTCATGATCACACTGAGCAATTCAACATTATGTTCATCATTATTAGACCATACATCCTTTATATTATCATCTCCATTAATAAACTATAACTCAATTACCTTTTACTCCATTAATCTAAGATCATCTAAGTTCTTTTTTAATCCTAATTAATTTTACATAAACAATAGTTAAAAGTCCTAAACTTATATATGTCAACAATTACACAACCAATTTTAGCATTTTTTTTCTAGATTTTCTTAGGACAGATTTTGGGTCTGATTTGTATAGCCATTTTGACATAGAAACTGAGGTTTCTGGACAATATGTTCTTCTAAACAAATGTTTCTATATGTCTTAAGTTTCTAATGAACTAAAGTTCATACAAGTTGGTTCATTATTTCTAAAGGTATCCCCAAAATACTACAGACTATTCCCAACCAATGACAAAATCCCAAATTCAACTTTAGGCCAAATTTCAAAATCCTTCGGGATAGAAACAAAATTTCATTCCTTCATGAAAGTTGTAGGTATATGTGTGTAATTTAATCCATAATTGAAATAACCCCATTTAGATATCCACGGGTCAAGTTATAGCCTAAATACCAATAGCTATGTAGTGAAACCAGTACAATTCATTTACATCTTACACCTTCAACGCCCTTACTCTAAGGTTCATCCTTTTCACTACAATTACACCTTATTCATACCCCAATTACACATCAATTTCATGTCCAGACCTTAATTAATAATCAAGTCAATAAATATTCTATCCAATCAAACATCAAATAATTCATATGATAAAATTCAATCAAGATTAGTATTCCCATACCTTCTTTAACTCAATTTCTTACTTCAGTGATCAAGCCACTCTAGCCTTTTAAGTAAGTATCACAATTCCAAGATTAAGATGAACAAGAGGAAAACAACATAGAAAATAGCAGGATCTAGCTTCCTTGACGTAGTATCATACAAATACTTCAAGTGACGATGATGATCCAAAAAGCAAGCAAAAATTCGAGGAGGTGTGAGTGAGAGAGTTTTAGTGGAGAGAGAGAACAAAATGGTGAAGAATAAGCCAAAATAGAAACTCGTCTCCTTCAATGCTAGGTGTCAACAAATGGTAACAACATGTGTTTTTATGCATGTTCTTCACTTGTCCCATTTAGGAGCTGCCACTCATCCACACAAAATGTTGCCATTTGTCACTAAGTAATTAGTCCACTTATCTCCAAATTAAAATGAATAAAATGTATTGATGTAGGCTAAATTTAACAAAGTTCTCTTCATAAAAGTTGTAGCTTATTCTCTTAGCTTTCTAATGGTATATATTTTGTAATTTTTGAACATTGGAATCAAGAGATATGATTCTTACAAGTTTGACTGTCAAACAGGGGTGCACGATTGTGAAAAATTGAACTTGCTAAAATTAATATAAACAATTTTTAAGTAATTACAAGCCTTCTTTTCACTTAATCTCCACCTAAACCTTATGTAATGTAACCATGACATATGTTCCAAGACTCAGGACCAACATTAATACCTTAATTCTCTAATGGTGACAATTATTTCCAATTCACTAAGTACGATTCATTAAACTAAAATTCAAGTCATATGCAATCCTCACGCTTATCACAATTTTTTTAACACCTATCTTACATGTTCAATGTGACATTCTAGTTAGGGTACAATTTGGGGCCGTACAATTTTCTCCTCCTTAAAAGAATTTCATCATCGAAATTCATACTTGATCAAAATAATTGAGGATACTGAGCCCTCATGGTCTCTTCTGGTTCCTATGTTGCTTCCTCGAGTCCATGATGTTGCCAAAGTACTTTCACCAGAGGCATTTGCTTATTCTTGAGTTGTCAGACTTCTCTGGCTAAAATAGACACAGGCCCTTCTTCATACGTTAAATTAGGTTGTATTTGAATTTCTTCTACAGGAATCTTATGTGTATCATCAGACTGATAGTTTCTCAACATCGAAATATGAAACTCATAATGTAATTTGGCCAATTCTTCAAGAAGAACTAACTGATAAGCTACTAGTCCGACTCTTTTCAGAATCTCATTAGGAGCAATATAACGTGGACTAAGCTTACCTTTTTTCCCAAACCGAAGTATGCTTTTCCAAGGCGATACTTTCAAAAATACCTTATCACCTACCTGATACTCAATATCTTTCCTTTTTAGATCAGCATAGGACTTCTGCCTATCATTAGCGGCTTCCAACCTTTACTGGATAACTTGAACTTTCTCTTTAGTATCTTTGACAATTTCAGGCCTGATCATCTTGTTCTCATATAATTTTGTCTGATATACCGGAGTTCTACAATTCATACCACACAGAGCTTTATAAGGCGCCATGCCAATGTTAGTCTGACAATTATTGTTGTAAGCAAACTCCATCAGCATAAGATAGTTATCCCAACTTCTTGAGAATTCCAACACACAACCTTGAAGCATATCTTTTAATATCTGGATAACCCGCTTAAATTTTCCATCTGTTTGGGGATGAAAAGCAATATTGAACTTAACTTGTGTACCCAAAGCTCTTTGCAGACTTTTCCAAAATCTCGAAGTAAATCGAGGATCACGATCAGAAATAATGGACAATGGTATTCCATGCAACCTCACTATTTCATTCACATACAAGTTTGCAAGCCTATCTAACGAATAATCAAGACGGACAGGCAGAAAATGAGTAGACTTAATAAACTTATCTACAATAACCTATACAACGTCATGCTTCCTTTGGGTCCTGTGACAAAATCCATGGTAATGTTATCCCATTTCCATTGAGGGATAGAATAGGATGCAATAAACCAGATGGAGCTTCATGTTCAACTTTAACTTGCTGACATGTCAAACATTTGAATACATAATCCACAACATCTCGTTTCATTACTGACCACCAATAATGCTACTTTAGATCTTGATACATCTTATTTCCACCAGGATGCATTGTAAAAAGAGTATTATGAGCTTCAAACAATAGCTTTTTCTTCAGTTCATCAGTAGCCGGTACACACAAATGATCTTTATAATCAATTTACCATTTCCTTTCATAGAAAAATCAGGCCATTTACCTTCCTGAGTAGCCAAGATAAGTTGTTGTAACTTATCATCAGCTCTCTGAGCTTCACAAATCTCTTCTCTCAATGTAGGGCTAGCTTTCAACTAAGCTATTAAAGCTCCATCAGATACAAGTCCCCGTCCACTCTGCTTTATTGATAATGATGAAATGATCTTCCAACTTAAGGCATCAACCGCGACATTAACCTTACCTATATGGTATTTAACAATACAATTATAGTCTTTAAATAGTTCCAACCAACGTTGTTGTCACAAATTGAGTTCTTTCTAGGTAAGTAGATACTTCAGACTCTTATGATTTGTGAAAATTCTACACCTTTCACTATACAAATAGTGTCTCTAAATTTTCAAGGTAAACACTATTGCTGTGAGCTCCAGATCATGTATAGGGTAATTCTGTTTATGTGGCTTTAGTTGCCTAGAGGCATAAGCAACTACCTTTCCATCCTACATCAAAACACAACCCGAACCATTTCTAAATGCATCACTAAACATAACATACTCCTTACTAGAAGTAGGTTGAGCCAATACAGGAGCTTCAATAAGCATACTTTTCAGTTGATCAAAACTATTCTGACATCTATCAGACCATTCATACTTCACTCCTTTCTGTAATAGTTTAGTTAAAGGGGATGCTATCGCCGAGAACCCCTTCACAAACTGACGATAATAACTAGCCAAACCTAAAAAAAATTTCACTTCTTTCACATTCCATCGTGGTTTCTAATTAATAATTGCTTCTATCTTACTAGGATCAGCTCTAATCCCTTGAGAATAGACAACATGACCTAGAAAAGATATCTCTTAAAGCCAGAAATCACACTTGCTCAGCTTAGCATACAACTGTTTTTCCCACAGGGTCTATAACACAATTCAGAGATGCTCAATATGGTTATGTTCATTCTTAGAATAGATCAGGATATCATCTATAAACACTACAACAAACTAGTCTAAATAAGGCATGAATACTCTATCATCATATCCATAAATGCTGCTGGAGCATTATTTAACCCAAATGGCATTACCAAGAATTCATAATGTCCATAATGGGTCTTAAATGCAGTCTTCAATACATCCACATCTTTTACCTGAAATTGATAGTACCTCGATCAGAGATCTATCTTTGAAAACACTCCTGCATCTTTTAACTGATCAAACAAATCTTCAATCCTTGGCAACAGATACTGGTTCTTCACTGTGACTCTATTCAATTGCCTGCAATCAATGCAAATCCGTAGTGTCCCATCCTTCTTCTTAACAAACAAGACCAGTGCTCCCTATAGTGAGACACTGGGTCGAATGAACTCTTTATCCAGAAGCTCTTGCAACTGCACCTTCAACTCTTTCAGTTTAGTAGGAGTCATTTTATACGGTGCTCTGGATATAGGAGTAGTTCCAAACATGATTTCAATAGACAACTCCACTTCCCTTTTAGGAGGGAGTCCAGGTAATTCCTCAGAAAATACATCTAAAAATTCATTCACCACCAAAATATATAGCAATTTACCACCCTCATTCTTAGAATCGAACATAAAAGCTAGATAAGCTTCACATCCCTTCTTGAGGAGCTTTTGGGCTTGTATAGCAGATGCCACATTAGCTAAAGAACCAGTGCGGATGCCATGCAATACTATTCTAGGCTAATTAAGCTTCCTAAACACAACTGTCTTAGCATTACAATCAACCAATGCATGATGCTTAGACAACCAATCCATGCCTAAAATCAAATCAAATTCATAAAAAGGAAATCTAATCAGATCTAATACATATTCATTTCTTTGGATCATAATAGGAAAATTGCTAAACACTTAGTTAACCAAAACACTACTACCTAGAGGACTGGTTGCAAGAATGTCATACCCTAGCTGATCTATAGGCATCTCCTTATCATACATTTCTCCAACACAGATATAGGAATGAGTAGATCCAGGATCAATTAGTACATGCATTTCAAAATTAAAGAGAGAAACAATACCAACAATGACTTTAGGCGCATTCTGATCCTCACGAGCTTTCAATTCATAAGCTCAAGCCGAAGCAGAAGGCACAGCTGGTCAATCAACAGTTTCTGAATGGATACTAAGATTAAGTCTGTTCTGACCAAATCCTCCATGACCTCTACCTCGTCCCCTAATTCCAGCAGCTACATAAGAGACCTCCCTACTAGCTTGTGATGTTTGTAACTGTCTCATAGGTAGCTATCAAATGATCAGTACCATCACATCGAAAGCATGCACCCATAACCTTCCAATAAGTACCCCGATGGTATTTAGAGCAATGAGGGCATTCCATAATGCCAAAACCTTGACCTGAAAAGGAACCTCTACTAGAAGCAGTCAATGAGGGAAAGTTTTGTCGTCTTCCCCTAGCTACTGACCTCTGAGTGAATTCTAGTGCAGTGGAGGCACCTTTCAGACTCCGCTTGCCCAAGGATTGACCTCCTCTAACAAAGCCCCTTCGCTGAGCCCTTTCTGTCTTCACCATCTCTTGCTTCTCAATTTTCATTATGGCTTGCACCAGTTGATGGTAGTTCACTTATTGCAATAAAGTAAATGCGGCAAGCTGCTCCTTAATCGAATCATTCAAACCATCCTTGAATTGATGACACTGAAACTCCTCAGTAAGTATAAGTTCGAGGGTATACTTTTTGAGTTTGTCAAACTCCCTATCGTACTCAGCAACAAATAAGTTTCTTTTCTTTAGATTCATAAATTGCTTCCACTTCTCTTTTCTATAAGCCTCCGTAACATACATAGCTTTAAACTCTTGGGAAAAGAAATATCAAGTCAGAGGCTTTGGTAGCTGAGGATTCCTCAAAACAAGCTTCCACCACTCATAGGCTGCTCCCTGAAGAAGAGAGATAGAAAAATGCACCATATGATCTAGCGAACAACTGATTTCATCTAATACCCTCTTTACTTTCTCTATCTAGAACTCAGCTTTTTCAGATTCCTCTAATGATGATCCAAAAAATTCCTCAGCTCCATACTTTTGCAGCTGATCAATCGGAGCCTTGGGTACAGTCATACGATGCAATAATGTTATTATATCCTGAGACAATTTAACTAAAGCCTCTCCCTGAGCTGGAGGAGGAGGTGGCACCTTAGCTTCACCTCGATTGACCCCAGAGGGTCCAGATATCGATGGATAAGATCTTTTAGGACGATTACTCTCAACAACTTATCAATGGCTTCGTGAGATCTTTCCATCTTTAATTCTATAACAAAAATATGGGACAAATCTCAGTAGGCCAAAACATAACTTTTACACTCAAGTATAAGTTGTAGTTAAATGCTGGTTAAACTAGAATCACCTAAACCACGCTCTGATACCAAAAGATGTAACACCTACAAACCCCTTGGGAGAATATATGGATGCTAGACAAAGCAGTACAAACAAACCAAAGCATTCTAAATCATCCTTAAAAGCAATTCAAGTAAACATAGATTATATTTCATTACAAGTTGAGTTACAAAATAAATACATTATACATATTTTACTTATCACAAACATGTCTTAAATCCCAATCCATCCTGCATTATAGTTATTACAAATCTTCAAACAAACTACAAGCTGTCTCATGTATCAGATACAACTCAAAAATAAACTAAAATATACATTTTTTCAAAACAAAATTCAATCTTTTTGGCCACTGCAGTTGACATTGTTCCAGTCTTAAGTCTTCTTAACAAAACCTACACGGGGCAAAACTATCATGCTAAGTATAAAGCTTAGTAGGGAATAACTAAACCATACATAAACTAGCAACTGTTTAACAGTCACCTAACATCCACATATACTGAATCAAATTATATCATAGGCAATCATTAAAGGTTTATTAAAGAACAATTCAAGCATAATGGATTTTAGAACAGAATATGATCTATCAACTAAAGAACATTTCTCATGCTAGTGCCAATCATTTAAGTATCAGAACAGATTGTATAGATGTCAGAATTGATTATCAAAATAGGGTATAAACCCTTTAGATCAGAATATGAATTATATCAGAGCAGACTTTGTTTTGTATCAAATCAGAATTTTTTATATCAAAACAAAACATGTATCAAAATATAAAACAAGTTAGACTGCGAATCCTTTTTACAAAAGTGGGTAATAGGACCAGTACAGAAGATAACATGTTTAGTATCTGAAACAGAGGAGACTTAAGTCTCTGAAATAGAAGACACAAAAGTGTCTAAAATCAGAAGAAACCGGAGTATCTGACACAGAAGACACCTTAGTGTCCACTTAACTGCTAACCCTTTTAGGCATGCTTATTTACCCATGACTAAGACTCAGCAATTTTAAAACAAACCATTTCAGATTTCAGAATTTTATACAAAGTAAGAAGTACAACATATGTCTTTATTCAAATGAACTTAGTCATCGAAATTTGATCAAACATAACATACCTTATAAATACAAACATGTGCAATTATGCATCAATAAAAGGTTTGAGTCATCACACATTAAGTATATGCACACAATTAGTAAGCACTTCCAATACAATTCTAACTATCAAACTCCTCAGACAATTGATGATTCGATAATATCACAATATTATCGCAAAAATTCCCAATTCATAATTATCCATATCCAATTCGTAATACATAAGCTTTAAGAACTCGTTCATTCATGATCACACTAAGCAATTCAACATTATGTTCATCATTATTAAACAATACATCCTTTATATTATCATATCCATTAATAAACCATAACTCAATTTCCTTTTACTCCATTAATCTAACATCATCTAGGTTCCTTTTTAATCCCAATTAAGTTTACATAAACCATTTTTAAAAGTCCTAACCTTACATATGTCAACAATTACACAACAAAGTTAAGCATTTTCTTTTTTCCCCAGATTTTCTTAGGACAGGTTTTGAGTCTGATTTGTATAGCCATTTTGACATAGAAACTGAGGTTTCTGGCAATATTTTCTTTGAAACAAATATTCCTATATGTCTTAAGTTTCTAATGAACTAAAGTTCATAAAATGTGGTTCATTATTTCTAAAGTTATCCCTAAAATACTACAGACTGTTCCTAACTAATGATAAAATCCTAAATTCAACTTTAGGCTAAATTCTAAAATCCTTCGGGACAGAACCAAAATTCCATTCCTTCATAAAATTTGTGTGTATATGTTTGTAGTTTAATCCATAATGAAAATCACCCTATTTAGATATCTACAAATCAAGTAATAGCCTAAATATCGATGACTGTTCAGTGAAATCTATTAAGTGAAACCAGTACAATTCATTCACATCTTACACCCTCAACGCCCTTACTCCAAGGTTCATCCTTTTCACTACAATTCCACCTTATTCATAACCCAATTACACATCAATTTCATGTCCAGACCTCAATTCATCATCAAGTCAATAAATATTCTATCCAATCAAACCTCAAATAATTGATATGATAATATGCAATTAAGATTAGTGTTGCCCTACCTTCTTTAACTCAATTTCCTACTTTAGTGATCAAGCCACTCTAGCCTTTCAAGTAAGTATCACAATTCCAAGATTAAGATAACCAAGAAGACAACAACATAGAAAATTGCAGGATCTAGCTTCCTTGATGCAATATTATGCAAATACTTAAAGTGATGATGATGATCCAAAAAGTAAGCAAAAATTTTAGGAGGTATGAGTGAGAGAGTTTCGGTGGAGAGAGAACAAAATGGTGAAGAATAAACCAAAGCAAAAACTCTAGAAGAAACTCGTCTCCGTCAATGCTAGGTGTCAATAAATGGTAACAACATGTGTATTCATGCATGTTCTTCACTTGTCCCATTTAGGAGCTGTCACTCATCCATGCAAAATGCTACCATTTGTCACCAAGTAATTAGTCCACTTATCTCCAAATTAAAATGAATACATTGTATTGACGTAAGCTGAATTTGACAAAGTTGTCTTCATAAAAGTTGTAGCTTTTTCTCTTAGATTTATAATGATATAAAGTTTGTAATTTTTAGACATTGAAATTAAGAGATATGATTCTTACAAGTTTGACTGTCACACGGGGTTGCACGATTGTGAAAAATTGATCTTGCTAAAATCAATATAAGCATAGGTTTTTAAGTGCTTAGAAGCCTTCTTTTCAATTAATCTCCACCCAAACCTTGTGTAATGTAACCATGACATATGTTCCAAGATTTGGGCCCAACATTAATACCTTAATTCTATAATGGTGACAATTATTTCCAATTCACTAAGTATGATTCATTAAACTAAAATTCAAGTCATATGCAATCCTCACTCTTATCACAATTTTTTTAACACCTATCTTACATGTTCAATGTAAAATTCTAACTAGGGTATAATTTGGGGCCTTACACTAAATGAGCTATGGATTTTAGGTGCTAATTGGAAAGTTATTTCAAATCAACGCACTATGTTGGGATAATAGTTTTAAACTATTAATCTAATTATGTGAATGTGAAAGAATTATAGTCTTTTGACTAAGAAATGCATGTTTCGATTCAATTCTTGATTGAGATGAGTAAGTTCCATGTCTCTATTTTGTATTGATCTAGTTTCAATTTTTAGAGGAGGATTTTATGGGAGGTTTTAAATCAGAATCAAGTTAATAACTCTTCCCTATGGTTAATATGTGGTGATTCAATACAACTCTTTATAGATCTAAAAAAGAAGGAAATTTTAGCCTAAGAGAATATACCTTTGATTTCATAAAGTTTGTGAAAGACTTAAGTCTTGAAGATCTAAGATATGACGGAGATAGATTCATTTGGAGCAATAAATAAAAGAGAAGATTCTCACTTTGAAAAAACTTGGATAGAGTCTTGGTGAATCTTGTATGGCTCTCTATGTTTTAAAAAGAAGAAAGATTTATGGATCCACTCTTCTTAGATGATTCCCATATTTGGATTGGAAATCTATTCTAGAAGGTATGGAAAAGATTTCTTTTATATTTAACAATCACCTAACTTCTGATGATAACTTTTAGGAGGTTATTGATGGAGGTTTAACAATTAATGTAAATGGATCAAACAATTTATATGTGTCAAATATCTAAAGGCTATCAAGAAAAAGATAAATTATTTAAATGAAAAAAGAGTATCTAAATCTATTTTAGCTGTAAATGAAGCAAAGGAAAGGCTTTTAAGGATTTAATAAAGCCTCTTAAATAATTCAAGAAGTGTGAAGTTATTTGAAGAAGGGAAGTTTGCTTTGAGGTGTTATTTAACTAAATTTGAGGAAAATACTTCCCTTCTTATGCCAAGGTCCAGGAACATCTGCTTAAAGGATGATGATAAATGTACTAAATTCTTCTTTAATTAAGTTACGGCAAGAAAAAGTATTAACAATATTGGTTCTATTGTCTCTCAAAATAGTGCTTTTATCTCTAGTCAAGAGGTTCTCTTAGATGAGGCTATGGAATTTTTTAACAATTCTATTAACTTTAAGCTTTTCTAGCTCCTCTTTAGTTTAGCTTTTAAAGGGATTCATTGATGCTCAAATTAGCCAAGATGATAGCTTTATGCATATTAAACAAGTTGATGATCAAGGAATAGATATAATGGTATTCCAAACAATTTGATGGGCTAAATGGATTTTCTTCCATAAAGCTTAGCAATAGCTTAGTCCAATAGTAAAACAAGCATTAAAGGAACTCTTTACTAGTGGGATCCTCTTAAAAGAGATTAATAAAATCTTTCTATACCTTGCTCCTAAGATCTCTAATCCCTTTTCTTTTGGTGATTACGGACCTATTGCTTGCAGTAACTTCCTCTATAAAATTATGGTAAAGAGTTTAAGAAATAAATTAAGAGTGGCTTTTTGATCAATTATAAGTGACAATTAAGGTGTTTTCCTTAAAAGAATGCAAATTAGGGACAACATCCTCATCATTTAAGATCTCTTGAAAGGTTATTCTAGGAAAAATTCCTCTCATCATTATGCTTCCAAAGTGGATTTCACCAAAGCTTTTGATAACATTTGCAAGGAATTCATCCTCAACTTACTTGAGCTACTTGGTTTTCTCATTCTTTTAGGAAATGGATAGTAGCTTGCATTGCCCTTACATCTTATGGTGTGTTGGATAATGAAGTGCCTACTAATCGTTTTAAAGGTTCTACAGATATTAGACAAGGAGTTCCCTTTTTCCTTATATATTCATACTCTCTATAGAAGCTTTAATCTTGCTCTTGAATTATAGCATCGGGAGATGTGAAAACTTCAAGTATCATAGCAAGTCTAAAAGGATTAAACTAACTAGTTTATGTTTCGCAAATGGCTTATTAATCTTCTTTAGTGGTGATATAAAATCTATTCAAAAACTGATTAAGTCCATAAGGAAGTTCAAGGAGATTTTCGACCTAAACATAAAACTACAATAAGAACCACATTATTCACTATTAGAAAATTACAAATTACTAACAAAAACAAGATCATAATAAATTATGAAAAAATTGATTTTCCATCGATAACATTGTCAAAAAATGGTATTTTGTGATAGAAAAAATATCCGTCAGTAAAGGCGGAGGGAAATTATCCTGACAATTTTGCTGACAGAATATAACGACAGAAGAGCGATGGCCTTTGATAAATAGGCGGAAATGGTTGACGTAAAAAATAAGCGTCAGGGTGTACCGATGGAAACAATGTCCGTCGATAATTTACAAACAGAATGATTACCGACAAAACTATCATTTCATTTATAAAATTGAATTAAACGTCATCGTTTGCTTCGGCTTCAACGTTTTTAATAAAAAAAATAACATCGTTTGGTTTAACACTAAACGACGTCATTTTCATTTAATCTTAAATCTACCTGAAGCCCCCACCCCCTCGTCCATCTTCTTCTTTCTTCTCTCTTCTTCATTTTTTGTTACATCGCCGTCGGTCTTCCTTCATCCTTCACTCTTGTCCATCATTCATCATGCATCGTCCGTGCTTTGCTCTCATCCATCATCCATCGTCTTTAGTTAAGTGGAGGTTAGTAGTTGTTAAATGCTTATATATAAACTTCAGTTTGGGTATTGTGTGTTATTTGAACTGTAGTTGGTGAATAATGTGTTTGAAAGTGCTTATATTGGTGAATAATGGAAAAGTATAGTGGTTTTTCTATTATTTAGAGATAAATTTAGGTTTCCTACGAAATGTTCAATGAAATGTCTAAATCTATGTCAAACAATATATCCCTCATTTATAATGAATTATGTTATGTTTTAGTTTTCTATATTGCATATGAGAGATACATTTTTTTGAGAAATTAAAAATAAATTAATGAAGAAAGTAGAGTAGAGTACAGAACTACTGGAGGAAGAGCTCTCTAGTAGTTAAGAAGCACGATAGAGATTCTACATAAAAGTAAGTGACAATATGACCTCGTTTAAATATATTGACTAAGTATCGTACAAAATGACATACGCTATTGACTCATTCCAAATTAGTAATCAAATACAACCCCATCCTCTGAGCTTCCTGAAATGTTCCAAATTAGGGTTAGTGCTTCTATCAATCTACAACATAAATCGCACCGTTCGGTAAAGATCTTCACTATTATCATGTCGAAACTTCATCCAAAGATGAATATATTACCAATCTTCCCTTACACTTATAGTAAAGGTGGTGATCTTGAACCGTGGGTACGCTACTGGCTCTCTTTATGACTTGCAATATTTGACTTCCTCAGGTAAGATCTGACCTTTAGTCATTGTTTAGTAATTTTGTTCCATTTCCCAGCAAGTATATTGTTCTCTATCTTTCTATATGATAGTTTATAGCACTAAATTAGCTTAACATTCCTTATTTTGGAACTTTCATTGATTTTTTTCTTTCCATATCTCTTGGGTAGATATGGCAAGAGACAGAACCTTCCTCTTCCAGAGTGAAGAGGAAGCTTGTGCTTCTGCTAGAATCTTAGCAACCTCGATAAGTGAATTTGATGTCCCATGCCAAGAAAGACAATTTCTGATCCTGTTCCAGATGAAACTGGAAAAAGGGCATAGAAAGAATAGGTGATCCCTAGTTTCAATACCTTTTCTACACAAACAACAATTTTGACCAGCCATAGTAGGAAAGTAGAACTTGGCCTGAGAATATTACACCATATAACTTTGGCCCAAGGATCATCGTGATCAAAGTGATAGAGCCATTTCCTGTAGATTTTGCTAGAAAAAGTTTCAATAGAAGATTCTTTCCGTAGAAAACAGACCTGTAAGTTAGGATTAGAAGGGTATGGAGGTCTCAAATGGCTGATTAAATAAGGAAATTTTATCCCTTCATTATGATTTATAAGGCTAACTACCTTAGCTTTATGGTCGTGATTTGAAAAAATAGAAACAACAATAGGGTTAGAGGAAATGGAACCATGGCCCATCCAATTATCATGCCATAGGAAAGTCGCTTGTCCATTTCCAATTTTACAGAAGACATTATTTACTACTTCTTCCCTTTTTCTTAAGATCTGATTAAGGAACCAAGAATGAGATGGCCTCATAGGAAGGGAACATAAGTTGTTCCCTTTCAAAAAGTAGTTATGGAGCCATTTCATCCATAATGAATGCTTATCCTGGATCATTCTACAAATCCTTTTGATCCGAAAGATATTGTTTGCAACTCTTACAGAGATAATCCCTAGCCCACCTTTCACCTTTGGTTTACACAGATCAACTCATTTAACCTTAGGAACCTTTTAACCTCCATTTGCTTTGCCCCATAAAAAAATCTCTCATCCTCTTCTCCACAGTTTTGACTAGCTTTTTTGACAAGGGAAAGTGAGTACTCCAGTAAAGATGAAGGTAACATAGAATAGATTCAATAAGTTGAACCCTACCACTATAAGACAAAAATATGTTTGTCCATTTGCCCAGCCACCTTTGAATTTTTTCAATAAGGGGAAGACAATCATTGAAGGATAGTCTTTTGGTGAAATAGGAAGACCTAGGTACTGTAGAGGAAGATTTTTCCTATCCATACCAGTAAGAGAGGAAATAGTTTCCTGTCCATATGAGAGATACATTAAGACAGTTGAAGTATTAAAAAAATAAAGAAAAAAAGAACTGAAGAAAATAAAAGTTAACCAATTAACTTTTAGGTTTGCTTCCACTTGTTTTCTCAAACAATGGGTCATTATACTTCAAATATGATTATATTTAATATCTTATGACTACTTTTATTTTTGCACAACCTATTGAATATATGTTTGTCCATATGCTTTCTAATCTTAAGGTTTAAGAAATTCATACAACAATGCAACTATCACCTATATTTATTCTAATATGAGTTCTATTATTACCATCTTTTTATTTAAAATTGTTATCTGTTAGCAAATTGATAAGAGGATCTCATTATTTTTTCTGACCATAATCAAACTTTTTCTAAATATAGAACCTAAAAGCTTGGAATATAATTGGTTTGGATAGAATAATGAAAGACTTATATCATTTGAATACACGTCCTACCAATCTAACTTCGTCATCACCTCTCACTCAACCATCAAAACTGAATCTAAAACATCTCTTGCTTTCTTTGATTTAATGAAATAATATTATTAAGTCCAATTTATGAAATTATAGAATGGAATTGCCTTAATTCCTAGATTGAAAGTAATATAATTTGTTGAAGTTTTCGTTGCATTTAACCATAACTTTGTCCTTGATATTTTCCATATGGCTAAGAAATGAGTATTACATTTCTCTTATAGTATAATTGCTAGTTCTTATTGTTTTGAATTAATTCAAATGGACACCTAGGGCCTTATGTCAACACTAATTTTTCTAGTCACCAATTACTTTCTTATAATGGTAGATGAATTTGGTAGAATTATTTGGGGTACATTTGATTAAAAAAATCAAAAGTTAATTCCAAATACAAATCAAAACCATTTGTATAGTATTATATCTATTGTGTTTAATGCAAAGGCCTTTTCCTATTATATGAAGAATCCCAATCACTTAACAACCACTTCAAGTTATAAAGAAAATGAAATTCTAAGACATAAAACCAATACAATCTATATCAAGATACAATATCCCAACCCCATGAGCATTTAGGAACATTCATATAGTTAAGACCAAATAATAGGTTCTTAAACAACCAAATTAAATAAAAAGATGCGAAAATGTTAATAAAAGCATTACATAATTATAATGCATATCAAAAAAATTTATATTTTTAAAATATTGTAAGTATAGTCATCATGTCACTAAATAAAAATCTAACTCAATTTTCTAATAAAGAAGAACTTCATGAGCTTTTATACTTAAAAACATCAAGCCAAATAACCAAAAATGAAGAGAAGTGATACAACATGACCTATCAAGTGTTGACAAAATTTTCATCTAATTCATTATGACCATTAACCAAAACATTAAAACTTATATTAGCATTAATAAGAGGCCCATGAAATTATAAACCTACAACTATAACATGCAACCATAAATTTAAGGACACAACACAAAGGTAAATAATTATCATAGTGCTAAAATGTGAGAAACCTAATAAAATATTTCATCTAATTATAATTTATTTCAAAAAGGGGCTAAAAAGAGAAAACAAAGAAATCCCAAAGATCTTTTCTATTCAAATTATAATTTATAATATGAAGATCCATATTCCACTCAACCAATCTAATATACTACAAATCATTTTGAACAAAGTAAGATCAGGCTAATTATATTGCAATAAAACCAAAAAAAAAGTCGACATCTCTTTTTCACAACATTAGTTGGAAAGAACAATAAATCTTAGAAAAAGCAACCTACACATAGTTCTAACAAATCAAAGTCACTTTAAATGCCACAAATAAATAACTAAAATCAACTATAACGTATACCAAGCATCATTTGATTTAACCATCATTTTGTCTTCCTTAAGATGGATTTGAATTATTTATTAGTCTAACACTTTAAGGCATAACGCCATTATTAGATTCATAAATAATAAAGAAAAAATTTATGAATAATTAAGTGCATAAATGATAGCTTCAAAAAACCTATTTGCATTTCCCTATTGCTATTTAAAAATATATGTAAGTAGACAAATGTAGACATCACCAATGAAATTGATAACAACTCTATCTCTCTCTTTTTCTTGACTCCAAAATCTCTTTGCAAACAAGGTAAGCATATTTTTATTCAATGTAATATTTTCATCTATATTTACTACCTATCTTGAGTTTTAGACTATAAAAAAATCTAAATTACTTTTTAGTTATGCATTTAATTATGAATCTAATTAAAAATGAACACAAAAATAAAACTCAATTTGAATGTAGGCACAAGTTTTAAAAAAATTTCTTAGTTAAATATAAATTCACATGTCCCTAATTTTTTTGAAACATAAAATGCATCAAGTTATGTCAATTTACTTGATAATAGTCATTAACAAGGATTAATGTTGAATTATATTTCAAAGTTCAACAAAATATGCTTTCAAAATGACATAATACACTCACACACACATGCATAAAGAGAAAGAGAGAAGAGTAGAATTAACTCAATCACCAAAAACATATTCAACTACTTAGGCTCAATCACAATGCTCCCTTTTATAGGAAACAAAAAGTAATAAAATAATAATGGCTTAACATAAAATAATGCTTCTTATTGGACCACAAATTGGCCAATTTAAAATTATGTTTAAGCTTAAAGAAAATTGCACCTCTCATAACCCCACTTCTAATGTATATCCTCATCACTCTCAATTATATAGGTCTTATATATAATTTTCATCCTCCTTAGAGACTTTAAAAATCACCTCTTATTGTTGAAGTAAGTTCCTTTTCATGTAATTCATTCACCTACATATCATAGGTTAGTGATTAGATTAGCTTTTCCAATTGTATGGTCCTTATTTTTTATATTTTTTTATTTTATTTCTTATAGGTCGTGTTCTGTGTTGAAGAGTGTTGATAATTGTCCAACCTCATTCATCTTCTTTGTAGTTTGTAATTATCTATCTATCAAAGTAAGTCATTCAAATAAGAATGTCTACAATGTGATCAATTTTGTGTTGTTCTTTGCAACTTTACCTATAAAAATGATTAATGAGATTTTAGGCTAAGGTTTAATAGTCTAGGTATTTATGTGTGGGCATTGTTTAAATTGAAACGTAAAGACTAAAAGTTATAGATGATTAATTCAAACTTAGTATTAACATAAGAAATTCACGTAATTAATATGACAATTTTTTACATAATAAATCCCAAGGATGGTATATAGGCTGGAAACCTGTAATGCAGCTTTTATGAGGCCTATCTGTTAAAAATTTCATGAGCCTAGGAGTCACAACAAGAACTTGCTTTCTCGATTCATATGGTGTAACAATGCCACACACCATAGTTCTTGATTAAAATCAACTACTGTTGTAACACCCCAACTCCCGCTGAACCCGAACCCGATATCGATGGTGATACCCGGATCCGTGTCCCGCGAGGGTGGCG
>JANQBM010000003.1:17631097-17648759 GCA_025594535.1 Erythroxylum domingense
CTTTTATCTTTCTAAAATTATGATTATTTGTTATCATCAAAAAGGGGGAGATTGTTAAGTCAAGAAGACTTCACGATGATTAATTTTGGTGACAATCAAATAATAATAATGTTATAAATAAATGAACGAATTTGATAAGTGTGTTAAGTGTGCAGAAGTATAAAACACAAAAGAAGTAAGAACAAAGAAGAAGCATAGAACATAGAAGAAGTCAAGACACAGAAGAAGTGAAAACACAGAAGAAAGGAAAACATAGAAGAAGCGCAAAGTACAGAAGAAGTGGAAAGCACAGAAGAAGTAGAAAACATAGAAGAAAGGAAAACATAGAAGAAGCGCAAAACACAAAAGAAGTGGAAAGCACAGAAGAAGCGGAAAATACAGAAGAAGCGGAAAACACAAAAGATCTCAACACACAAAAGAAGTGGAGAACACAGAATAAGTGAAGACACAGAAGAAGCGAAAAACACAGATGATACAAAGAAGAAGATACGCTAGTACGTCGGATGATTAGTTAGTTATAGTTAGTTACAGAACTCAACTAAATAACGGTTATCAAGATTCAAGAAGCAGTTATCAAGAATCAAGAAGCAATTGAAGACTTAGGCTATATATACTAGTCGTAGTCAAAGACTAAACAACCTTTTGGAAAAACCTTTGATCGATTGATCTTTTGAGCGTTCAAGTGTTTACTTACGAAAATAAATCTGTATTAGTGAGAGAAAGAAAAGGCTAACCCTACTGTAACAAAAGCTCACAATATCTTTCTAGTGAGAGAAAGAAAAGGATAAGAGCCTGGAGAGGCTAAGATAGCAGAAAGAATACTTCGTGTAAGAGACCTGAAGAGGCTCTGTGAGGGAAGAAAGAATACTTGTAAATTTATCGAAGTATAGTGAAAAATCAGACGAACTCTGAGGACTGGACATAGCCTACGGTTTGGGGTAAACCAGTATAAAAATCGCAGTGGCTATCTTCTATCCTTTTACTTTATATTATTTTGTTTTTAAACAAGTATATATAAGTTATTTGCGATTTAACTATATAACAATTTTCGTATAACTTTTATGGTATTCTTTTAACAAGTTAGAGAAGTTCTTAACAAGATATATTAAAGATTTTGTAATCACGAAAAGAATACACAATTCAACCCCCCTTCTTGTGTATCTTGTATATTGTACTTAAACTCTATATTAATGTGTGATTTACTTCAGGTCCAACTCTTAATGTTGGAACAAAAGTGCACAGCTGACAAAATCTAGTTAAAATCAACCAGCGAAGAAGATTTAGACAATTTAGATCTTTCGTGTTGGCGATGTAAGAGATTTAGGTGTATTATGTTCCTTTTCCCAACTTACGAAGAGATAAATCAGATCGGATAGCTATATGTAAAGTAAAACCTAAAGGTTTTTTAAAAATTACATGGAAAAGGAGAAAATAAGAGAATTGAAAGTGAAGCCTTTCAGGAAGATGTTTATAAAATAAATGCATGTGTAACATATGATGAGAATGAACCTTTAAACGGTACAAAAAATGAATATGTTGAAATTTCATCTAGAGAGGATGAGGAGGGCAAGAGATTTGAACAGGGGTTTGAGTTTGATTCTAATTCTTCGGGAAAAGAAGAAGTTGATTTTGATTTAAAATTAAGCATTGATAGCGATTAATTTGTGTTTGTAGTATAATATTATATGAATAAATCTATTACTGCATCAACAATATATTATTATATATTGAATTTATATTATTCTATTACTGGAAAATTCAATAAATGTGAGTTTCAAATTAAAAATATGAAACCAAAGAGAAAACAAGATATGATGTGGTCAAGATTTAGGTTACAACGATTTAGAGAAGGTAGTGCATTTCTAGGTGAAGCATCACATTCTGCAGATGCTACTACACATTCAGATGAGGCATCACCTTCTGTACCTATTACTATACCATCTAGCAGCCCTGTTACACCATCTACTAGCCCTACACCATCGATCACCCCTATAGTGACAAAGATATTAGGGGTAAACATTACGGATAAAGGAGGTGACCTTTAGCGTGGAGCTAAGGGAGTTAATGGAAGAACGTACATCACAATTATCAACAATCTGTAAGTAAAATTCTAAAAGTTTTGTAACATATGATAACACCATAGGTTTATTGTGAAGTTATAAGTTTTAATTTGCAAATGATATAAATAATTTATATATTAGGTTAGTTTCGTCTGTAACGAGCTCAAGAAATATCTCATCCAAGTTCAAGGAAAGGATAGATTATGAGGGTTATATATGGAAGAATGTCTCTCAACTGACAAAGGATTTTTATCATCAGGAGTTTGAGGTACACAAAATATATTCTTTAATCTTTTTCATTTTATCTAATTTTATACATTAATTAGATAAATATTGTCATTTATAAGTACTTATAATATGTTTTCTTGTTTTCAGAAAAAAAAAATTTAGGATCCAAAATTTGATGTTGTAGTTTATAATGTATGGGAGAGGTGAGCTCATATAAGTTGTAGAGACTTTCTTGCTTAGATACACAAGAATGGTGTACGATAACCATATAAATCTAAAGATATATGGAGTCATTGGCAACAGTATTGGGTATCACCTGAGGAAATATCCATTTGAGAACACAATTTTGCTGATAGATGTGGAGGACCAGATGGAGAGAGTTTACCCGTACACACTGTAGGATTTTTAACCCACCAGGACCATTCACTTCAACTTATAAGTATCAAAACTTTACACTTATATTCTGATTTCTATACTTTGATGTATGAAATTTGATTTCAATGTAATTTGATGCATGAAATTTAAAATGAAAAATATATGTTCATTATGTAAAATAATAATGTTATAAATGTCTAGTGCCATTAATGACTGTATTGTTGATTTAAATTTTTTTATCTATTAGTGGGTAAATATCATAAAATAAAGAAAATTCTGTCAAAATTTTTGTAAATTGTAGTTTACTTATAACAATTTATTTTAATGCAGGAAAATCTATGAGCAAGAAGCCTACACCACATCAACTCTTTTTGTACACTCACACAAAAAAGCATGATGGTGTGACCTTCATCAACACTCGATGCAAAGAACTTCATATATACAAAATCTATAATTTAATATTAATTCTTAAAAGGTATCACTTATTAGCATAAACAATTATAATGATAGGATCAAATACGAGAAAACAATGAATGACAATCTTAGAACTCTGAAACTGATGATGAGAGTCAGGCATATCTTAATGCAGTGGGTGGTGGGGACCGTCGTGGATCTGGTAGCTTAATGCAGCTCAGCTTCATTTTTAAACATATGTTATTTACAATCCTCCACATCCACTACAGTTGGATCTGGTAGGCGGTTCGTATTAAATGAGAGAGTCATTTAGCTTCAGAGCATAGTAGAGACGCTGATGGAGTGTATAACCCAGCTTTATAATGAGGTGGATGAGTTGAAGGGTAGGGACAGTACCTCATTGCAGCAGTCAGAGCATTCACCTTCACCACCTGCATAGCTTCTAGACAAGTGAATGTATTTGATAGTCTGCTACCCTTAAATTTTTGTATTAATTCTTAATTTACTATATTTTCAAGATACTTATTCATGTACATTATAATTTTTTATTATAGCATTCAGGATAATGATTACTTTACATTTATTAATCAATGTTATATATTATTTACAAAATTTAAATGTACAAAAAAATCATAAGATTATTAACAGAAAACTCTGGTAGGAAGTGAGAAATAACAGTTGAAATTTATCATAATTAAATTTTAAGATAGAAATACAATATTTCGTTGCTAATTAGCGACAGATTGTTACTGACGGAATATATCATTCCGATCGACGGAATATATAACTCCGTCGCTAATTTTCCGATGGAATATATGTAAATATTTATAGACGAATATAATTTTTTTTCTGTAAATTTAACGACATAATGTTGTATGTCCGTCAGTAAATTTAGCGACAATAGCTACATTCATCGACAGAATATTGTGATTCTATGGACAAATTAGTGACAGAAAATTCTAAATTTTTTGATAAATTTACCTTAATTTAGCGACAAAAATGCAAAATTTTGTCACTAAATTTACCAATGGATATACAACTTTTTTTCGTTAGTTAAATTTATGAAGGATTCATTTTATCCGTCACTAAATTTTACTAATGATCGTTTCTCTGACGACTCTTTCCATCAATAATTTTTATTTCCTGACAGTATTTTCCGTCGATAATTTTCGTTGCTAAAACCTATTTTTCTCACAGTTATCTTGCTACTAATTCAATGCAATATTCTAAGAGGCTTAGAGCATTGACAAGAATGGCTATTAAGTTACCTCCTTTATTTTATTTGGGTATACAACTAGTGACAAGAAGGTTGCAATTGAAAGAATGTTTGTTTTTAATGGAAAAAATACAAAAAGAATGGGGAGTTAGGCCACCAAGGAGATTTATTTTGGAATTAAACTTCAACTCATCAAATCCATTTTGAATTCTATACACATTTATTGGAGTGCTCTTATATTCCTTTCAAAAGGACTCACTAAGAATAATGAAGGATTGATGAGGAAGTTCTTGTGGGGAAAATTTAATGACAATAATGTTAATGCTAAGGTAAAGTGGTCAGAGGTATACAAACCTATAGATGAAGGAGGCTTAGGAATTACTCCTATAGGCATTACTAATAAGGTTTTGATGGATAAAGGCTTTGGAGGATTCTTGTTGATAATGATTCATTATAGATGAGATGGATGCATAGTTATATATTGAAAGGTGATAGTATTTGGTCCCTTATTAGGAAAGACTCGTATTCTTAGTTCATTAGTCAATTACTCAAACTAAGGAGCTTAATTGATTCAAATATGGATTGCAAAATTGGTAATGATACCTCTTCTTTCTTATTGTATGAAAATTAGATAGGAAATAGGCCTCTAATTAACATTACATAAGTTGCTTAACATGTTGCTTAAATTCTAGCTTAAGCTAAGGTGTTTAAAGATGGCTAATGGTAAAATTATCCCAAAGAATTGGGCTATTTCATCCATAATTACTCTTTGAATGTTGACTTTCAAGATTACTATACTTTGATTAGCAATTCGGAGGCTAAATCCACAAACAAGAGCTGTATGGATATGATAATACCTAGAGGAAAAAAGGTGAATTGGAACTCATTTGGCATAGAAACCTACTGCCTAAGGATTCATTTCTCTTATAGTTTGAAGTTAAGGATAGGCTTAAAAAATGATCAGATTACAATTCCTACAATTGTAAGACGTATGCATCTTGTGTAGTGAGGTAGCTTAAACCATGTCACACATATTTTTTTTAGTGTAATTACTTGATATTAATATGGATTTGTGTGAAAGATCTCCTTAATTGGGACTACAATTTGGTATCCTTCTTCGAAATTTTATAATGGTTAATAGCCAACTGTTGCAAACTCCCCAATGGTGTTCTAACAACCTGTCTCATTGGAATTGCTAATTTTCTACACTCAATTTAGAAAGAACATAATGATAGGAATTTTAAGCAATATAATGCTATAACATTGAATCTCACTCTTACTAGCATAATAGAACAATTATTCCTATGTAAGGATTTTGATCAACTGAGCCGGAGTATTAAGCAAGCATAGAGACTAGATTAACAATGTCATTCACATAAAAATCCATTGTAACTATTAGTTTAGTTAGTTGTAATGAAGTATTCATAATGAAGATAATGATATAATTTTATCACTCATGCAAGTGATGCTTTAAAGGTGATACTAAAATAAACTTACCTTGTTAGATTGCGAGTGAAGCTAATTGAGTTAAAGTTTAAAAGCATTCTATCACGTACAACTATTTATCCCCATTGGACCTGTTAATGGTTTTGTTTGGGAGAAGATGCCATGAGGTACTAATACAATTTTTTTGAAAATGTCCATGTCTTACACATGATGAGTTAGTGGCTTGTATACACTTAGTTAATCATTTGGTTACTAAGATAGTTTTCTTGAGTATAGTGGTTGTTATGTCCATGTACTGGATGCTACCAAAAATGTACCAAATTTTTTCTATATTTTTAAATGGAAGTTTTAATTTTTCTAAAAAAAAGAAGTACAACAATAGTAATTCTTGGACTCCAAACCATCTTTTAGAACTGAGAGGTATAATGCATCAACATTTCAAAACCGTTATTGAAAATAGAAATAATGCTCATTTTTGGTTTGATAACTAAAATGATTTAAGACCCTTATCCACCACTCAAAGGTAGAGCAATCTTAAGTTTTTAATTCCCATAAAGCCAAAGTAAAATTTATTATTAATGATGGATGGTGGAGCTAGAAGTTTAGAGGTTTTACTTGCATAATAAAGCATGTTCCAAACTATAGACCTTATATAGAAGATAAGTACAAAGTAATTTAGATTAGTCATAGTTCCAAAAAGTTCACTAACAAATCTTGTCTAAATAGGATTCCTAGTTAAAAGACATCTTAGTGGAAGTTGAGATGGTATAACTGTAATTCTCCTAATCCTTTTTTATATTATGGCTTGCAATTAAAGCAAACTTAGAACACTTGATAGGTTGGAAGGAGCGGCTCAAGGCAATCTTTGCTCTCTTTATAATGATGAACCTGAGTTCATTAACCACTTTTTATCTACTTGTGATTACTCAAGGTCTTTCTTGTATCATATGCTCTTCATTTGTAGGGCTCGAAGAAATATTATTAGCTAGTCTATTTTTTTAAAATAGGTAGAACAAAAGCATTTCACTCATCTAGGATATTCTAAAGTCTTCAAAGATGTCCTAAGCCATGTCACTTATTCCCAATAAAGAGAAAGAAACAAGTATATTTTCTAAAAAAAACTATCAAACTAACTAAGTACTAACAATAAAAAAAACCTTAATTAGATAAGAAAAGTTATCTTAGCTCATGGTATCTAGATCCATGTGTGACTTTATCCAGCAAATAGTGTATGAGTTGATTTTATGTACTTATCTAACTCTAACTTAATGGTTCTCTTCTCTCACATTTTAGCTCATCATTTTTTTGAAAATTAAAATATTTCATTAAAACCTATAAAGAAAGACAAATTAAAATTACATGGCTATTTAGTTAAAGGAAACCATCATAGTACTATTCAAATACATACAATTTCAATATAAAACTATATCACTCCTGCCTCCATCTTCTTTTAATGTGGTGTCTTAGATCCTTAGTGACATGTTAAGTAACTGGTATCTCCTTAATTCAGTAACATGTTCTATGTGTATTGAATATTTGTAAAGATCCTTTGATTTCTTTCATTCCAAATTGAGTAGACTGAGCAAATTAGGCAAAGGATTAGACGTTTCTTGTCTTTATCAGCTATGTTGTATTGGTCCTCTACACAAACCAAGATGTTTACCTAATCTGTTATAGGATAAGCAAGGTTCATATTGTGTAACATCACCAAATTGTAGTTGAGTAGTTACAAGTAAAAAACAAATGGTTTACAAATTTAGGCAGGGAGTTACAAAGGTCACAAATATGATATGTCAATCCCTTTAAGTTATCCTTAGTCTTTAATCTTCATCTTACTACTGACCAAGTAACAAAGGAAGCTTTTGCCATTAGAGAGTCTTTCCACACGATATTGTACTAAGGTACAAAAGGTAATTGAGGTCTTAATGCTTTTAGGCAAGAATTAGAATACTCTCCATTGCTAGTTAATGCCCATCTGATTGTGTCTTTAATGGAGAGTTAGGTTGATAGCTTAGAAAATAAAGCTGAATGATATGATTTTAATTAGGTTGATTATGTCTTTAATGGAGGAGTTTAGCTCACCTTCTAAGTTCTTTTAGTTGTTTTCACTATTTTTTATCCTAGTCTCCAATGATATGATTTTGGTTGCTTGAAGTAGTATTTTACTTAGAGACCTCTTTTACTTACTCACGTATTCTTTATTTAGTTTAATACAATTTCCTCTACTTTCTAAAAAAATTATGTTATATTTACATTTTATTCAATCTCCCATATTCTTATTAAATGATAATACTTTAACTATTAACTCTATATATTTATCAATTGTCTACATTTATTTGGGCTAAAAATGTTTTAAGACTAATGAATTAGGATGAGTTCATTTTTTGGGGACAAAATTTCTTGTTTTCATTTTGTACTACTTGCCAAATTGTTTCAACACATTTTTTCTTAATATTGATTATAAAGGAAGTAATAAGCAATAATCATATTATCAAAAAATTTTAGTATTAAATCAATATTATAATTTTTTTTATGTTATTTTGATCTCTTTAACTAATAAAGCACAAATATTAGTTGAAGAACAAAATTCCATATAGTGCTTATTCACTTAATATTCCAACTTTTTTCTTTTTGGGAAATAGTTAAATTTTAATTAGAGATTGTCCCTTACGTAATTTATTATTACAAAACTTACTTATCTGCCATTATAATTTACTTATGTGGTGATAATTCATCGTGGTCATCTTACTTAAAGCAGTTATGGGCATCGGATAATGTGTTCTTAATCTAAATGGTGGAATTACTTGTAAATTGTTGCACCTTTAAATGGTGTACAAAAGGTATTGACTGGTCTAATTATTTTATTTCAATTAGCTAAATAATAAGATTAAATCATGTTACATCTATCTTTTATTAACTTTCCTAAGTTTTGCTTTCTCTTAAATTTGAATAAGAATATAAATCATGATGAATTAATTTTGAATTCTTATCTTTATTATTTTATATATTTATACTTTTGTTTATAAATTCAGTTATAAAATTCACTCTTTAATTATATATATATTCAAATTAAAAATTAAATTATTTTGATAAGTCGATATTATGTTAAATAATAAGATAAATACTAGTCATAGCCTATATTGTTGTATTTTTTTACTAAGTTTAACTTAAGCATTTTTACAAATTACACAATTATTTGATATTAATATATACATAAAAATATTCAAGTAACCTTTGACATGATTAATGCTTTAAGAAGTCAAATATGGTGGCAATAGCAGTTGCAAATTGATGGATGAATACAAATATAAATTTTTTAATTTAAAAAGGTTGGTCTCCAATATAGCAGGAAATAATATTAGAAGTGTTATGAATATTGTGTTTATAAAAAATGTTAAAATGAACATAATGTAATAAGATTCATCGTACAATATATTATATTTCTCGACTTTACAATTATTTAAAATACATTTCAGACATTTATGTATACATGCATGTGTTAAGCCAAGGCATAATTAAATATGAAATTGTTTAAAATTTATCAATATAATGAAAATTTTATTTTATGTTATTAAAAATAAAATAAAATTCCATTCTAAAAAAGAAAATATAATAAACTTCATAATTTAATGTATTGTACTTAGTTATTCTATAATATTCACTTATATAAGGTACTTGCACGAAGGTTTGACATCTAATATAATTTGACCGAAATAGTTATATATTTTATATATTTAATTATTATTTCAATGTTATACATAATAAATAGAAAAAATTAGAATCACATACCTAAAAATTGATAAGAAGATTTTGATTACTTTAAGGTTAATTGGAAATCTAATGAATAGACAAAATATATTGAAGTAGTTAGAATATATGATAATAAATAGGTTCCTTAAAAGTTAACAATATGGCAACATTTACTGCAAGGTGAATTAAAAATTTGATGACTCATAAATACATTAAGTCAAAAGTTTTTTTTATAGCTTTTATACGTGTATATCTAATAAATTCCTATCAAACGTAGGACTTACTGGACGATGCATCAATAACTCAATTTCTTTAGTTAATTTGTTGTGGATATTTTTCATATATATATGTATGAATTTATAAGTAAATATAATTAATTATTATTAATGCATCCTTTTGTATTGTAACTTTTAAATTGATTTTCTTCAATTATATAAGCATTAACATATGTCTCTATAACTAAAATAACATTAGTTGAAGGATGGAAAGAGGCATGAGGAAGAAAAAGAGAAGTCAATAACATAAATAAGTTAAAATTTTAGTATTTGATATTTGTTTTACTTACTTAGGCATAAGTTAAAAGAGATGACTCATGAAACTATTATTCAAAGTAAGAAGAAGTAATCCATTTACATCAATGGATAAACTTGAAAGGAAATATAAGGTTTAAACAAGCCATAGTTACACTTTTATTTACAAAGGGAGCTAGTTGAATTAAGGCTAGGGAAACCAACTTGAAGCTATTGGTGTTTATAAGTCTAATGTCAAAAGTAATCTAATTTTTATGATGTTATTTCCAACCTCCTTTGAAACAGTACCTTAAGGTTGTATCATATTATAGAATCTTTGAAAAGCACTTAAACCAAACCCTAACTATAAGGGACTCTTCTATATAAAACCTTACTATCATTTCTGGCTTTATAATAAGGAGTGCTCAGTTGTGACTCTTCCTTCTATGCTCTTTCTCGTTTATTTTAAACTTGTAGTTGCACTTATTTATATTGATCTCAATTCTTTAGCTTATGGATTGAGGATGAGTAGGGATATTCCATCCAGTAGTCATTTTTAGGTTGAGAATGATCCTTGGGGCTTTTGACTTTATAATTTCCCTTATTCAACTGATGGTGTTGATGTTCTTGAATATTCTAGCATTATTCTCTCTCTAAATCATATACATTATATGTCCAAAATCAAATTTAAATATCTTGTGGTCATCTCTAAGTATATTTCAATTGGAAACCCACTTCATAATCTATTTATAGTCATCTTGATGATAGTATCTATCATATATTTGTTGAATTTTTTCCCAGATTATGTTATTAAATTGGCATTTGAAGAAAAATTGTTTGACACATTCTTGCTCCATGTCATAAAGGTTGCTTATTGGATTGAGATTGTTGATAATGCCTCTAATCTATCATTAGATTTAAGCTTGTTTTTTATGACTAACCAAAGCATAAATGATGTTTAAGTAGCCTCTGCTCAAACTAGGACAATTTAAACTAAAAAACTCTTTATAGTGGTATTTTAAATACATTATGACAAGTATTTCTCATCAAAGATTTAGAGGAATAAAAGATCTAGGTAATAGTATAATCTATCATTTTTTAGTTTAGTATATTGTTTTGGAAGCTACTCATTACCGTAGATAACCCTCTTAAGTTATATAACCATTCCTCCTCTTGAATGATTTCCTTCACCATAGTACCATCCTGAATAATATGTCTCATACTTAGCAACCTAGGGACTTGATAAAGGTTGCCTAACTCATTCTAGTTGTCATAATAAAAAGAGGTTGATTCTCCATTCCTTATCTTGACATTCATCATTCTTCATAATTCAATCCTTATTTTGTGGAGCTACACCTGATGTGCTTCCTTATTCATGAAATTTTTCTATAATCTCTTTGCCATTAATATTTTTTGTTTCTTATTTTGATAGCGTTTATACTTAACCTTCTCTTATCCTTTGGTAAGCATACATCTTACCATCTAACTTTAGGTTTTAGAGAGTTTGGGTTGTTCTTGTCTATAAAAAGTTCTTTAGCTGCTTTTGAATTTCCTTAATGAAGATGCTTGGAAGCATGATGTGAAAAGACCATTACACATGCATTTTATTTAAAATTATAAGAGTAAGATTAAATCTCTTAGTAAAGGACAATATTCTATTGTTCCAATTTATAATTCTTTTATAGATGGTCTTAAAAATAGTTTACAATCCCTAAAGGTTGCAATAAGAAATAGGAATGTAATCACTTATTGATGAAGAATTTAGTATTTTAGGTACCAAAGTGATGAATGTTCTATTTAGCTTCTTTATCATTTTCCCACTGGTGCAAAATTCTATCACATACACTTAATGATTTACTTCTTTACCAAGTGCCAAGATTTTTGGAAGATGTAACCATTAAAACTTCCTAGACCAAAGGCCTTGTGGTTTAAAAAATATAAGGTTTTCTCCATATCTTTAGAGATATAAGGCTTACCGAGGGTCTCTACTTGTTCTCTTCTAATCATATGTATGATGAAGAACCTAAGATCCTGCATAGATAAGCAAGACTTAGTATATTCTCCTAGGTACTTTAAAAGTATTCATACACCCTATTCATGATCTCTTGGTGCTTCAAAGTTATTCCTCTATTTGAATTTGATGAAGAGTTAGTTTTATTATTGTTTCTTCTAGAGATGATAGTATTATGAAAGAATTTGGAATTACTACATTCCTCCTTAAGCCACTAAATACTGGACTTTTATGTTAGTAATGGACTGTGCTTGCAAAGGGTTTTAATACAGCTATTAAATAGTAAATTTTTAAGTTCTTTTAAAATTATTTACAAGGTCTGATGTTCTTTTTAGAGTTGGATTAAGGCCACCCATGATTTCTAAATTATTATGGTGATCTTGTAAATTATGCTATGATTATGTTTCTTCATCTTTGCCTTTACAAATTTAAGTTTTCCCACACATTTAAAAGATTTAAAACTCTTAACGTTCTACTCTAAACCTTTTTTTGAATGCTTATTCAAAACCTTCAAGCTTGATGAGGTAGTTATTAAATCAGAATGGTGGGGTCCTCTAAATTCTTTAGTTAGTTGGTGTATTTCACCTGAGATAAGATAATTAGTGAATGATGTGTTGCTATCAAGAAATTTTCTTTCCCCAATCTTAGTGCACTAAAGCTTTATCCAATTTTTTCCTTATCATCCATTTTCCACTTTAGTTATTTTTCCAAGTGAATAAATTACCATTAAAGCTCAAGTCTATAAGGCGTAGGACACTGGTGCACACTTTTTGAAGTCTTCACTGTGGCTCGCTTCTTAGATTATATTTTTCAATTTCATATTTTGAAGAGAATAAGGAAATATTAAAATCTTATACTAGAATCAATGGTCTAACTTTACAATTCCCCTCTAAAATCAATGTGTTCCAAAGGATAGTTCTCTATAATTCCAATTTAAATGAATAAAAAAGGTGACAGAGATCTTTATAGGATCTAGAAATAGAGAGTTATAAATGTCACATACTACTATAAGGAGACTAATTGATTCATTCTACCTTTGGTGAGATCACAGGCTACTATGATGTGGCCATTAAAATGACATTGGTGGATGGAAATAATGGTCTAACCTTCTTAAAAAAACTAAATACTTTTATTAAAAGAATCTAAGTTTAGCTTAGTTTTTAAAAAGCCTACTATAAATGGCTTCTTAATGCTTAAAAATTCATAAAGAACTTATTGTTTTTAAAGGCAATTTATCCTCATGTGTTCCATATAATAATAGATATTGTAGTTGGTTTGGTCTATATAAGGATAGATATTATAGTTGGTTTTACCTATTGATTGAGGCCTTTGCTTTAGCTTTCCTTCCTGACTTCCTTGTTTTGATTTTGGTGAATTATATCTCACTTTATAAGGGATCAATTGAGTAATTGTTACTATAAACGGATTGCTCTGAGTTTAGTGTCGATTTGGAAATCTTTTAAACAATCTCTTACTCCTAAGTGAAACTACTATAAGCATCCTTTCTCATTGTCTACTTTATCTTCTCCTTAAAGGGTTTTGTTTTTTATTGTCCAATAAGAATATTGATGTTATGTCTAGCATTAGTTATGATTCATTTCTTTCCTTTTTATTCCCTAAAATTTCTCTAGGTATTAAAAGTGGTTTGAGCCTCTAATAAGGTAGCAATTATGGTAGTTTCCTCCTAGTCCCTATCTCTATTTCCCATAGGCTCCTCATAATCCCTTATTTGAGTGGTTCTACCTATTGGTTTCTATTGGTCCTTTTGTTATGCCTGAGTTTTTTTTCATTATTGTCTTATTGATAAATGATATTTTTTATAAGATTATCTAAGCCATTTTATGTGATAATGTGTATTTTTAGTATACATACTAGGATGTTTAGCATAGGTTTTATGTTATTTTCATATAACTTGCATATGTATGTGATTGTATATGATAAATTGCATATTAGTTTATAAGTGAAGATTTTCTAGCTTAGGTTTTGCATGCCTTTCATTTGTTTTGATGTATATACATCTTACATGATTGTATGTCAATGTTTGAATAGGATTCAGACCTTATTTGTGTTGGTTATCAACTTACCTACATGTGGACTTGTTGTACGTATCAAAGGGGAAAGCTGGAATTTCTTAAGTAGAAGCTGGGATTCTCCAACTTTCCAGCTGTTAGTTTTAGCTTGCTCCATATCCATCCTAAGTCAGTTTAAGCACTCAAAGGGGTATAAAAACCTTATTTTAAACCCTAGAAAAGGATGATGTTTGTGCAGCACACAAAAGGGGGAAGATAGACACTTTTTTGGTGGATTTTCAAGGAGAATCAAGTGATTTCAAGAGATCTCAAAGCTGTCACATCAAGTTCCAGCTTTGTTCTTCAACTCATAAGCCTTCTATTTTCTCTTCTCTTAATTGTTTTTGTTTATTTATTGTATGGAGAAGACGTATGGACTTGTTGTGAGATGTTGTTGATGATTCTAAGTAGATTTTAAGGTTTTTCTTACTATAACTATGTAAGAACTCACTTCGGTTTAATGTATGGTTTGCTTTAATGCTTATAATTTGTGGAATTTATATGCCTTGCTTACTTTGAGAAATAGAGTTAGGAAATCAATTTGGATGTACCACGAGAGTGGGTAATCTTGGGAACACTTCATGTGTCAAGCTAACAAAACATTTAGAGAGAGATCTTAGATGTTTTGATGGTTGTCCAATAGGTTACTTCATATCCACTTAACAATTAACTAAAGTGTGTAGGTTAAGAGATCACATACTAAAATTTAATCATTATTTTAGGCTTACTTGGTTTGAGTATTGATAGAGAAAGGGTCAATAAATTAGAATGCCTAAGACTAAGTATGATTACTTTACCAAAGTGAGGGATTACATGGTATAAAGAGAATGACCTAACTTTTATAATTTGATTCTCTAAACTAAAATTGGGTTCTTATTTTTGTGAAAATTTGAAGTGTGTTTGCAAGCCTTTAGATTGTGAATTTTTGCATTTTGAATATCTCATTATTTGGTTTACTCAAACAAAAAGTCACTTTGAATTACAAGGTCACTAACCAATCCCCGAGGGAACGATACCTTACTATATTATTATACATGACATATACTTACAGTATAGTAACTTCAATTAATTTTAAACTTTGAGCTAAACACGAAGTAGCTATCGATTATCATTACTATGGTCTTCATCATTGTATCATCACCAAATCAAATTAAGTAGCCCCCAATTTATCATAACTTTCACACACCCTAGCATATCCTAAATGTTTCATTCTTATGGTAGTTTCATCTAAGCATATAGGTTTTTTTATTTATCTTTTCCATATATAAGTTAGGTCTCCATTGTTAGAGAAATATTGGCTTATTATTTATATTTCGTACCTAAATCCATCGCCTTACTCATCCCCTTTTCAAAGTTGAATATAAATATAAACAATCCCTATTCATCAAACAAACTTCCTCTAATCATGTTCTCTTTTAGTTCTTTATACCTTACTATAATATTGATAGGAAAGTTAGTCTTTGGTTAAAGAAGAAACTGCTTAAAAAGTTAAACCATTTTGATGCTCCTTCCTTAAATACTTCCACTAGTGGAGCAACTATGATTACTTCTTCAATTTGAGTGGGAGAAATGTAGCTTAATTTGACATGAGGGGAAGCTTACCTACCACTTAGTACTAACTATTTCTTGCCACTGTATGTTGGGGGACCTAAGCGAAGGTTTGTAAAGAATGTTAACCATCAGGTAGAAGGTTTGTGTGTTCTAAGGCTAGAGAGGGAGCTAAATACTACTTGGTTTAGTGAGAGGTGGAAAGGTTTAGCTAAAGAGAGTTTAGGTAGGGGAGGAATCTCATCTTTAAAGGGGGTTCTGGAACCAGAAGATGCCATACTAAAATTATTAAAAACACAACTTTACTAGGCATGGAAAAGTTGAATAAAAGGATCTTACCAAAGAAGGAAAAATGTGCCAATATAATATTAGGGAAAAAACATAGAGATTTAGGGACCGAGGAGAATAACTTGAGAAGAAAAAGAATAAAAGGAAGAAAAGGGGAATAAAAGAGAAAGGACTTAAAACAAAGCCAAAAATTTAGTCAAAAAACAAGAGAGCAGTAAAAAGAGAGATAACAAATAAATTTAGACAAAATTAAAAACATTCAAATAAAATTTTTGTTTAATTGCAATATTCCTTCAAACTTTGAAAATGCTATATAAAAATAGTAATAAACTCGGTTTCTAATTATTTTTACAATTCTATCATACATATTTATTTCTTATTACTTGCATAATTTTTATATACATAATTTTATTCATCATTATACAATCATATCTTCTTACAAAATTTATTTGAATATGTCTTTTTAAGTTTAATATATTATATTTCTTAAAATTTTATTATAATAAAGTCTAAAATAAGTATTAAATATTACAATTGATATAAAAATGTAATTGTAAACATATTATAATTTAAATTAGATATTTATCTTTAATAAGCAATTCTTTTTCGGTTTGTTAGTTAATTTGATTTTATATAGTTTTCTTTTGAAATTAAATAGTGAATTTCATGTTTAACCAATAAAGTCATTATAAAATACTACAATTCAAACCACTCCAAATCTATGAAAAGTACTACAACTACCTTCATATAATTACAATATTTTTATAAGTACAACTTATTTTACAAGTTCAGTTACATTTTTGTCCATCTTATGATGTATTCTTTTTAGGAACTTGTTATAGCATTTAGCCTTAGTTTGGTCATATACTCCATCTAGTTATAATTCAAGACATCCTCAACTTCTCTAAATAGTTTGTCATTCCTCATTCTCCATATATATTGAACCAGTATAACAAAATCAGTTTTGAATAGTTTGTAATCTCCTTTTAAGTTGCATTTCACCCTGGTTTCCTATGTGAGAGTATTTATCTATATCTGGTTAATCTTTTTTAGATTGAATGTCAATAAAAATTGTCTCCAAAATTGACCAGTAGGTGCACATTTGAAGAATAAATGATCTATTAGTGATGTTGTCGCCTGCAACCAAATATAAAAGAATTCACTTCCGTTAAAACAAATTAATGTAGTAGCGGTAAGCGGATATTGTTCCCACGAAGAATTTTATGATTATGGAATTACAAATTAAAACGGCACAAATGAAGAAAATAAGAAGGGGGGGTTGTTCACTCATGGCAATAACAATAAAAATCACAAGGAAAAATCGCAAATCAAAAAAATAATTAAATTTGAAAATTCAAGAATAAAAAGTACCTTAGTTTCGGGTCACCGATGTTATCATGCTTTTATGGATCCTTGACATAAAATTGCAATCATTAATAAACATTCATTGGGGGAAATTGCTCCTAAGGGTAATGATTAGGAACATGTATCCTAGCATTCTTATTAAACGACAACCTAGATACGATCATAAGTATAATCGAATAATAGCATTAAGAATCAAAAAGCAATGGCAAGTGAAAGACATGTACCACATGCATTCAATCAAGTGAATATCTTCTTAGAATTTTCCGAGTCTAACGTAGAGAGGTTAATCCTAATTGCTACTTATGGTTACCGAAATTGAACGTCATATTCTGTTAACCTAGCGATTGAACCAATTAATCTCTAGTTGCGCACCTAGAAACTAA
>JANQBM010000003.1:17656561-17667785 GCA_025594535.1 Erythroxylum domingense
GTGGGGAATTCCTCCCCCGTGGGCCACGGGTCCAGATGTCACGTAGGATGTCGGGCCCGTAGACCCGCCCGGGGAGGAGTTCCAGCACAGCTCCTTGAGTTCATTCTTTCCTTAGATAAGGTCCTAGTAAGAATCTTTAAGAGTTATTTTTGTTTCTCCTCCCTTGGATGACACTATAGAAATATTAGATGTTTCTATCCCCTTCTTAGATCCATTGTATTTTAGAGCTTTATTTTATTTGAGAATTATAAGCTTATAAAGCTTCAAATTACTTCTTCATTTTATAAAGCTTCAAATTACTTCTTCATTTTAGCTTTCTCTTTCTTTTAAAGTTGTATCCTTTGGATAGTGAGCTAGAACCCTCTGATTTTATATAAGGTTCTTTAGATCCAATTTTTTATTTATTTGCAGTGGATCATGATTGTGTTTTAAAAAGGATATACAATCTTTTAAAATGGCATTTAACATTTTGATATATGCATAATTGACCATATTTTTCCCTCATATTTGACGTATTTTCTTGATATTTTATATTTTTATTGTATATTTGGTACTTAATTTACTCCAAGTGTGTTTATAGGTTATAATTTCCTTCATAAACTAAACAGGGAAGATTTCGGATCAAAACACAATATAAAATGAAGATTTGAATCAAAGAAGGGATATATGGTTGGGTATCTGGCTGTGTAAGTCTTTCAAGCTGTGTAAAATTACAAATTATGGAGATTTTAGGTTATACATGGTCTAGTACACTCTTGTATATCAGACCAAGTATCTCCTAGAATCCTAAAAGTTACTATAAAAAAATATGTTTAGAGTCAAATGATGGAGTAGATGTGTAGAGTCATCAAAAGATCTAATAGATCATAACATCAACCTCAAACTTGCAAGAACATTAGATATAAGACAAAAAGGGAGATTTAAAATTATGAACTCATTTTTTATTCATTTTTTCTTTCTGTTTAAGCTTGATTTTGTTTTCTATCACGTGTAACTAAATTTCTTTAGTGTCTAGGTAAGATTAACTCTAGTTTGTGCTATAAAATATCTTGATTCTTTTGTTTAATACAATTGTTTGGATTGATCTATTATGATTCAACTATGTGTTTAATATATGTTCTAATAGATCCAGAATATTAGTACATTATTTGATTTTATAATATAGAGATTAAGAAATTCTGTGTATGAATAGATCTACCATAAAAGAAAGGAGTTTATTACAATCCTAAAGATAGGACGATATAAATCCTCTAGTTTTGGATTAAACCTAAAAGTGAAATTCACAAATCGGTAAAACAATCTTAGCACCTTTAACCTAAATAATAATAATTCTAAGAATAGTTGTTAGTATTCTCAAGTGAGTTATTAGCATATCATAGGAATTTTCACAGTCCAATAAGTCAACAAAACAATTGCATAATAAAAGGTTAACTATTTAAGAGTTTTTAAAAGGATCATAACCTAAACATTAATTCTTAATATTGATAGTTTTCTAAATAATTCCTTATTTCTTTGTTTAGTATTGTTACCTATTTTATTTTAACTGCTTAAGTTTTATCTTCTTTAATTAAAAATCTAATTCAAATTTGTAGACTAGATAATAGGATAATGGTAATTACTAATAATCCTCGTCTTTGTAGGATCGACCCATATTTGTCGATACTAGCTATAGTTATGTCGTGCACTTGCGGTTAATTCATAATTGACTAACTAAGTTTAGTTCAATTAAGTTTTTTGAGCCTTTGCTAGGGACTTTAATATTAGGAACCCCTAAATGCTATTACTCTAGTCATTATTTTTTATATTTATTTTTTTTATTGTATCTTATTATATTTCCAGCTTATTCATTTAATTATCTTTTTGAACTTCTCTATAGTAAAAGTTTGTTTTTGGTTTATTTTAGGAATTGAGATTTAACTTCATAGCCACAACTAATAATGGATGGATGGAGCAAGCAGTACTTTTATAAGAGCCAAAATTTGTCTTCACAATTTGTAACATCACTATATAGGATAGAGAGTTTAACTCACATGTTTTCGGAGGCTCAACCGATGTTCATGTTGTGTTAAGACATTTATGGGAGTACTTACTACAATCATAAATGTCGAACACTAGATGTGGGAGAAACCAAGTATGTAAAGACAACTTCAAGGTGTAACATATGAGAATAGTTACAATTTAGAATGGAGCAACTCTTATACTTATGGATGGAATGATGATGCTCCGACTGAATATTTATAGTACCAAGCACCTCAAGTTAAGGAGCCAACTCTGAAAGAAATGATGGCCAATTTTATTCAAGAATCAATCACAAGGCATCAGAAAATAGAGGCTTATATAAAAAAACATGGCGAATCAGATTGACTAATTGGCAAGGATTATATCTAACGAGATGCAAAGGAGTTTGCCTATTATACTAAAACAGATCCTATAGAATGCGGAATGATAATCACTCTTGGTAGTGAAAAAGAGCCCCTAGAAGAAGAATAAGAAAAGGAAGAGAGTATTTCAAACAGATTAATGGAACTCCTTGCAGAATGAAAGCTAACCAATGCAAATTCGAGAGTGAAGAAAGGATAAGGGTTGGCATCATGAATGGAATGACATTCAAATAAGAGCTTTTAGAAGAAGAAGACGAAGAAATCTCCATCTAAGAAATGGAAGTAGAGGAGTGGCAGGAGGTAATTAAACAAGATGAGTCAAAAATATTTGTCCAACAAGTAGTAAAAGAAAACGAATGGGCAAAGTTCGTTGAGGAAGAACTAGCAAAGGAACCAAATAAGGAAACTACTAATGAGGTGTTGATAGTGACCTTAAGTATGGAGGGTTCCCACTTCCTCAAAGACAAATTGTTCGAGTTAACTAACGATTCAGGAAGTTTTGTTATTCCTTATTTTATTAATATTTTTTCATTAAAAAGGGCATTAATACATGCAATTGTATTTATTAATTTGATAAATTATGTCCTTATTATTATTTTTAAATAGGAGGCTTACTTATAGGCTACAAAACCCTTATGCGAAGAAACTAATGGAAGCAAGCCACTGATTATAGACCCAGGATGAGGGTAAGTGTGTAGGATACATTGAGCTACTCACATTATCAAGCATTGCGAGAGGGCAATCCATAACTTAGGATAAGTTTTATTTTAAATTTTATGTTATTTCTAGTTTCACATTTTGTTTTTATCTTCTTTATTATTATTTTATTTTTAATTTCTTTTATTGATTTATCCCTTTCTCTTTATATTTTACAAGGACGTAGTCTATTATTGGATGGATCATAAATCAGAAAATTCATCTTATTCAGGAAAGTACCAACTTAACCATCTCACTTATTTTTAAAGGCTTATATTGTGTACATTGAGTATAATGTACAACTTTAAATGTGGGAAAGGGGTTAATGATTTTTAATGATTTCTTTAAGCTTATTATAATCTTGATTGTTAAATTTTATTAACTGATATTCTAAATTGGTTGAAATCTATCCATCAATATTATATTTCATTATGGAATATTGATTTGAATTAGTATGCAAAAGGATGATAGTTAGAATAAAATTTCTTTTATAAGTCATATTTTTAATAATCATTGAAATAGTCAAGTTGAATGAAATTGCATATTATTTACACACATATATGCCTAAGAGCATAAATTTCAAAAATTTTAAGCTCCTTTTATTTCTTTCATGTGTATTATCATGTATAGTAGAATGATTCTAGAACTTGCTTTTATTATACATATTAAGATCATAATTGTTAAATTAGAATCATTGAAGTGATAAAGGTTGTACATTATACTCAAGTTGTGTACATTTGTGTTAGCCTATTCCATTGATATTACCTTACGTATAAATTATCTTTTAGGAATAACCAAGTTGCGCCTTAGACTTTTTCATTGATTAAACCAACACACATATTTACCTTTATCCTAATTTATTTGAAGCTTTTTTATTGTTTGGTACCTTAAAGGTTATTTATATTACGTGTTTGTTTGAAACTTGAAATCTTGAAAGGTCCATTATTTCTTTAAGGGTTAATTACCAAAAAAAATTCAAACTTTTCTCAAATTTTCAATTATAGCTTGAATTTTAAAAATTAGGAATAAAATGCACAAACTTTCAATTTGTTTCAATTCTAGCCCAACGTTAGCCTCACTGTTGTCTATGGCACTGCCAAGTGTCAGTAAATCCTCACTAATCAGTCACGTCAGCGTCATTAAGAGGAGGTTGTCTGATTAGTGAAACGATGTCGTTTCATAGTAAAATTGAAACGATGTCGTTTGGATTTTGGAGAAAGCTTCAGCCTATGTTCTTCATCTATCTCACATCCTAAATCCCTAATTTAATATTCTCTTATGCACTCTCACTCTCACACCGATGTTCTCTCAAACCTAAATTCATAATTTCTTCTTACGCACTCTTTTTTGCATTGTCATTTCTTTTTACCATTTCAGTTATATTGAAACCCATTTTTCTTTCAGCGTCCTCAATCTAATCCCCAATTTCTTGATATTCACATGAGTCATTTCGAAAAGTTTATGAATGGAAATTCAAGAATTTCCTTGAGCTTTGGACTGGAGCAATCTTTTCTTATAGTTTAGAAGTTGATCCTAAGCCCTTTGCATAACCTTTAGCTCAAATAATTTCAGGGTGCACATTTGGTTCCAACTACCAGGTACATTCCCCTCAAATTGAGGTGTGTTAAAATGCTCAACTGGATTACTGCTACAACTGGTACTTTCATCCCTGCTTCTATGCTCCTTTTAGACATGCTAGAGAAAAAAACAGTTACATAGACCCCCCACCAGAGCTATTGGAAAATCTGTTGACTTGCACACTATATTGAAGTTATATTTGACCGTTTTAACCTTGTTTTCCTATAAGTTTCTATATCAATATTACTATGCCCATCTAAAATGATCATAAACAGGATGACATCATTGTATGATAATTTAGGTAACTTGTATGATAGGTGAACAAACCTATGTTGAAGACACGAGCTTTCCAGGAGGCATGTGTATTTTCTATTGTTGAGGAGATTGTTGAACATCTAACTCAATGAAGCTATTTTGTTGCCTTCTTTGAATTGTCCTTTATTCCACTGGAACGATTTTGTAGTTTTTATAAAACTACAAAAATTGAGAGATTTGGGGGAAAAAATGAGGCAATTTATTCACCAGATATATGAATGATTACCAAATTTGCTTCAGTAAGAGAGGGTTAGAGATGAGGGAGGAATTTATATTTCTTATCCTCTTATGTGTCTGCTTGTTGCATAATTAGTCACATTCTTATAATAAAGCTTATGGGACCATGAATAATGTTTGGTTTGTTAATGTCCAAAATCGAGTCTAATTCATTATTCACAAATAGGAGTTGTAAAACAATCATTTTTTTACTAAACGATCGTGCAATCATCATTTTTAGAGGTCTGAATGTCTACACTTTCTTCTCTCTCCCTATTGAAGTTCTTTTCTTGTCAAATTTGTTCTCTCTTTTCTTTTTGACCTTTGTATGTTTTTCCTCTTACTCTTAAGTTAGACATAACTTAACATGAAGTTCTTTGGACCTCCAACAATTATGTGTCCTTATTTTGATGTTGAATGGTATAATGGCTCAAGTCCTAGAAGAAATCTCATCAGAAGAAATCTAAGAATAGATCTTTTGCAACTGCAAATTAAAAACCTTCTGAAGGCGACGATACAAAGCCTTCATCGAGCAAGGATAAGATAAAAATTCTCTTTATTTTTGATAGATAAGAATAGGAATGTGAAATCTAATGCAAACGAGTCAAAAAAAGGAAAAGAAGTAGATGAAGCGTGAGATTAAGTTATTGGCCTACCTTCTTGTGTTCATAGCATCATTTATGAACTATTGTCTTTCTTGTTCTGTGTATTCTTTATATCAGTAATTTGGAAAAAAAAATTTGTATCAAAGAATTAGATTTGCTCAATGCTAGAATGAAATTTCATCCCATTTAAGTTTAATCACCTTCCACATTTTGGGCGTTGAATCTTTAAAAATCAACTTGAGATATTAACCTTGTTAAATTCACTTTTCCTTCTATTAATTTCCTTCTTGCATCAGTTAAGATTATTTTAAGAATTTAGTATGAATAAGAACCTTCTTTGATAACAACAAAATATCAAAGAAGCTTTAAGAAAATGGTCCCTAGTAACATAATCTGCCTTTTTACTTATCTTGATTATAATGCTAAACATATGAATCTTTTTAATCTTAAAAAATGATAGATGGTTAGATTAAAAGATTTATCAGTTGTCATTAGGAAAAGGATCTGATGATCATCAAAATGCAACGCAAACTCAAAATTATCTTCATCTGTTCTTACTAATGATGACTCTTTAAATCGTCACATAAAAAGCATGTAAGTTTGTTTTATATATTAGTCTTCTAGGTCATCCTTTATTTTCATTTATCCATTAACTACTTCAGTTTAAGCTCTCTTCCATGATTATACTCCCACATTTTTTTCTTTTCCTCTCATGCACACATAAGCACAGAGCGCGTGTGTGTATGTTAGTGTGTGCATGTGCTCTCTTAGTAGTTAGTAGTATATATACTTTTGGAACAAAACTTCATTGGTTATTTCATTGAGGACTCATGGATTCTTCTAGGTTATATCAAACTTCAGATACATAGGAAGTTCCATTCATAATCGGGAAGACAATAGAGACAGTTTGCATTGAACCCTGAAACTAAGATTTTCTAGTAAAGATCAACTTGGTGATGAATATGTTGGTTCTGAACTTGATCTCAACTTAAACTTGAACCTTGATCTTTACAACCATCAGGTAAATATGTCAGTTTCTTACAGGTTTTCATTAGAAGCCTTTCCAATCTTCTTGTAAAAATGATATTTAAGTTCTTCATTCATTTTTTAATAATGGAACCCCTCCCTTGATCTGGTCTTAGCAGTTCCAGAGGCCCCAAAACTAGCAGCAACACCAACACCATGTGATGATGGCTCCATATGTCTACCCATACTTCCTTGAATTGATCCCATGGCACGGGGGTCTTCATAGTATGGACCCGTGGGCTTCCTAAACTCCAACTCTCCATGTGCGAAATGACATTTATATCTAAACTTGCACCCTTCAGGTGCATTATACTTGTTACATAATCGAGTCTTCACAGCAGGAGGAGATGATCCATCAGGAAAAGACGGTGGGACTCTTAAATTTCTGGTAGCCGATGGACTAGTTGGATTGCCACTAAGATTAAACATCTGAGACACAGGTTTGAAACCTCCAGGAACGTAATGCCAAAAATGGCATCCCTCACTAAATGAGCACCTAGAAGTACTGTAAGACAACATCAAGATGCAGATAAGATAAGAAGTCCAACTGAAACCAACATCTCTATGGATAAAATGTTGCATAGAGATTCTAAAGTAACATGAAAGAAAATAAAAGAACCACATTATTGGATTTCTTTTAAATTGTAATACCATGTTCTATTTATCCAATCATCAATCTTTGCAAACATTTCATTCCAATATTCTTTAACAACATCAGTTAAATGGCAGTTAGATACAGTATCATTATTGAAAAACAACACAAAGCGGCGACCAATAATGCATTAAACACACAATAGTGAGAGCTGGGAGGATATTTTTGACAATTTAAAAACCCATGAAAGTTGTCTAGAACATCTATTGTTTTAAATGACTCTTATGGATATCAAGAAATTGGAGATCAGATTGAGGACACTGAAAGAAAATTGGGTTTCAATATAACTAAAATGTTAAAAAGCAATGAAGATCATATGAGAGGCCAAAGAGAGTAAGTGAGAAGAAATTATGGATTTAGGTTTGAGAGAATGTCGGTATGAGAGTGAGAGTGAGAGTGCTTCAGAGAAGAGGAAATTAGGGATTTAGGGTGTGAAAGTGACGAAGAACATAAGCTGAAGCTTTCTCCAAAATCCAAACAACATCGGTTCAATTTTACTATAAAACGACGTCGTTTCACTAATCATACAATCTCCTTTTAATGACTCTGACGTGTTTGATTAGAAGGATCTATTGATACACGGCAATATCAGGTTAGCATAATGGTGAGGCTAACATCGGGCTAGAATTGAAAAAAAAAGTTTGTGTATTTTATAGCTACTTTTTAAATTTCGGACTATAATGAAAATTTTGAGATTTTTTTAGTAATTAACCCTTTCTTCAATTATGGTACTCGTATTGAATGCTCAAAATTGATCGAAAAAAATAAAGCAACATAAGACAAATTGTGAATAAGTGTATGGAACCAATGGAATTGCAATCAAAGGACTTGTATATTTATAAACAAGTTGTTTGTAATTTCGCTTTAGTAAATTTCCGTCAAATAAACCCTTTTTGTTATCCCAATCATACCATACTGATAGCACGTGTCGAGTGCACTGTAAAATTTTTCTAACTCTACACACTAAAAACTTGTATATGTGATGATTCGGGATTATATCCATAGGGAATGTGCGTTCATTCTCGTAATGAAAATAATTGATAAAAAAGACATAAAGGGGGGTTTGAATTTTATGAAATTGAGGAAATAAATTAAAATTAAACTAGCAAAAACAAATTATAGAAAACAATCGAAAATGATAAAAGTGTCGAGTATGTGTAAATTCATTATTCGTACCGAGAGTTCGAATCACTCTCTTTCTGATTCCGTTGATGACTTGGTATTTTTTTCAAATTTATCGAACCTTTTTTCTTTTGCTTTATTTAATATATTTATATTTATTTATTTATTTAATATATAATCTTAGCCTAAACATGATTAAACATATCACATCATTCTATTGTTTTCACACCTCTCCTCGAACTATTAATTGTGGACTAACAATACACTCTGCTAATCCCAATTTTCCCTTTATGTTTAATTAAGAGATGCTCGTTAATTAAACCTAGCTACTGAATAACCTAGGATAAGATATGTAGATTCAATTGGGCAGCCACATTACGAAGTGAAAAACAGATCAATATAGATAGTAATCTCACACTTTCGGGTTATATAACCTAAGTTACGTTGTTTATAACAATCTAAGTTCGTTAATGTCTACTCATAAACATCAAATATAATGATTACAAATTATATTCAATATTCTAGCAATGGGTTCGTAATAAAACAATCCAACACAAAACAACAATAACGATACAAAATAAGAGATTCAACATTAAACAAGATGAGATATATTTAACCGTGACTTAGGTATCTATTTCACCTTCAAATTAGTATCGAGAAGTTAGCCTTTCATCTCCTTCACAAAACTAGCATGACTAGTCTCTCACGGCCGTGAGTGTGTCCCACGGCCATGAGTGGTGTCTCATAACCGTCAGAAGCATCTCACAGCTATAAGACACCTTGTATGGGTGTAAGAGTGTCTCACGCCCTTACAATTCATGTCACAATCGTAAGACTACTCACGACTATGACAATTTACTGGTTTGGACATGAGTGACAGTGCTTCATTCTTCATTTTGTTTCTCTATCTTGTCTCTTATTTTTTTAATCTTCTTTTTCTTCTTGCTCCATGAAGATAATAGAGTATGAATATTGAGAAGATGGCTCAATGAGTATGCTTTCGGCTCACTTTAGTTATTATACTTCCAAATTGTACCTAAAATCGAATATGAACTAAATTGAGTGTTTTAAGAACTTTAAAGCATTAATCACAAAGTGTCATAGATTAAATGTATTAACAATTAAGCACATATCAAGTACCTCAGGCCTATTATAACATGTATAAAGACCTTTTCATTTTTGTTTCTAGTTTATATAAGTAGTGAAGATTTAATAATATTACAAGCTTATGGTAAGAGTTCTACTATGCATAGATTGAGAGTTTTGATACTTTTTACCCTAAACACTTAGGCGCATTGAGTGAAATCTTGGTGAGAGTGTAAAGGTTTATGGTTTTGATTTCAATGTGAGTATCGATGTGATCGCTATTATTATTGACTTAGGAAGTTAATTTTAGGATAACTATATGTTAATTTGATTTAATAAGATATGATGATTTATAGTATAAATGGACAAATAAAAATTAATGAAGGATAGATGTTGTAAGATTGATAATTTTGATCATGGTTTGCTTGAGGATAAGCAAAAGCTTAAGTGTGGGGATGTTTGCTAGATGCATAATTAACCATATTTATACCTCATATTTGATGTATTTTTCTTGATATCATATATTTTTAATTTATATTTGTTATTTAATTTATTCTAAGTGTGTCTATAGGTTATAATTGTCTTTATGGACTAAACAGATAAGAATTATGATGACAACGTGGCATAAAATGAAGATTTGAAGAAAAGAAAGGATATATTATATAATCGCAAATTTTGGAGATTTTGGGTTATACACAGTCCCATGTCTGTGTATCAGACTATATATCCTTTAGAACCCTAAAAATTACTATAAAAAGACATGTTTGGAAGCAAAATGAGGGAGCAGATGTGTAGAGATGTTCAGCAGACATTTGGAGATGATTCTAGACGTGGAGAATGTCCAGAAAGGACAATATTAATCCAGAGAACTAGAAAACATAAAGAAATCATCAAAAGATCCAATAGATAATAACATCAACCTTAAACTTGCAAAAACATTAGATGGAAGACAAAAAGGAAGATTTAGAATTATGAACTTGTTGTTTTCTATTCGTTTTCCTTTTTGTTTAGGTTTGATTTCATTTTCTATCATGTGTAGCTAAATTTCTTTAGTGTCTAGGTAAGATGAACACTAGTTTGTGCTATAACATATCTTGATTCTTTTACTTAATGCAATTTGTTAGATTGATTTATTATAAAATTATTACGTGTTTAATATATGTTCTAATATATCCACAATATTATTATCTAATTTGATCATAACATAGAGATTGAGAAATCTTGTGTATGAATAGATCTATCATAATTTAAATGAGTTAATTGCGACCCTAAAGATAGGACAATATAAATCCTCTAGATTAGGGTCAAACCTAATAAAAAAATTCACAAAACAGTAAAGCAATCTTAGTATCTTTAGCCTAAATAATATCAGTTAATAATTATAAGATTAGTTGTTAGTAGTCTCAAGTGAGTTATTAGCATATCATAGGAAAACAATTGCATAATAAAAGGTTAACTGTTTAAGAATTTTTAGTGTAACATCCCGTTTCCAGAGAACGGGTCGGACCAGAGAAACGGGTCCAGGTGTGGTAAATTACCACATCTCA
>JANQBM010000003.1:17679598-17747378 GCA_025594535.1 Erythroxylum domingense
ATGGGCCCAAGGGGCTAATAAAAGTGTTGTGAGTTTTAAAGTGTATGTGAAATGTTTTATTTCAGTTGAAATAAATAACGAGTGTAAAGTGTTTTAAAAAAAAAAAATTTATACCGATTTTTGTTAAGTGTTAAGTGATGTGACATGCCATCTTCGCGGGGCACGGATCCGGGTATCACCGTCGATATCGGGTTCGGGTCCGGCGGGAGTTGGGGTGTTACAACTCATGACTTCATATACCTTAAATTTTACTTTTTTACTTTTTCATCCTATTCCCTTAAGGTTAATATCTCATCATGTACATCTATAATAACTTTTGTAGTAGTTAGGAAGGGTCATCCTAAGATCAAGGAAACCTCTACATCACCCTCCATATGTAAAATCACAAAAGTTAATAGGAAAAAAAATTCAATCTTAAAGAAAACATCTTATTTAATCCCCTTAGTATATTTAATTAACTTATCTGTTAATTGAATGCTCATCCTAATTCACTTAGGTTCACCCAATCCTAATTTCTTAAACATGTTATATCATATAAAGATAGCACTATCACCTAAGTCTATTAATACCCTTCCAATTGACAAATTAACAATATTATGAGGAATAGTAAAATTATTTAGATCTTGAATCTTATAAGATAATTTGTTTAATAAAATATCATAGTTCTCCAAACTTAAAGTAACCATCAATAACTCCTTGAGTTTCTTCTTGTTAGAAAAAAGATCCTTCAATAACTTGACATATTTTGGCATATGTATAATAGTTCTAATAAAAAGAATTTTAATATATAATTTTTTAGAAAGCTCTTAAAATTATGTTAAATTGATCTTCCTTTCTATATTTCTCAAGTCTGCTCAGTTATATAGTTAACAGTTTATACTCTTTGATAAATTTCTTCTTTAGCCCCTCCTCTTTCTCTTTATCTTTCTTCTCATGCTTTTTTGTTTATATTTTTCTTAACTTTTAGCTCCTTTCTGCTCCTTAAAATTAATACTTTTACTTGCTTTCTCTTTGGCTTGGTGTTTCTAGGTAAAATTCCTTGCTACCTTATAAGTTGAATAAGCTATCCAATATGATTTTTAAAGCTATATATGTAAAATTTTTAATTTTAAAGTGATGCTTCAAAATGTTAGAAGTAAGCCTCAAATATATTAATAACTTTTATCACAAGCTCCTTAGGACTTGGATTTTTTTTGTTGCTCCTACTGTTGCTAAATCCAGTTGAGGTCCTTGCCTTTGCTGTCCTTGAATATTCTACAAAAATTTGGGATAATTTTTTACCCTAAAGTATAAGTAATAATGTAAGGATTATTTTGAAATTGGTTCCTTATAAAATCAACTTGCTATATCAGCTATCCCTTGTTATTAGGTACCTAAAATTCATGATTGGAGTGTCTAAATCCATAAATATCGTAAATCATCACTTGTTTCAATTAAGTTGCCAAACTCATATTATCAATCTTCTTGTCCAAAGCTTCCAACTTTACCTCTAATGTTTTCACCACATTAACATTATAAATATCAATTGATTTCACATTTGTCCTTGAGTTCCTTCACTAGTAATTATTCATAGCTATATTTTCAATTAGCTTTTGTAATTTCTCAAGAGTTTTAAAGTTGGTAGTGCCATCCAAAGATGCATCAATCGACTATGTGGATGGATGACTCAATCAACTGTTTAGATGGATAACTCAATCCACTTTGAAATATTTGTATTTGTAATCCTAAATTAAGTTGATAGTGTGAGCGCTTTCTTAATAAGTCCTTCCATCTCTCTTAAGTTTCAAGCAATGTCTCACTCTTTAAGTATTGAAAACAAAAGATGCCATCCTTGAGTTTTTGTCATAGGTGTTAGAGGAAAATATGTAACTAAACACTTTTTAGGAAGATTATTCTAAGTAGTAACTGATCTAGAAAGGAATAATTTTAACCATGATTTAGCTCTGTACCTAAAGACAAAAGGGAACAAACTCAATCGAATAGCATCCTTCGAAGCTCCATTTATTTTAAAGGTATTACAAATCTTTAAAAAGTTGTTTATGTGTGCATTTGGATCCTAATCCAGTAAGTCGTTAAGTTACATTAATTGTTAAACCATCTGACTCATATTGAGCTTGATCTAAAACATTTTTCCTCCAATTTTAGCTTCATAATGCTAGACTCTACCTTGTAAGTGATAGTTTATTATAATCTCCTATAGTACATTATCCTCCATGTACTTCTGTTATATTTGGTAACTAAAACCTCTTAACTTCTAGTTGTCTTAGATTAAGTAATACACTAAGACTACTTCTAGTCATAAACTTAAATACCTAAATCTTAAAATTTAGTAAACAAACATAAGATTAAGAAAAAATAATAAAAGAAAGAAATAAAGAAAATTTATTAGATTAATAAAAATGAAGTGTTCCTAATACTCTAATCCTTAGTAATGATGCAAAAAACTTGATTAAATTTTCACAATCTGAACATTATCAAATATTAACTAGGGTAATGCACCTATTGTTCTTATAGTATATATAGTATGGTGAATATGAGTATCATTCCTACGAAGACTACAATAATTAATAATAAATATCGTTCTATCATTTAATCTAATAAAACAAATTATTGACTTAAAAAAGTGATTAACCAAATTAAAATTACTAATATAAAATAACTAACCAAAGCAATAAACAAGAATGAAACAATCAACAAATAATCAAGATCTAGATGTAGAATTCCCCTATAACCCTTCTATTCTTAATTTTATTTTAATTCAATTACTAACCTTAATTTCTTGGACTAGTATAAATTTTAAAATTATTTCTCAAGAAATAAAGCTCATACCTTTAAGCTGATTGAATGAATTTTTTTGAAACATAACCCTTAAAAATGAATTAACTTGTTTTATGGATTTCTTTATTAGATTTGAGTCTAACTTAAAAGATTTACTTAATCTTATTTCTAGGATTTTATGCAGCTTTTACTATTCATATCACAATCTATTCATAGATATAATTTCTCAATCTCTATATATAAAACCTAAAATTGAAACAAAATACTAGCAAATTTCAATTCAAATAAAAGAAGAAATCTTGCTTAATTCATAAGAATGCTTGGATCTTTCATTTAATCAAAGAATCAATCTAAACAAATAATTTTAGGGTTATCTCATTTAGATCTATCCCAAATTTAATTATGTTAAGATTAAAAACAACAAATATTAGTTTCTTTCCAATCCGTGGATCTTGAAATGTTGAAGTTCTTCAATTGAATCTTGATGGAATTCTCTTCCTTTCTCTCCAAAATTATTGCTTTCTATCTCAAGAGTCAAGATGATTGTTTGACTCTCTAATTGCATTCTCAAAAATCCTAGAAGTTGCGAAAAATGACCAGTAACATCGTGTTACACTTCCCCCACTTTTACTATACAAACCCTCAAACTTCATAAAAGTCATCCCATATACGGGTATGTTGTACTTCCGTGACAGTAGTATGAGATTGAAACAAAACATGAATTGGACATGATTTCATGTTCTATATTGTATTCTAAATCTCGCCTCTAAAATCATGTCAAAACTGCTTTAACTTATTGGAGAGCTCAAATAAGATTTGAAAATAATATAAGTCAAATTAAGTATCAAATCTTGTAAAAATCACTAAAGTATAAGAAAAACACTCTTAAGATCATACTAAAGATATAATCTAATCATTACTTATCAGACCACATTAACAAGATACTATAAATAGTTGTTCCACGATAAGTGCATTTCATTTTGTACTATCTTCAAATTGCATTTAATTTTATATTTCACTTTAGAACTCTAACTTTGAATATTGATAGGAAAATTATAGTTTTTATGTGCAGAAACTCGATAAAAGATCAATAGCCTTTTGTCAATCTTAGTTGAAAATAATAATAAATATAAAAAGAAAGATGCTTAACAGTTGCAACTAAGTATTTGCAGTCGAGAGGTCTTTAGCTTAAGCTTTTAAGAAAATTTCTCAAAACATTCGGAGTATTGGAAGTGAGGAGTTGAGACCTATAGAAATTATCTGCATTGAACCTATCCCTTATTTATTAAGTGATTTATATAAACTATTTATATACTTAATTGGTTAAGTGATTTATGCAAACTATTTGTATTTAGCCACTTCGCCAATCCACATCATACATATGCAATCATGCAATCATCCAAGTATGCTCTGGAGAGGGGATGACATTGTCGAGAAGGAAAAAGTAAATAGGAGAAGAGAAAGAGTACAAGGGCGTCTATGGAAAAAAAAATTTCTTACCATAATGCTTTCCAGCAGATTAACGTTTTATTGTCCTTAAATAAGTCTCTCTTTAGTTATGACGAAAAGAATTGTATCAATTGAGAATGGAGTCCCAAAAGTCCCACTTTTCTATGAACTGAATCTTGTTCACATACCTCCGCAATAAAATATGGCAGGACTTTCTTATTAGATTCTTTCTGCGGCCAAAGCCAGTTATATACATGACACTAATCATCTGCACATCAAAGCAACTTCTGTGGGCCACTGCAAATAACAGTCGTATATTAAACATCACATGAGTAACCTGATGATGATCATCATGCTCATTAAGAAGCCATTATGTACTTACACATGCCCACAATTAATGATCAAAGTTCCAGTGGTCCACCAAATGGAATGTGGCTATAATAAGTAATTTCAACATGGGGGCATCGAATCAATGTACATGGCTGCTAGTCTATCTATCTATCTATCTATATATCCATATATATGATGAACAATTTTAAAGCTGTTGCGACTTGTACTTGTTCCGAGTTCCTGCTGAATAATTTAGTATGTCACCTGTTTAAATAACCCAAAGAACATATCATTTCCCCTCAGATGAATGTATAGGAGTAAAAGGACTACGATCATGCTGTTTTCAGTTTACAGTAGCAAAGGTTTCAGCCCCTTAGCTCCATATATCCAAGCGAGGAAGGTCTGCCTTGGGTCCTTGTAAAACAACCAAACTGTGAACTGTAAAACCGTCATAAATTAATTACACTAAAATTATCCAGAATTTATTAATTAAAATAAATATGATTAATCCGAAATTAATTTTCTTTATTAGATCATATTGAGACCACAAATAATCATTATATAATAATTTATTAATTTATTGAATATCAATTTATAGAAAATTTACTGTAATTTTTTATCAGAATTTCATTCTTAGACAGAGGAAGATTACGTGTAGAACCATAACATCAAGCCATAATCCAGTATCAGAAGTTTTGATGATAAAATTATCTCTTGTTTATTAAAATTCACATTTTATCGTGAAAAATTTATGAATTGATAAGATTTTTTATATTAAAAAATTCAATGTATACTAAAGAAAATATACATAATTTATGAAGTAGATCCCCAGGGCATATCCAAGAAAAGGGTTCTCGGCCTCTAGGAACTTGGGGAGAATTTGTTTGCTAAACAAAATTACAAGTTAATGGAGTCAAAATAGAGAACAAACTTGAAATAGAGAACATAGTTATCTCCTCGGGCCTTGTCCTAGTTTAAATACGTATAAAAGCTCTCCATTCTGTCTAGGATATACACTTGCTTGCTTTACTTACCGTTCTCAATCTCAGCTTGGTGTCACTTTCCTTTTCAGTTCATGGTCAAGACATACCTCCCTGTGCAGAACTTGTACAAGGGAACCAAGTCAAAGAGTTTCCACGAAAATTTGGAGGCCTTGAAAGTCATTTTTCTTTTCTTAGTTAACCAGAAATAGTTAAGGATCTAAATCACATGGGGAGAACAGTGGACCGACAAGATTTCAAGCACAAGCATCAATTACATGCAATTGCTAACTCTTGAGAGACTTAATATAACAGTACTGTACTGTTAGACAGGAAAGATTTTCCCATCCAAAGCTAAAACATTCTGACATAACTTGTAAAGTTATTCAATTTGTATCAAGTTTTACATTTACTTGGTTCAACAATGAGTATTCTGAATCTTAAAGGCCATTACAATAATGATTGCCTGCAATTTCCTTTTCAGCCGAAAGTCTGCTGCAGCCATAACCGGTGGGTATGTATACATATGCCTATTGAAAGACGTAAGGACACATGCATGTAAGTATTTGTCGGTACAATTGTATATACACAACTGAAAAGTATAATTTAGAGCAATGGGTACAGGAAACACAATGAAATGACTTAAAGCCTGATTGGCTGCTCCAGTTTCAGCTTTCGAATATACCATTGCTTAACTTTTAAATAGAGCCTAACAGTCTTTAAAGCCATGCTATAGTAGAGCTTTATGGGGACATGAACCAAAAGCATTTAGCTAGCTCCCGGTCAATCCACCAACTTACACATAAAATCTCAAATCAAAACAAGCCTAAAAAGTGAACCAAGGATTGGACCTACAGTCTGAGAAATCACTAGTGTAAGTAAGGAACAAGTTATTTCATAAATGTGTGCAGCTTTCAGAAAGCAGAACAGGACCCATAATCCGCATAGTCAACAAGTTTTGGACGGCATAAAAGGACCCTATAGTTATGGCTTTTTAACCAAGAACGTATGCATAAAGGACCAAACAAGAATCTCAAGCTTTTGCTCAGACTTCGACCCAACTTCTAAGTATGCTAGTCTAAATCATATATATATATAAACAAGTTTTTTTTCCCCTTATAACATGGAATTTATGGTCATTATTTTTGAATTCTTATTAGATAAAAATAGTTAATATATGTTATAGTTTACAAATTATATAATCTAGGTAAATTATTTAAAATTAAGAGATTAACTAATTTTAATAAGTTTCAATGTATAATTACTTTCGATTAGTAATCCTGTTTAAAATTTTAGGTGAATTTGCTTGGAAAATGCATAAACAAGTGTTTTGGGATGTCTCTTCTGAGATACGTCTCTTCGTAGAGTCAAAGAATTGCAGCCATATTTCCAATATGTGTGGGACAGTGGAATTCTGACTCCAATTATACCCTCCACCTCTACACGCTCTTTCCACTACAAGAAAAGAGAATCCTCTTGATTATCATTTGTCGCTAAGCCGAAAGGTCATTTCCCACAAGACCTGAACGTCGATGAATCACATGGCCTGAAACCGAAGAAGCTTAAAGCAACAGAAAAGCCAAGTTACAAATAATGGACCTTGTTAATTACCCATTTTAGATAATAGGAAATAGTTGTTATCTGTTAATATGATGCTTAGTTGTTGACTGCTACATTAAGAAAATCATTTGAAGAAATTAAAAAAAAAAAAAAGAAACCTCAACAAGGGGTAGATGAAATGCTTTGACTTCAAGTACTTTGTGATCACTCTTAATTAGCCGCTGGTAAAATTTTGATTAGAACAGAGGAAAGTGCATGGGAATGCAATTAGGATTGCGTTCGGCTACCCTGGAGTCCAAGTAATGAAGCATCTAATTCTGAACGTGGGGAAAAAAGATTCTTTAAGCAAGCATGAGATGAGCCAGACAAATTTGACATATATGAATTGGGGTTTTCCTTATAAAATGACGTTTAGGAGGAAAAACGAAAAAGTTGGAGCATTGACAGGATGGATGGTCCATTGGCTGTCAACCTTTTTGGAGATAATTTGGAAGAACATATGAAGCTTACCTCTTATTTTGAGGATGAATTAAGTAGGTAGGGCCAATTTGGATAAACCTTAATCTCAAAACTTTCCTGGACGTAAATGGTTAAACAAGTGGTAGAGTTTGGAGAACAACCAAGCCCAGGTAGTAGGCAAGTGTGAATTACTACTAAGCAGCCCATCGTCTATAGGCTCATAATCAAGAATAGTTTTTGGGCCTGCGTTTTCAATTTGAATAATGTCTGTCGAAAGTAAATTTGTAAACTGGAGTTCTATAATGTCAACTGCAAAATCAAATCACAAGAATATCTATACATAGTTACATACGGTTGAAAGAACGTGAAATGCAATAATCAAAAGTAGAGTTGTTTGAGAGCGTGATGAAGACGAAATTGATTAGTACAAGAAGATAGATCCCAAAGTGAAGATGACTGACTCAAATATCCTACGGAGATTTCTCCATTCAAATTCCAAAAAAAAAAAAAAAGACAACGGTTGTGATGTGATGACAAAAGTGGGTTTAATTGTAAACTTAAATGTAAGTGATTTAGAATGGTATCTAAGTGGGCCCGTTCTCCACTGTTTGTAGGTGTAAAGGAAGGGTCATATTCATTCATATGAGTGCAGAGCCAGCTGTCTAGAACTCTTCATCACATCACATCTCTCTCTCTCTCTCTCTCTCTCTCTCTGACAGAGTTGAAGCCACTGGAACTGGCAACCATTTAACACTAAATAAACAGCTCCTGAATTTAAGTTCATCAAGTTTAGTGTTTTAAATTACAATTAATTTATTATGAACAATAGTATGGATTAATCTGATGTTAACATTTAGTTGTTGATTGACAAATATCATTGGTCCTCTAGTCTATTAGCATTTAGCAAACACAATATTAAAACAAATAAGCGGGTGAGTGTAAGAAAGAAAATTTCATTTTACGAAAATCATGTTATGGGCTGCATGGTCCACGCGACACTGGCAAACTGGTAGGGTATCTTTTACCCAGTAAAGCTGGCTTGACCGATAGGATAGGCTAGGGTAGGACAGGACGACGTTACCCAACCCAACCCAACCCAACCCAACCATTAAATCTTTATTTAACATCTTTTTATCTTTAACCTAAGATCCTATGACCGATCTTTTTTCTTTTGTTTTCATATGCTCTATTCAATTATTATCCTCTTTTTTTTATGCAATTGCCGTTAAGCAGTGGCAATGACAAATAAAAAACAATAATGTATTGAATTAGAAACAATGACATGCTAATTAATTAACTTCAACTCCAAATTACCCACCTTAAACTGTCTTCCTTTTCTTTTTCTTTTTATTTATCATATTCCGTTTAAAACCAAAAATGAAAATGATCACATATATATGCAGTAAAATCCCACAAATGTCAATGTCCAATAAAAAAATTATTAATTAAAACAAAAAACGAAACGAAACGACGCGCTTAATGCGCAGGCAGAGCACAACCACGACGTGAAAAACCGAGACGCGATCTGTCTCTATCGAACTCCAACAAATATCCTTGTTGCATCAGATTCCCTATAACTGAAAACCCAGTTCCTGCCTCGACAGGTTGAACCGCCAAGCACTTGACCCGCTCGCTTGTCTGTATAAACAAATTCCTCTGCGGCGGCGACAACACCGCACCGCCGACGAGCTCGAAACGCATCCTAGGCAAACTAGGATTCGGAATCCCTGACACGTTCACACAAAGATCGAAACCCGGAGTTGGCTCAACTGGACTCGGTAACTTCAGTCGTCGTTTAAACGCTGTGAGAATCTCACGGTACGCCGGCTCCTTTATGAAGGTTAACGTCGTTCCAGAATCGATCACCGTGCCACCGTTACCCATCTCATCGATTGTCCAGACGGAAGGGTCGATACGTAATTTCACGCCGTTAACGAACACGGACGTGATCCCAATGTAGTAGAATGTAGGCGAAAGCGGGTTGGCAAGTATCGGCGTGAAGCTCATTTCCTTTGCTTGGGGTACGAAGTCGTTCTGGGAACCACCGATTATGAGAAAACTCGTAGGAGGTGGAGAGAGGGTGTAGTCCATGAGACAGTAAGAGAACTTGTTGCCAAAGCGACGACTGAGTTGAGAAGAAATAGATATGGGTCCACGACCCAGACCCATTACACCTTGAGCCCCATTGAAGCTCGGACCCGTAACGCTCGGACCCGACTCGTGAAACCCGCACCCAAATGCGAGATTCTTCAGCTTGGTCTCTTTCCCAGAGCTGGTGTTCAACGTCGTGGTCTCTCTGGAAAAGAACCCGCTCGTAACCGACCCATCTGAGTAGGAGTGCTCGTAACGACAAGGACTGTGCAAGCGAGTCTTGTTACAGGGGTTAGGGTCGGGGTGTGGGACGAGTCGGCAGATGTTGTTAAAGCAGTGGGTTGGTGAGAATGAGGAGGAATGGCGAGCTAGGAAGGAAGATGATGGAGGGTGGTCAGAGCAGTTTTTGCAGGCGGAGCACTTGACCCAGATAAGGTCGCTGCCAGTGTCAGTCACTAAGAGTAATGGCTGGGGTGGTGAACCCAGGCGGAGAGAGACGAAGTATTGACCGGAGCCGGAGGATGCGCCGGAGATTATGGGGGATCTGACGGAGGCGCGGTAGTGGCGGTGGTGATGATGCAGGCGGTAATGGTCGGAGGAGAGGACTTGGAATGGTGTAGGAAATGGGGTTCTGTGGAGCAATGGGAGTTTGAGAGAGTCCTGTGTAGAGTTGCAGATATCTGTGAATGTTAAAGAGAGTAAAATGAGGAGAAGAGAGAATGGCATGATTGTCGTGCTAGAGAGAGAACTTGTGACGGGGAAACACAGAGGAGGTTTTGGAGATATGGTTGTGTTTATGTTATGTCTATGGGTAGACAAGCGAAGAAAGTAGTGGACAGGTGAACTAAAGACTAATAATTACAACATAAAAGTGGTGGCTATCGGTCAATTCACTAATTAAATGATTTGAATATGTTTTCATCAGTTATTCTCTTAGACTTAGTAGCAATATTATGAATTGAATCATTAATAGATTTAGTTTTAGTATGATATTATACATTGGCATTGATCAATATTAGATACTGATTCCGATAAATTTTTTTAAATTATAATATAGTCATTGAATTTTTTATAGTATATAAAATACACCATCAATATATTATACTATCTAATTTATAAGTAGATTAATCACTAAAAAATTCTAAACTTTACATAATTTTGTAATTATAGTTCGAACTTTAAAAAGTAATAATTAAATACTTAAAATTTTAATTTTTCTTAAATATAGCTTGATGTTATTGTCTATATTAATGGTGATAATTGTATGATGATATGTATAATGCTAAATCCACATTAAATTTTAATTAAATTAAATTAAATTAAATTAAATTAAACAACAAAAACTTAACCTATAAAATTAAACAACAAAAAACTTTACCCTCCCTCTCTCCTTTACTACCACTCACCTAAAACTCTAATAGCCTATTTGGTTGAGGGTAATGGATATTCCATTACTCATCTATTCCTGACAATTTCGTATTCTGTTGTTTGGTTATAATAATGACATCGGAATAACTATTCTCAAGATTAACTATTCCTGGATCCGAGGGAATAGATAAAGATCACTTAACCTTGTCTTTACCTATTCCACGCACATCTAGAATAGGTAAAAATCTTCTGGACAACTGAATCCCTCTCCTCCCACCAGAACAATCGTCTCTCATATTCCCCTCAACTAGAAACTCGAAAACTAAAATCAGAAGATTTTTATTGAATTCGACTGTGAGTCTGGAGAAGAAAAATTAGAAAAATGATTGGCGAAGAAGAAGCAAACCTTGAAGCATCTAGAAGGTCCCTTGCGGCTCCTCGGGTTTTCTTCGTCATCGTTTCTTTCTAGTTCCTCACCAGATGGCTCAAAGATCTTAAGAAGGTATTTATGTTTTTCTTAAACTAAAAACAAATTAATTTCCATTTTCTGTATTCTGAAATTCTGATTGCTATGAAGATTGAATGCTACCTTCAAAATCATAAAGATCTGGTTCTCGGAACCTGCTCTTTCTTTGAATAGATTAGATGTTGTGGAATGAATTTTTTAAGTGCTTATGATTTGAGGGGTTGCTCTTTCGTTTCCTTGTTACGAGTAATATGGAGGAGTTTCCTCTATTCAGGAGTGCTAAAGTTCCGTATCTTTTATTTTTAGAAGTTTCACTAGCTAGTTAATTAAATAATTTGCTTTCCTAGGCCGTCAACATTTGCTCTAGCAGCAAAACTTAGGAGGTCGATAGCTGCTAAGGAGAAGGAACTTTCTAACTGTGAGGCCAATTTATTCACTTCAATTTATAGCTTTTAATGTTCGTTTAATTGTATTATTTTCTTAGCTTTCTATGTATAGCTAGGTATGTTAAAAATGGAACGGTTTATGAAGCAAAAAAAGTGTTTGATAGAATGTCTAAAAGAAATGTAATTTTGTGGACTGCCATGATTAGGGGTTATGTTGAAGGTGGGATGATAAAGGAAGCGGAGTTGTTGTTTTGGAAAATGCCTGAAAAGAATGTGGTTCCTTGGACTGTGATGTTTTTTATTGTTGACTGAAGGTAGAATGATTTTTGATGAGATGCCAAAGAGGAATGTGATTGCTTGGACTACGATGATTAGTGGATATGCCATGAATAATAGGGTGGATATGGCTAGAACGATGTTTGAAGTGATGCCTAAGAAAAATTAGGTGACTTGGACGGCAATGTTAATGGGATATATTAGGAGTGGGAGGATTGAGGAAGCTGCAGAACTTTTTAAAGCAATGCCATCGAAGCCACTTCCTTTATTAGCTTAATAACATTCTTATAAGAGATTGGGTTTCTTGATTTATAATTTCATTATGCTTTTTGATTGATGTACAATAAGTTGTTTCTTTCATTTTCATATGGTAATGATGAGATGCCAAAAAGGGAGTATCGAGTTCGTGTCGTCTAAAGTTATAAACTTGGCTAGTGCAAAGAATATAATTTAATTGTTATGTAGGATGTTTTTTTCCCCAACCTATTCTGTTTTTCAATCTGACTGGTTGGTTAACTGCTAATGATGGGTGGACCCACCATTACTTGTTCTAAGCAATTGGTTCATTGCAGGATTGAAGCTGCAGAAATAAACAAGAGCCTTCTGGCTCTCAAGGAATGCATTCGTGCTTTAGATAATGACCAGATTCATATACCATATAAAAGGGAGCAAACTCATTGAAGGACTTCGTGACTCCTTTGTTGGCAACCTAGAACACTTATGATCTCTTGCATTTCTCCAAATGCTAAATCTTGTGATCATACACTCAATAAACTGAGATATGCAGATAGGTCTTTATACAATTATCAGCATCAAGAAAATTATTAATAATTAATAATAATAACAATAATAAAATTAATAATAATAAGAAGCGAATTAATAATAATAAGAAATTTACTAATAATAATAATAATAAAATTAATAAAATAAGGAATTAATAATAATAATAATAGTAAGTAGACAATTAATAATAAATAAATAATAATAGTAACAATAATAAATTAATAAAAATAAGAAGAAAATTAATAATAATAAGGAATTTAATAATAATAATAATAATAAATAAGAAGAAAATTAGTAATAATAAGGAATTCAATAATAATAATAATAATAAATTTTAATAGTAAGTAGAAAATTATTATTAATAATAATTAATAAGAATAAGAATAATAAAATTAATAAAAATAAGAAGAAATTTAATAATAATAAAAATTGTAATTAATAATAACGAATTTAATAATATTAATAATTAATATAATTAATAAAAATAAGAATAATAATAAGTAGAAAATTAATAATAATAATAATAATTAATAAAAATAAGAATATTAAAACCAATAAGAATAGTAAATTTAATAATAAGAAGAAGAAAAGTAATAATAAAAATAATAAGTTTAATAAAATTTATACTAATAAGGAATTTATTAATAATAAAAATAAATATAATTAATAAGTCTGTATACAATTATCAACATCAAGAAAATTATTAATAATTAATAATAATAACAATAAAAAATTAATAATAATAAAAGCAAATTAATAATAATAAGAAATTTAATAATAATAATAATAATAATAATAAATAATATCAATAAAAATTAATAAAAAATAAGAAGAAAATTAATAATAATAAGGAATTTAATAATAATAATAATGATAATGATAATAATAATAACAATAATACTAATAATAATAAATATAATTAATAAATATAAAAATAATATTAATAATAAGTAGAAAGTTAATAATAATAATAATAATAATAATAATAATAATAATAATAATAATAAAGGATAAGAATAAGGATAAGGATGAAGTTATTTTGGTCTTTTTGTTAGTTATTTCGTTGTCATTCTAAGTTTATATTTTCAAACCAAATACTGGCAAAGAAATTCTTTATCTATTCCATTCCTTGAACCAAACAAAGTAATACTCATTCTATTATATTCCTTATCTTTTCTATTCCTAAGAATAACTATTCTATTCCTTATCTATTCTATTCTTGAAACCAAACAACCCATAAGTTAATTGATCTTTATATTGCTGACGATCAATTAAAGTCCTTCTTTTTCACTCACTCGGTTCAAACACAATCCCAATTTTCTATCGCTTGAAAATTTTTCGTTTTCTTTTCTATTACTAACTTACTTTCTCTCCCTAAAAAGTTCTTAACCCATGGTGATAGTGAGGGTGAGAGTAAGGGTGGAGACGGTGGATCTGAGAAGTGAAGGAGGGTTTCTAGTGAGAGTTCAACTTTCTAGGAAATTGCAGAGGGAATGCTACCATGTGGCTACTTAACATGGAAAATCTTCAGGGTGTTTAATGTATGATTTATCTCATTCTCTAAGGAGGTATGGTTAAGTTTGTCAAGATGGGTTTTCGTTGGCTAGTGATAATGTGAAAATTTGAGTTTAATAAGAGAAGAAGAAGAATAAGAGAAAGATGAGGCTTTTTGTTGCTATTGACTATAAATCGGAGAGTAAGAGAGTATATAAAGGGAAGAACAACAAGGAAGCCATTGAAAAAGGAGAAGGTTTCTTAGGAGGTTCCATAGGTAGTGTGAGGAAGCATTCTCTAACAATATTTGAAAGTTTTTTACATTTCATTAAACATGTTTGACTTGGCTTGCATGTCAGCCTCATTAACGGAGACATTAACGTGAGTCTATATTTGATAAAAGTTGAAATTTCGGATTTTCTAAAGTTTAGGAGCCATTGAAAAAGGAAGAGGTTTCTTAGGAGGTTCCATAAGTGGTGTGAGGAAGCATCCTTTAACAATATTCGAAGGTTTCTTACATTTCATTAAACATGTTTGACTTGGCTTGCATGTCAGCTTCATTAAAAGAGACACTAACAACAGTCTATATTTGAGAAAAATTGAAATTTTAGATATTTAATTGTCATTTTCTAAAGTTTAGGCTATAATTAAAATTTTGAAAAAAAAGTATAAGCTTTTTTTGTAATTAATCTTTTATAATTTTACATCAATCATGTCTTTAAAAATTATAATAATGAAAATTTGAAATAACAATAATCTATTTATTTTTATTAATATTACTTTCACATATTTCACATATAAAAAAGAACTACAATTAATATAAAAAATATCATTTAATCATCATATAAATATAAAATTAAAGATAACACAAATTACTTAAAATGTTACAATTTAATCATATAATAAATAATAATTACATCAAAATATTAAATAAAAAGAATAATAAAGATCCATGATGCTCTAAGTATTACAATTTATAACAAGAGTTTTCGTTGAGGACTAACCAATTAAAAGTTAAACTTAAAACAAAAACATTTACAGTAATATTTATATTTCATATATAGAATTTAACATACACATCAAATATAAGTGAAATTAAAAGAAGAGAAGAATTGAAAACTTGAAACTTCATTCAATCGAATATCCGCTTAAATCTTATTGACCTTAATTCTCAATTAGTACAAAATCATTATCTTTGACAGTAGCATTATCATTACCATCATTCAAATTCATTGCACCAAATAACATATCAGTACTTTCACATCTAAGATTATCTTCAAGTCACTCTCATCTATTAAGCTCAGTTTCTCATAAACCAATTCGTTAAAAGATCGATATGGTAGACAAATAAAATTAAATTATTAAGAAATTACAAAAAAAAATTATTCAACTTAACAATAATAATAACATACCTTTCTCGAAACTTTAAGTTGTCTCTTTAACGAATAGCAATAGGCATCCTAAATTCACCAGAAGCATTTTTATAAACCTCCATTTGTGAGCTTAGGAGATCTTACATGAGGAACAATTTTTGTAATAGTTAATACCATTCACCTATTAACTTTAACTTTTTTTTGTAAAATTTGGTCTAAAATAAACACTAGGATTAAAAAATGTTCCATTTACAAGTAATAGGGAATAAAGTTGCTTTCTCATCTCTCATTGATCATTATAAGATAAAACGTGTACAAAAAAGTCCTATTTTTTTAAATTACCCTTGATTGATTCATTCGCCCTCTCTATAAAATTATAAAAATAACTCTTTATTTCCTTATCATCACTATCAACTAAATGAAGTACTCTCACTAAAGGCTCACAAAATTAAATTATAAATTGACACTAGGACCAAAATTCATAATCCTTAAGTATAATTCTAGAAACCTCAACTTTAGCATTAAACTTAGCATACTATAATACAACTCACTTATCACTTGTAAATATTTTCTTCAACTCCTTCTTCATCAGAGAAAAACACTAAAGTAATAAGAAATTAGTCGTAAACCTTATTATAGCAGGATGACACAAATTACTATTGTTGGTGAATCCTTCCTCATAAAATTAATGACCTATGCACGATTATAGATAAACTTGATCACTTTTTTTACTTTATGGATAGTCTCATCAATGATAGGAAAATATCTAGCAACTCCTATATTTTCCAACATTAGGTCAATTAATTGGTTATTTCTATACCAATAATTAAATTACCGCAAGTGTACGGTGTAGTTGGAAAATAATTAAACTAATATTGGAAACAATATTGAATGCAAGGTAAAGGAAATTACTTAGAAAAATTAGTACCAAATAATAGTGACTAGCTGATGAATCATCATTAAATAATTAACCTTTTATTATGCAAATATATCATTGATTATTAGATCATAGAAATTCCTATCTTATGTTGATAACTCTCTCGAGACTACTAACAACTAATCCATTAGTTGATTAACAAAAATCTTTCTAGTTAAAACCTTTAGGATTATATTATGATTTATAAATTCTGTTATTAGGTTTGAACCTAATCATGAGGATTTATGTCAATCTATCTCTAGGTTTGAATGCATCTCCTTTCAATTATGGTAAATTTATTCATATAAGAGGATTTCTCAATCTCAATTATATGAAATTAAGTCACGCACTAATATTTCAGATATATTAGAACTATAATATAACACATAATTGAATCGCAATAAATCAATCAATATAATTACATTAAATAAAAGATCAACACATATTGTTATCCCAAACTAAGGTTATTGAGGCAAGTTTTAATCTATTTAAAACCCTCAAAATACTGCAAACGCATAGGTCGTGGGTGTAGTATGTGAAGTGTCGATCTCTCGGGGAGTTGTTGAACTAATCTAATTCTAAGTTATCTAAGCTCTAAAGAATTATTAAAATGAAATTAAAAACTACACAGAAAAGTAAACACGTGAAGATGATTGATTGGAATAAAATGTAAAATTAATATAATCAAATTGAGCAGTAACAAATTAATAATGCAAATCACACAAGGAAGATTAGACGATTTTGAGAAGGGGGATTTTTCCTATTATCAAATGCTAACATGATTACTTTTGAGTCAATACGGTACTGTTCCTAGACTTTCGAAGGGTAGATTACTCTCTCACAAGTTATAATCGTTGAACCCTAAATTATAACCCCTAATTGAATTATAGAATTTGCAATCTCTCAATTAACAAAAACCCATAATTCCAATCAAACCTTAAGCCTTCTAATAGACAATTAGGTCCTCACACAAGATCTCTCTTTGTCTAAATTCCCAATTTGATTATTTGTGTGATTTATTAGGTTGTTTAACTCTTATTACCTAATCTAATCATTTTGCTATCGGTTCACTCTCTTGATTTGTTACCGAAGCTTGCAAATACGACAAATAAAAAGAAATCACATTAACATTGATTCAAGAACAAATCCCTAAAGAAGTTTAAAACACCATCATCAAACACAAATCCATCATTATCAAATCCATCTTATAAAATCAAAAGAAAGAACAATAAGATGAAATTAAATGTCACTTGGAAGGGTCGGAATAAATCGGGAAGATGGCAGCAATGCAACCCCTTCTTCTCTTTCTTCCTTTCTCCTCCTTCTATCTTATTCTTCCTCTCTCCTTGGATCTTTCTCAAAGTGGCAGAGGTTGGAGCTCCTTTTAGGGTTCTTTCTCTCTTTATATAGTATTTTCCATTTTTGGTAAACTCTAGGGTTTTTCCTGATCCAAAAAGTCCCAAATGCCCTTGATAAGTCGCATTCGGGAGGTTGTCCGCGCTGTCTGTCGTGTAGGCTATGATTGTGGCTCAAGATTTTTGCTCTCTGTCACGATTGTGGTAGAAGGGGCCACGATCGTAGAGCCTCCATGCTTCTTTCACGATCGTGGCCCACCTGGGCCTTGCTCCAAGTTTCCTCCGAATTCTCTCTGTTGTTTGATATTTGATCTTAATTAAGAACAAACACATCAAGACACCTCAAATACACAAAATTTAAGCTCGATGGCATGCTCTAACCCATAAAACACTCAAAATACAAATGTCTAACTAAATAACTAAATCTTAAATATGCACTAATTATTCAATTAAAAAATTAAATACATACTAAACTACCCACTAAAAGTATTATGCAACCTACCATTATCAACATCCCCACAACTTTTGCTTATCCTCAAGAAATACAAAACAAGCAAAAAAATAAAATACACCAAACACTATTAACAACAAAACACACACATATGCAATAATAGGTCAATGACATTAAACTTCACGAAACAAATTTAACTATAAACATGATCCCTTAAGTTGGTCTAACTTATTAACTTATGAAATATGTGTTTAAGTACTTTAGACCAAGCATACATACTAATCAAGAACTTAACGTCAAACTCATTCACTCCAATCACTTACACACACATTGATAATTATTTGTTCAATCAAAATTCTAACTATCCTTAAGGAGATTTTCATGAAAATTCGAGCTATTCACTAAGATCGGTAGGATTTATTAACCAACATACTATTTTTATTATTTTTTATTGACATGAACTTGGCCTTTTGATGTGAAGGAAAACATTTGTGATGAATGTCCCTGATTACTTAACTAAGCCATGTTTTTATTAAATAGCTTGGTTAGAATGTCATTATAGCCTTTTGAGAAAAGACAAACATTTATGATGAATGCCTCCCGGTTACACAACTACATCATATTCTCAACTTGCTATTATCTCTATTCATAACACAATTTGTTTTAAAAAGGGCCAGCAAATTAGTTATTTATTAAACAAAACACACACTTTTTTTATTGCCTACCTCATTTCTTTAGCTAATCATTCTCATGAAAAGGTATTAACAATGCTACGTATTTAATTGACCTAAAATTGTAAATGAATGTGGTAAATTTCTAGAGTGAATGAACTAACATCATATCCTAATTAAGATGCATATTTAACCGAAACAACGTAGAACACTAATTTCAGAAGCTAATAAATCTTTTCAACCTAATAGACTATGTTCAAAGCTAAATCGATTCCGTTAAGTCCTAGCCATTGACACATTCCCACAAATCACATCATGCAATCCTAAACAAAACTAACATACAATAAAATTCACATTCAAACAAAAACATATAATGCATACAATCCTCCCCACTCTTGGACAACATATTATCCTCAATATAAAAAGAACAAATAAACAATACATAAGGTGGGAACAAGAATTACGAAACAAAAGAAATATGAGAACAACTGAAAATAAAAATAAAATAACAAGGGTTAGAGTATAGAACGATCATGGTGATTGAGGTGGTGATAGTGTTGGAGGTGGAATCTCATCTTCACACTGAGATTACTTTCCTATCTTATAATTGAATAACAAAGAGTAAGAGAATTAGTAAGCCAACCTAGTCCAAATCATTAAGACTTATTTATGGAATTTAAAATAAATCTAACAGCACAAAAATTTAAATATAGCTATAAAACGTGCTAAGTTATGGTCATTAGCTTGACCTTGTGTCCTTAGAAGGATGTTCAATTTTTCAAAAGGAAAGAGATTACTTCTTTTTGCTTCGAAATCACTCCACCACAATATGGTTTGCATTGATGCCCATTCACCTTAAAGGTTTCTTTGTTTGTGTTTTACAATTATAGGGCTCCATGATCAAAAACTTGGGTGACCGTAAAAGGTCCACTCTATTGTGATTTCGACTTTCCTGGAAGTAGTCTCAACCTCAAATTGTATAGAAAAACTCCATCTGCTTACTCGAATTCCTTCTGCTTAATATGAAAGTCGTATCATCTCGTTAACTTCTACTTGTAAAGTTTAGCATTTTCGTATGCATTGGAACGAAACTCTTCGAGTTCACTTAGTTGCAAGAGTCTTTTTCACTTGCTTACTTCCAATCAAAGTTTAAATCTCTCATCGCCCAATATGCTCAATGCTCTAGTTCCACAGGTAAATGATAGGCCTTAACATATACAAGTATGAAAGGAGTCATTTCGGTAGGTGTTTTAAACGAAGTCCTAGAAGCCTATAAAGCGTCATCTAACCTTAATGCCCAATCCTTTCTAGAGCTATTCACCATGTTTTCTAGAATTTGTTTTACCTTTCGGTTAATGACTTCCACTTATCCACTTGTTTGCGGGTGATAAAGAGTTGCAACTAGATGGTAAACTCCATATCTTTTTAGGAGGGCATCAAAAGATATGTTGTAGAAATGTACTTCTCCGTCAAGTATTATAGTTATTGGCACTCCAAACCGATCAAATAACCTTTTGATAAACTTCTGGATAACTTTCCCATCATTAGTTGGACATGCCATGGCTTCAGCTCAGCGAGATACATAATCCATCCCCACTAGAATATACGTGTTCCCTATGGAAGATGGAAAAGGCCCCATAAAGTCGATGACCCATACATCAAAGACTTCAACTTTTAAAATGTTAAATAAAGGCATCTCATCTCTTTTGGAGATATTGCCTACTTTTTAACAACGATCGCATTGTGCCACAGAAACTTGAGCATCCTTAAACAAATTTGGCTAATAAAATCCACACTCAAGTACTCGAGCTGCCATTTTGTTTGCTCCATAGTGGCTAGTGTATTGAGCTTCATGACACTGTGTTAATATATCCAACATTTCTTCATCTAAAATACATCATCTTACTAAACCATTAGCACCTGTTCAATACAAGATTGGTTCATCCTATAGATATTGGGTGCATTCATGCAAGAACTGTTTTTATTGTTGATGTGATATATCAGAGGGAATTTACCATAGGTGACATAATTTGCAATATCAGCAAACTATGTTGTCTCCAGGTTGTCTAGTAACATCAGGGTTTCATTAGGAAGGTTCTTATTAATATCTTCACTTTGCTTGAATTCCCCTCCTTCCTAATGTGATAAATGGTCTGCAAACACATTCTCTGCTCCTTTCTTATCTCGTATTTCTATATCAAACTCTTTTAATAGTAGCACTTATCGAATAATTCTCAGTTTCGCATCCTTTTTGTCAAAATGATATTTTAAAGCAGTGTAGTCGGTGAATACGATCACTTTAGACCCTAAGAGGTACGATCGAAACTTCTCACACACATACACCACAGTGAGTAATTCCTTTTCTATGGTGGTGTAATTAAGTTGAGGTCCTGTAAGGATCTTGCTTGCATAGTTTATTGCATGCAACCTTTTGTCTCTCCTTTGACCTAATACGCAACCTATAGCCTAGTCGCTCACATCGCACATGACCTCAAATAAAAGTGTCCATTTAGGTGGTGTTAAGATATGGGTTGATGTTAGTGCCTACTTTAATTGATTAAATGTAGATAAACAATTTTCATGAAAAAGGAAAGGCACATCCTTAACTAACAAATTTGTCAAGGGTCTTGTAATTTGTGAGAAATATCTAATAAAATAATAGTAGAACCCAACATGGCCTAAAAATCCTTGCACATCCTTGATGTTGATTGGAGGTGAGAGTTTCTCTGTAACTTCCATTTTCTCTCTATCCATTTCAAATCCTTGAAGCGAAATGTTATGCCCGAGCTTTATCTCTTTTTGCACCATAAAGCGACACTTCTCCCAATTCAACACTAAATGTGATTCTTCACATCTTTGGAGTACCTTGTCCAAATTGGTCAGACACATCTCGAAAGAGTCTCCAAAAACTAAAAAATCATTCATGAAAACTTCCTTTATATCTTCAATCATATCTGCAGAGATAGACATTATACATCTTTGAAATGTAGTTGGGGCATTGCATAGTATGAAAGGAATATGTCTATACACAAAGGTACCATAAAGACAAGTGAACGTAAATTTTTCTTGATCCTCGGGGTATATGAATATCTAATTATATCCCAAGTAACCATCCAAGAAGTAGTAGAATGAGTGACTAACTACTCTTTCTATCATTTGGTATATGAATGAGAGAGAGAAATGGTCCTTTTTAGTCACCTTGTTGAGCTTGCAATAGTTTATACACACTCTCCATCCTGTGGCTATTCTTGTTGAAATTAATTCTCTATTTTCACTCTATTACAGTAGTTTCACCTTTCTTTGGTACACATTATACCGGACTGACCCATTCACTATTGGATATGGGATAGATTATCCCCGAATCTAAAAGTTTTACTACTTCTGTATTAACCACTTCTTTCATGTTGGGGTTCAACCTATGTTGACGTTTCCACACAGCCCTATATCCTTCTTTGAGGTTTATTCGGTGCATACAAACATTTCGACTTATACCTCAAATATCGAATATTTGCCACACTATGACTTTCATCCGCTTCCTAACAATAACTACCACCTCACTCTCTTATTTCTTATCCAGTTGGTTAGAAATTATGATGGGTAAAGTTTGACCTTCACCTAGGAATGTATATCTGAGATTTGTAGGCAAAGGTTTAAGCTCTAAATAGGGTGGTTTCTTTGTGGAGGGTGTTATAGGTGCTTCAGTTCGGACTAATATGTCTTGATGAGTTTGAACATCTAACTCCTCCATCTCATCAGCTCCTTCAAACTCATCCTTGTTCTCCTTTTCTACTGCATAGTTTGTCTCTACTTCTATTCATTTCACCTTTGCAACATAACGCTCTATTTGTTCTTGTATACTTTTATCCATAATGTCAATTTTCATACATGCGCTGCGTTCCTTCAAATTCTTTAAGGCCTTATTCATATTAAATTCCACTTGATCTTCACTAACCCGAAGTGTCAGTTTTCCTTCATGATCATCGATTAATGTTTTTCTTGTGTTCATGAAAGGTCGCCTAAGAATCAGTTGACAGTTCTTATACTTCTCAAAGTCCAAAACCAAAAATTCCATAGGAATAATGAACTTGTCCACTTGCATTAAAATGTATTCCACCACTCCAAACGATCTTTTAATAGAATGATCAGCTAACTGAATTAGCATTGACATTGGCTTGATTTTGTCGAGCCCCAATTTTCGGAAGATCAACAATGGCATAAGATTGATACTTACCCCTAAATCGCAAAAACATTTTATGAATTCAAATTCACAAACTACACAGGGTATTGTGAATTTGAATTCAAAAACATTTTATGAATTCAAATTCACGAACTACACAGGTAATCGCAAAAACATTTTATGAATTCAAATTCAGCTTGGATGGCATTTAGCTGGTTACTATTGAACTATAATTGCCTGTTAAAGCTACCGTTTGATTATCTTCCTAAGTATGCTTCTTCAATAATATGTCCTTTAGAAAATTAACATATTTAAGCATGTGTTATAAAACCTCGACGAATGAAAGATTTATCTACAACGTTTTTAATTTCTCCACAAATTTTACAAATTGTGCATCTAGTTTAGTATTATGCAGTCGTGGTTTAGTCTTTTTTAGTCATGGACATGGAACTTTGGATGGATATGGCAGAAGAGCAACATAAAGAGGGTATTCACTTATGTCCATGTCTTTCTCTTTTTCTTGATCTTTCTTAACAGAAGGAGGTTTACAACGTTTTTCTTTGTGGGTTGTTCAAGTTCCTTCCCACTTTAAAGTGTGATAACTTTTAGTTCTTCCCTCTTGGGAGACTTCCTAAACTTTGTGCAAACAAAGCATTTAACAATTGGCCTAATTGAACCTCTAAATTATAGATGGATGAAGCAAGATTCTTTGTTACTTTTTTAAATCTACCTTCCAAACTCTTTTGAGCATCATCTAAGCTTCCAAGCTTCTCCAAGATTTTATCCAATTTAGCTTTTGTGGAATTTGGTTTCTCCTGTTGGAAACTAGGTAGCCCTTGACGTCAGAATTGACCTCCAGCATTGTTTGACTAAGAGAAGTTTGAGTGATTTTTTACCCAAGATTGTATGTGTTTAAATAAGGGTTATTCCCTCCACCACGTCCAAACTGTGCTCCCATGTACTTAATTTGCTTCGTTTCATTACTTTGCATCAGGAAGCAGTCGACGGTATCATGATTATCTTGGCTCCATAGCTTGCATATTTGTTGAATGGCCTTAACAGGGGCTAAAAAAGGTTTCATGTTGTTTAGCTGTTGAGTCAAATTATCGATCTTAGCTTGCATTTATGTAATTAGATCAATAACTAAAGCTTCTTTTTGCTTACGGAGGGTTGTGGGTTGTCTACTACTGTCATTCGTCCACATGCAGCTGTTACTGGCCATTTCTTTAAGCGAATCCTCCTCATCGTCAACAGTCTTTCATATAAATGATTCACACGATGCTACATCTATTGCACCTCTCGTGGGTAGATTGACTCCATTATAGAAAGTTTGCAAAAGAAATTCTTTTGATAGGTTATGATGTGGACACCTCCTTTGCAAATCCTTATATCACTCCCACGACTCATAAAGTGATTCCCCATCACTTTGTTGGAAGTTGGAGATTTCTTTTATGATCTTCGTTGTTTTAGTAAGGGGAAAATACTTGTCTAGGAATGTATATACCAATTACTCCCATGTTGTAACATTTGAGGGACTAAGAGAGTGATACCAAGCTTCGGCTCTATCCCTTAATGTATAGGGCAAAAGCCTCATCCCAAAAGTGTCTTCTGACATCCCATGATATCGGAAGGTATCATATATTTCAAGGGAGTTCACTATATGTGCGTAGGGATCCTTATTGGTCAGTCCATAAAATTGCACATTTGTTTGCAACATGTTCAGTAGGTCTAGCTTAATTTCGAATGAAGCTGCTATAACAGGAGATCTAATAACACTTGATTATTTGCATTGAATGCACTCAAGTGTTTATGGTGAAAAGTATCAACTCTCAAATCAATGCATTGTAGAATTCTTACCATAGGCTTGTATTATTATCATATCTCCATCACTTATATGTAAACTAGAAACAAAATCAAAAGAACTTTTTCAGGTTGTAATGGGGCTTAGGTAAGGTATGATTGATGTAATAAAAAGGAGAAAAATTTAAAAGGAAATTTACAAGGAAAAACATTACAAGAAAATTTTTCACAATATGCAAGTCCCTTCATTATATATCCATTAGTACTATCCTTTTTTTCCTTCTTTTTTATGCTCGCGAAGTTTTTTTTTTCAATCATTCCTCATATATCCTAATTAAAAAAATATTGTTCCTTTCAAATTTTCAAGTTTCACGTTCAAGTAATGTAAATAACCTTTAGGGTTCAAAACAATAAAAAGGCTTCAAGAAAAGATAACGTAAAGGTTAAATTTTGGGTTATAATTAATGAAAAAGATTAAGGCTTAACTTGGTTGTTCCTATAAGATATGGTAAGGTAATTATCAAAGAAATAGGCCAAATAATTGTTGAATTTAAGTGTCTTTATCATTTCAATGCTTCTAATTTAATAAAATACAATCTCAATATTCATAATAAAATCAAGTTCTAGAATTGTTCAACTATACATAATAACACACCTAAAAGAAATAAAAGTGCTTAAAAAGTTTTGAAAGTTTGTTTTAATCTCAAAATCTCATATAAAAATGTTTATATGTATGTAAATAATATGCAATTTTCAATCAACTTGACTATCTCAATAACTACTAATAATATGACTTATAAAAGACAATTCGATTCTAACTATCATCCTTTTGCATACTAATTCAAATCACTAATCAATAATGAAATAAAGTATTTATGGACTAATTTCAATTTATTAAGTTATCAGTTAATAAATTTTAATAACAAAGATTATAATAAGCTCAAAAAATCATTAACCTCTTCCCCACACTTAAGATTGTACATTGTCTTTGATGCATATAACATAAGCATATATGAAAAGTGAGAAAGTGGAATGTGGTACTTCCCTAAGTCATAAACTTTTCTGATTTTGATTTTATGAGTTTGGGACTATCTAGCCGATATGATAAACTAATATCGTTTCAAAATACAAAAAAAAGGGTAAAATAATAAAAGAAAATAAAATAATGAAAATGAAAATAAATAAGAAATATGTAGGTAAAAAATATCTTAACGAAAGTAAATCCTAATTCTTAGGTTACCTCCTAAATAATGTTTGGTTAATGTCTGTAGCTCGATGTACCTTTTGTGCCCAAAAGGTGGCTTAGTTAAATTAATATTTTTGGTATTATTGTTATCAAGCTCACCTTTAAGATATAACTTCACTCGATGGCCATAACTTTAAATTTTCCCTTATATGAATGACTTACCTAAATTAGGCCATATGGAAATACATTTTCCATAATGAAAGGTCCAGACCATCTTGATTTAAGCTTACCAGGAAACAATCTTAGATGGGAATTGTATAAGAGAACTTGATCTCCCTCTTTAAATTGTTATTATTGCTTACTTATCCAGTCATGATAATTTTTGGCTCTGTCCTTTTCGATTTTGGAATTTTTATAAGCCATCAATCCTCATTCATCTAGTTCACTAGTTTGGAAGTTTTGATTTTCACCTGCCCATTGAAGATCCAAATTCATAAGTTTAATAACCCAATATGCCTTATGTTCCAATTCAACAAGCAGATGACATGCTTTTCCATAGACCAACCTATAGGGTGTAGTACCAATCGGTGGCTTATAAGCTATCCTATAAGCCCATAGAGCATCATCTAACTTAGTTGACCAATCTTTTCTCTGACACTCTACAGTCTTCTCTTTCATTTTAACTCCCCATTAAATACCTCAACTTAGCCACTAGTTTTAGGGTGGCATAGTGTGACGATCTTATAAGTGATTCCATACTTCTTAAGCACCTTTTCAAATTGTGCATTGAAAAAATCCATACCCCTTTCACTAATAATTGCCTTAGGTGTGCCAAAATAAGAAAATAAACTTTTAAGGAATTTTACGATAACCCTAACATCATTTATGGGTAAAGATTATGCTTCCACCTATTTGGAAACACAATCAACAATTACTAGGATGTTTTTATTACAAAAAGAAGTGGGGAACATACCTATGAAATCAATAGCCCAAATATCAAACACTTCACAAACAAGAATAAAATTTTGAGGTAGTTTATTCTGATGAGAGACATTACTTGATTGTTGGCATCTATCACATAAAACTACATACCTTTGGACATCTTTAAAAGTTGACAACCAATAAAAACTTGACTTAAGGATCTTCTATGTCATCCTATTTGCACTATGGTGCCCTCTAGTAGGTCTAGCATGATAGTGTCGTAAGATCTTCCATCTCTCAAAGTGAGGTACACATCTTCTCACTATTTGGTCTGCACAGATATGAAAAAATATGGATCTTCCTAAAAATAGTCTCTCAAATCAGTAAAAAATTTCTTCTTTTGTTAATAAGACATACCTTTCGATAAGATCTTAACTGCTAAATAATTTGCAATATCTCCAAATCAAGGGTTTTCTACCTCACTTGCCTCCTCCAAATTGCTCCTTATGGAACGAGTCTTCAATGCCTTCTTCATTCAAATCTTTTGAATTCGAGTTTTCCAAGCGAGATAGATGGTCTACTTCCAGCTTTTTAGGCCCCTTCTTATCCTTAATCTCTAAATCAAATTCTTACAACAACAAAATCCATCTAATTAATTGATGTTTGGCAGCTAATTTATTAGAAAATATTTCAATGTAGAATGGTAAGTATAAACAACAACTTTATAAAAAACTAGATAAGATCTAAATTTGTCGAACAAAAAAAAACACTACTAATTACTTCTTCTTTGTCATTGTGTAATTTTCCTGAGCATCCGTCGAAGTCTTGCTAGGGTAGTAAATTAGTTGAAAGTGTTTTTCCTTTCATTATCTAAGTACTGCACTTACTACAAAATCACTTGCATCACATATTAGTTGAAATGGTAAATTCCAATTTGGTGTAACCATAATTAGGGCCTTAGTTAAATTTTTTTTATGAATGTTAAAAGCTTCTAAACATTCTTAAGTAAATATAAAATGTGTACTTTTCTCTAATAACTAAGTTAAAGGCTTGGCAATTTTAGAAAAATCTTTAATGAATCTTCTATAAAAGCCCACATGTCCTAAGAAACTTCTTATAGCCTTAACCAAGGGGGTGGTAGTTTCGCAATAACTTCAATTTAGTTTTATTTACCTTGATACCCCTATGAGAAATTTTATGGCCTAGAACTATAACTTCTTGTGTGAAAAAGTGACACTTTTCCCAGTTCAACACTAGATTCGTCTCCTCACATCTTTTAACACTTTTTCTAAATTATGGAGATATAAATCAAATGAATCATTGAAAATAGATTTGTCTATAAATACCTCCATTATGTCTTCAATTAGATAATTAAAGATTACCGTCATCCACCCCTAAGATGTAGCAGGTGCATTGCACAATCCAAAATGCATCATTCTATAAACGAACATACCATAAGGACATGTGAAGGTCTTTTTTCTCTTAACCCTCCTAAGCAATTGGGATTTATAGGTAGTCTAAAAGTCTGTCCAAGAAACAGTAGTACATATGTCCTACTAGTTGTTCAAACATTTGATCTATGAAGGGCAAAGGGAAGTGGTCTTTCCTTGTTGCATCATTTAGCTTTCTGTAGTTGATGCATACTCTCCATTTAGTGACAATTCTCATAGGAATCAGTTCTTTCTTCTCATTGAATATTATTACTAACATCAATAATAGCTCTAGTTTTAGCTAGGAAGGGACGTCCTTGAATCAAAGGTACTTCTATATCAAGTATAACAAAGTCAATTATGAAGATGAACTTGTCAATTTTTCCCAATACATTCCCAATGGTATCCCTAGGATATTTAACAGATCTATCAACCAATTAAATGCTCATCCTAGTAGGTTTAGGTTCCCCTAATTCTAGTTTCATAAATAATTTATAAGGCATTAAATTAGAACTAGCCCCCAAATCAGCTAAAACTTTCTCTACAGACAAGTCACTAATAAAACAAGGTATAGTAAAACTCCCTGGATCTTTAAGCTTCTCTGGTAACTTGTTTTGTAAGATCGCTGAGCATTCCTTACTTAGTCTTACTATAGCTAACTCCTCCAACTTCTTCTTGTTAGATAATAGCTCATTTAAAAATTTTACGTACTTAGGCATCTGTTTAAGAGCTTCAACAAGAGGTAAGTTAATATGAAGTTGTTTGAATAGTTCAAGGAATTTACCAAATTGCTCATCCATATATTCCTTCTTCAACTTTTTTGGATATGGTATAGTGGGTTAAAATGCCTTATATCTTTAATCTTCTCTTGACTTTTCTCGTGATACTCCTCTTTAGTTCGGGTTTTATTGTCTGCTTGGAATTATTTTTTGCTTCTAAATGTGAATGCCTTCACATGCTCATTAGAATTTGGTTTGATGGTACTAAACAAATTTCCCTTTTTCCTTTTAGCTAATATATTTTCCAATTGGTCAATATGAATCTCCAAATTACATATGGAAGCATTTGTTCTCTGATTTTTTACATTAGAAACCAAAAAAAATTCCAACATCATTTCTTCCAAACCAGGCTTCTTGGGTTGAGGAGCTTGTTATTAGAATCTAGGTGGAACGTTATTCCTTACTTGGCTCTGATTCCATAAGAGAAGTTAGGGTGGTTCGTCTATCCTAGATTGCACGTGTTGCTATATGGATTATTTGGGGTCTAGGAACATTCCCCAAATAGTCCACATGCTCAGGTTGAACTAATTGACAACCTTGTTCTTGGTGATCTAGCCTGCACACCTCTCATTTCATAACTCGACCTTACAGAGCCATTATAAGTCTATCGATCTTTCTACTTAAGGCTTCCACTTGGCTCGTCAACTATGCCACTACATCCACTTCATAAACCACCATTGGCTTATTGATTCGTGCTTTGGACAAGAACCACTGGTAGTTATTCATATCCATATCTTCTATCAAGTCTTGGGTTGCCTCTGGCATATTGTTGTTAAGCTTACCCCTAGCTACTGCATCAATTGACTGCCTGATGCTTTAATTCAGCCCATTGTAAAAAATTTGGATTTACATCCAATGTGGTAAATTGTGGTGTGGGCATCTTCTCAACATCTCTTTGAACCTTTCCCATGTATCGTAAAATGATTCAATTTCAACTTGAGAGTACAAGGAGATTTCATTCCGCAATTATGTAGTCTTTACTAGTGGGAAATACTTCAACGAGAACTTTTCTGCTACTTGTTCACATATTGTCAATAAAGATTATGGCATTGAATTCAACTTTGTTTAGCCTTCCCCTTAAAGAAAACGAGAATAACCACAGTCTAATGGCATCATCATTAGCTCTATTGATTTTAAAAGTATCACAAATTTCTAGAAAATTAGAAATATAAGCATTTAAGTCTTTGTCTTTCAATCCATCGAATTGGATTGACTGTTGCACCATCTGGATGATGCTTGGCTTTATCTCGAAATTTTTAGCACTAACAATCAATCTCATGATTCTAGACTCTACTCTAATCAAATATGGTTTAGCGTAGTCTAGTAAGGTATTTAGTGTCTACTTAACCTCCCAAGGCCTCTATTTGACGATCTAGCTCAAACTCCCACAGATGTATCCTATGAAGATTTTTGCGTGCTATTTTTTTATTTCTCGATTGGTGCTGGTTAAGCTCTCAGAATTACTAACTGAACAATAGTAAAGATCTATAAAAAGAAACAAAAATAAAAATTAATAAAATAACTTCGAAATAAACTAAATAAAATAAAAATGGCTAGGGTAATAAAATCTAGGTGTTCCTAATATTACTGTCCCTGACAATTGTGCTAAAAACTTGATTGCTTATTTCTATAAAAATAATTAAATTTTCACAAGTGCATGACATAGCTCTAGCTTGCATAGGCAAGTACGAGTTGATCCCTTGAAGACGGTAAGTACCAATAGTTACTTTTTTCTATTATCTACCCTAAGAATTGGATTTGGTTTTTTAATTAAAAATAAAGCTAATTAAACTAAGACTGGAAACAATATTAAATGCAAGACAAAGGAAATTACTTAGAAAAATAAATATCAAATAATAGTGTATAGGTGATAAATCCCCCTAAAAATCATTAAATAATTAATCTTTTATTATGTAATGATATCATTAATTATTGGACTTTGGAAATTTCTATCTTATGTTAATAACTTTCTTGAAACTACTAAAAACTAATCCATAAGTTGATTGATAGAAATCTTTCTAATTAAAACCCCTATGATTGCATTATTGATTTATGAATTCTGCTATTAGATTTGACCCTAATTTGGAGGATTTATATCGGCCTATCTCTAGGTTTGCATGCAACTCTTTTCAATTATAGTATATCTACTCATATAAGAGGATCTCTTAATCTCAATCATATGAAATCACATCATGTACTAATATTTTGGATATATTAGAACAACTATAAAACACATAATTGAATTGTAGTAAATCAATCAATATAATTGCATTAATAAAAGATCAATACATATTGTTATCCTAAACTAGGGTTCATCACACCTAGACACTAAACAAATATCTTTTGATGTTAGCTTCGTGTTATCCTTGTCCCTTGATCAAGATCGTCATCTCTCTAGGTGTCTCACATCTTAAAACTGATACAAAACTTGGCTCTCCTTAATTTGCCTCCACTCACATCCTTTTATAGAAAATTTTAGGATTTTTGGGATATACACGGCCACTTACACTGGAATGTGAGAGACTGTGTATAATAAAATACATCTGACTTTGTGATTTCACACAGATATAAAGACTTACACAAGTAACATACAAAGCCATGTATATCAAGATACACGGGTGTGTAACTCCATATGACTAGAACTCCAATTCTTTAATCTTCGCACATTTACAGAGACTTACACTATAAATGTACACGATTGTTTCTGAATGTTTTCACTTTTGTTTTAAATTTTAAATTTAGTAAAAATTTCCTTATTTGAGTTTTTAATCTCTGTTTTTGACTTTAGTTTCTTCTAGTTTTTATAACTTATAAAACCATAAAAACTTGTTTTTTTAATTTTTATAATTTGATTTACTATCAATTAAATATATGTTATTTAATTATTTAATATTAATTATTAATAAGAATAAGAATAGTTTAATATTCCATATTTAATTATTTAATATTAATTATGAATAATTTAGTTTGTTATATATTTATCCATTTAATATTAATTATTAATTAAATTATATAATTTAATTTACTAATATATAATTAGACAATACATGGAACATTTTTCCAATCACTATTTGTTCAGTCAATTCACTAGATATGTGAAATGTTATGAATATTATACTGACACCGGTACCAGATTGGATTTTAGTACAGTACTTTATCGGTATTAGTCAATACTGAGTACTGTTTTAGGTAATTTTTTGAATTTATAAAATAGTCTTTAAATTTTTAAAAAAATTATAAAACAATCCATTAGTATATTATGCTATATATTTTATAATTTTACATTAACCATGTATCCAAAAACTATAATAATAAAATTTCAAAATGACAACAATTTATTTATTTTTATTAACATTAATTTTCAAATATTTCACTTATAAATAATAACCATAATTAATATGACAAAAAATCATTTAATTATCATACAAAAATATAAAATTAAGAACAATGTAAAGTATTTAAAATATTACAATTTCATCATATAATAAATAATAATTATATCAACACATCAAATAAAAAGAAAAATAAATACCCTTAACTCTCTAACTATTACAATTTACAAGAAGATTTTGTGATGAGGAAACAACCAACTAGAACTAAAACCTACAAAAAAATTACAGTTTCATTTCATATATAGAATTTAACATATACATCAAATATAAGTAAAATTAAAAGAAGAGGAGAAACGAAAACTTGGAACTTCATTCAATCATCTATGGGAGAATACCTACTATAACTGCATTGATCCCAATTCTTATTTAGTACAAAATCCTCATCAGTAAGAGGAGCCTCATCATCACCATCATTGAAATTCATTGCACCAAATAACATGTCAATGCTTTCCTATCTAAGATTATCTTCCAAGTCACTCTCCATTTATGAGCTTAGGAGATCTTGCATCATCTTATGGGCAACAATGGTTGTAATAGTTAATATTATTTCTTATTAACTTCATCTTTCTTTATAAAACCTGGACTAAAATAGACACTAGGATTCTAAAATGCCCCAAATATAAACAATGGAGAGTAAAGTTGCCTTTCCCATCTCTGATTGATGACTCATCATTGCCTTTTCATCACTATCAACCAAATGAAGTATCCTTACTAAAGGCTAAAAAAACTAGATAAAAAATTAGCATTGGGATCAAAATTTAGTATCTTTAAGTATAATTTTGGAAACCTCTAATCTAGCATTGGACCTAGCATGCTAAGATGCAACCCACTTATCACTCATAAGCATCTATCTCATCTCTTTCTTCATCATAATAAACACTTAAGTGATAGCAAATTTGTTGCAACTCTTGTAATAGCAGGAAGACCTAAATTCCTACCATTGGTAAAACTCTTTCTCATTAAATTCAAGACCCATGCACAATTATAGATGAATTTGGTCTACTTTTTTGCTTTTTCACAGTCTCATCAATAATAGGAAAATATCTAGCATCCCTTATATTTTTCAGTATTAAGTCAATGCAATATGCAGCACAATAAGTTAAAAAAAGAATCATACTTGCATTTTAATCTTCTTCCCAATGCTTTATAAGCGAAAATATTGTCAGTAATAAACTGAAAAATATTTTCTGGACCTACTTCATTCACAACTTCATTGAATATTTTAAATAAAGTATTAGCATTCCTAAAAAGGCCATATGCATCAATAGACTTCAAAAACATTGAGCCCTTTATAAAATAAACCAAAAAATTAATAATAGGCTCATGTCTCCTATTTGTCCAACCATTACATATAATTGAACACCCATAAGTAGCCCAATCAATTCTTTTTTTTTTCCAAATAACTTTTAATTTTATAAAATGATCTTTTCAAAAGTTTACCTTTGTAATCATCAATAGAAGGCGCATTGTATCTCAGACTATAAGAGGCTATAGCGTCCACTATAGGCTAGTAATAATAAGATTAGGAATCATTAAATGCTATACCTGAATCATACCACCATCTGGCCATTGCCATATTTACATTGTGAGTCACTTCTCATGATTGCATGGAACTACGAATTGAATGTTGAGCTCCAAGAGTTGGTTGTGGTGCAAAAAAATTCAACACCTGCCTTCTTCTTTTCCTAACATTAGGTCCAATGCAACATTCAGTTCTTGCTGGGAAGGAATACCACCTCCTTCAACATTTCCACTATCATTATGAATACCAGCAAATGAACTTATACTACTAATTTCATAATTCAATATGTCCCTTCTATCTTTCTCGTGATGGTACTCTTCAAACAAAGTTTTCATTTGCCACTTCACATTATGACTTAATTTTTTACAAGGTTCCACATCTCCTTTAACCCCAACTAAATGCTTCTTTAATATGTTGATTCCTCTACCTTTCAAATGCTTGTTACAAAATAGCCAAATAGTATGGTTCTTTATACCAAGGACTAATGCAGCATGAACCCAAGCTGGATCATTGTACCTTCTCGAGGTGGTTAAATGATCATGAGCACCTGAACTTCCTTCCATTTGTTTGTAAAAATAAATGAAGACATATATCAAAATAAAGAATACATAATTTCATTATCACAAAATATGTATTTAACTCCAAATTCCAATCTAACACAATTCACAATGTACATCTTATATAATATAACTCATTTTGTATTATTACATCATACGCAATTTAATTTAATCTAACCCAATTCACCAATAAGTCAAAAACTAACAATTCAAGTATTCAACATACACAATTACACAATACATATATACATCTTATATAATATAATTCATTTTCTATGATTACATCATTCAACCATAAACTAAAGACATACACTCACAATTATAACATATTCGACTTCAACCATAACTCAAAACTATAAGTTTACAACTTACTTTATGTAATCTCATGATTTAATAAATTAACTATAAACTAATATACTTTGTTTAACTATACAATTCATTATGTAATGCTTATAATTATTTTGTTTTCTTAGCTAATTTTAATCAACATTGTTACTAAAATCCTAATTCCCAACTTTAATTTAATAATCTTTCATTAACTAATTTTAATCAACATTATTAGTTTCTTGCTCAAGTTAACTCCTCTATGAAAAGTAAACAAACACTACAAAATTCAATTTCATCCAACACAATTCACCAATAAGTCAAAAAGCAACAATTTAAGTATTCAACCTACATAATTACATCATTAGACCATAAACTAAAGAAATACACTCATAACTATAACTTATTCAATTTTAACCATAACTCATAACTATAAGTTTACAACCTATTTTTTGTAATCAAATAATTCAACTATAAATTAATCTATTTTTCTTATATAATTCAATTTGTAATTACTATCAATATTTTGTTTTCTTAACTAATTTTCTTTTTGGTTCCTGCTTCATATCTTCTTTGGTTCTATTTTATTTTATTTATTTATTTACTTATTTAATTATTATTAAGTATTTATTATTATTATTATCATTAGTATTATTATCTATTTGTTTTTATGCTTTTACGTATTTAATTTTATTTATTCATGTTTTTTAGTTTTATTTATTTACTCTTTTAACCTGCATTACTTATTTGTATTATTACTATACTACTTTTTTTCTTCATGTCATAATCGCATGTGGGTCTAATGGAAATAGCCTCTCTACTCTGTGGGGGTAAGACTGCGTACTATCAGACTTCTCTAGACCCCGCTTTGTTGCAGAATTGCGGACTGGGTGATGATGATGATATTGAAATTCTAATTTTCAACTTGAATTTAACAATCTTTATTCTTTCATTCTCCTATATAATCAACATTTGTCATACAAAATTATAATATAATACAAAGTCACAAATACACAATTCAATATTCAACTTAACAATAAATTGATCAAGTTCTCAACACAATTCTACAATTCCAAAATTCCATAATCAACTTCATATTCCTACAAATTCACAACTTCATAATTCCACAAATTCATAACTTCACAATTCCATAAATTGTCAAATTCACAACTTCACAATTACACAAATTCAAAACTTCACAATTCCATAAATTTACAACTTCACAATTCCATAAAATTTTTTTGCAATATTTGCTCCCTTCATTGAGCTAAATCCCTAGATTGGTACAAGTCAACTAGTGGGTAAATCGGTTCAGGTCAGGTTAGGTTTTAATCTGGATCTGCAAAATTCCATATCTGATCTGAATATCTCTTATAGGATTATTTGGTTCTCTTCATGTCTAATCTATAACTGGATTGCTGGAGGTGTGGGGCGGTGGGGACAGACGACTAAGAGGCGGTTCACGATTGAGTAGCAAGTGTGACCACGTGAGCAAGGGTGATTCGCAACAATATACTCAATGGGAGAAATAGAGATGATCGCTTATGGAGTAGTGGTGTAGCGGTGCTATGGTGGTCGAAGAAAGATGGAGATGTGGCTAGGATGGTGGGCACTAGCGGCTAGGAAAGGAGAGATAGACAGAGAGTAAGCAGATGTTGGGGGTTGTTTTGTTAAAAAAATTTGCTGAATAATCCACTTATTTTTCAAAGTTTACGATATTGATCGATACCATACGAAATCATTGATATCAACAGGTATCAAAAATCAGTAACTTTGAAGTATCACTGGATATGTGTCATAAACTTTTCATAAGCTTCAAATTATAGCTTTATATGCTTTAGGTTTGGAATTAAGCTTATATTCTATACCCAAATTTGTAATTTCATATATTAGAATGCAATTTCGATCCTCTCTTATGCTTATCTCTTATAGATTACTAAGTTTAAAGAAATTCCTTGCATTGTGTTTGGAATTAAATTTAGATTGTTGTAATTTTTTTACAAATTTAAGGCCTAGATTTTTTCCTGATTTTTCAAAATACTTTTTATGCTTAGTATAACATTCATATTTCTATTAGTCTTCTTTTTAATACCTTTATGATTAAATATCTTTCACATTTATATATAAGATTATTTATTTTTTTTGGTACAGAAAGATTGATAGTTAGGATGAAAATGTAACTGTACTTTATAGTGAAAAGTTTTTCTGTGGGGAAGATGTGAATTTTATTAGTGGAGATATTGAACATTATGGCAATGAAACTAACAATTTTTGTATATTAGGACCTTGATGCTTATTTTAGATGTTAAATGACTCAAAGCAAGTTGTTACTATATATAGTGCTAGTTGGTAGTTTGAAAATTAGTTTGATGGAGGTGACAAAGAGTGATGATTGTGTAATGGAAATGCATATGCTTATTATAAAACATAAGGTAATAGAGATCTATGTTGATAATGGATCTAATTTATAACATTTAGACCTAAATGCTAATACTAAAATCAGTATTAAACGGTTTGAAGCCACTGTCAAAGCGAGGGTATTACTAAAATTATAGATGATGTCCCTGTGATGTCACTTAGTATAATATCATATAGTTTACAAATGAATATATAAAAGGTTGAATAGAAGAAGTTTCAGCTACAAGTGGTAGTGAAGTTGATCCAGATGAGCAAAAAGAAAATGTATTTGTTGATATAAGGATTATTAGGGATTTTGATTTTGATTTTGATTTGTGATAAGTGCTTAATTGATTATTTATTTATTCTCTAATGCTTAGTGATTAATTTTTATATTGCATCTGAGATACTTATTCGGGTTTAGGTACAAGTTGGAATAAAAAAGAATCAAATGAGATAAATTCACATCCTTGGTGTAGTTTTACTGATGTTTGATCTTTTTTGCCTTTGTAGAGTAAAAGGAGATGAGTTAGGGTGAAAATAGTACAAAGAACGGAAGAATTATAGTCACTATGAAGTTAAATGCCCATGTGGAAATGTAAATGCTCGTGTATGTGACTTATATAGCTATGTAGAAATGTGCACACCAATGTTATAACTTACACAACTGTGTAAGGGACCATATAAGTCACTGAAAACATGTATGAATTCGAAGATAATTTTTCAACCATGTGGAAAAATACACGCCCATATAAGTAAGTTGCATGTGAAAACGTAGATGCCCATGTATGTTTCCACATGGTTGAAACATCCATGTGCATGGGCATGTACATTTCCACATGGTTGAAACATACATGTGCATCTAACTAAAAACATGTATCTTTGTGACTTCGGGAAAATTATTACACATTGTCACTTACATAACCATATAGCTAACTGTGTACAATCACAAAACCCTAATTTTGAAGTTAAAAAGGGCAATTAAGAGGCCAATTGAAGGTGATATAGTGGAAAGGAGCCAAGTGATACAAATTCCTCATTTTGGACTTATGTTTTGAAAAGCTATGAATAACATGCCTTCTTCCTTCCAACTTAAAGGGGATATTGAGGCCTTTTAACATGTTTGTGCATTGATCAATATTAATGATTTTTTGTTATCTCTACTTTGGAATTGGTTATATTAATATGTGTTTAAAGTTTAATATTTATGTATGAAAGATTTAAATAGGGCCTGCTAGATCATTTATATGTGGATTTATTCCCATAATTATGATTGCAAATCATATTTATTATTAATCTGATTCAATTAAGAGTAGATTAGAGAGATAACCCAAACCTGAATTATGGACAAAATAGGTATTAGAACTAATTCCCAAATAGGTTGTAGGGTGCACAATAATTATAGACCAAATCTTTCACATCTTTCCTAGAATTATTGGTCGTAGACTAATAACAACTTGTATTAATCTCGACTTTCTCTTTAGTCGTGTTTAATTAAGATACGATCATTAATTAAACCTAACTACTGAATAACCTAGAATACGCTCTCTAGATTTAATTGGGCAGCCGCATTACAATATGAAAAACATACCAATTTAAGAAACAACCACATAAGCTTAGGTCATTTAACCTAAGCTAGGTTATCCCTAATGATTTAACATCATTTGTTTCCACAAATGAATCCATAAACAATGGTTATGGATTGTATTAATGATTCTAGAAATGAGTTCAAAATATAAATAATCTAACGATAATAAGAATACGATTATCAATATATGAATACCTAAATCGATTAAGCAAAGGATAACCTAAACAATTCCTAGAGAGAGATTCAACATTAAATACTACAAGAAAAACATTAATTAGCAATGGAAATTTACTAACAGAAAACAAACCATTGTTATTTAGCGATGGAAAACAATTATCTGTCGGTAAAACTGTCTTGAAAATTTGCATTTTACGACGGATAAAATTTTCGTCGGTAAAGGTAGGGAGTAAGTATCTCGGCAAAATTTTCGACTGAATATAGTGACAGAAACGTAATTTTTGTCAGTAAATTAGGCGGGAAAGTTTCCCGCAACAACCTAGCATCAGAATTTACCGACGATATAAGCTAGCCGTCGTTAAAATTGCATGGAAATAAAATCAATGTCAGTTTTTACCGACAGAAATGTTTTCAGTTGGTAAATCTAGATTAGTTGTTTTAAAAATTGAAACGACGTCGTTTCGGTTTGGGTTAAACTCACCCCAAACCTTCTTCCCCCTCATTTTCTCTGTTTTTTCTCTTTCCTCGTCATCGCACATATTAGCTTCCCAAGCGCATGTATCATCGTCCGTTTCTCATCGCTGTCGTCGTCACCCATCACCGTCACTCACCTATGTCATCTTCTTCCTTCACGTGCTTTAATGACTTCTTCTTCTACGTGTTGAATGAGGTAAGTCAATTTTCTTATTTACCAAGTTTTTATTTAGTTGATTTAATTTCAATGTTTGTTTGTGATTTGAACCTCTTATTTGAACTTGCTGAAGGGAATAATGTTAATAGCCTGCATTTTTGTTTTACTACATTTTATGGTTGGTGCATTTTAGGTTGCGACATTTTTGGGTTGCTGCGTAGGTTGTTGCATTTTCAATGTATATTTTGGATTTTATGTGTAAAGGAGTTTAAGGAGATATTGGGAACCTAATTTTAATTCTATGTCATCCAAATACGTTACTCTCTTTAATGAGTAGGAATTGTTGATTATGTACTACTATTATAGAATTGTAAGGATATTGAATTGGAGTTGTGGAATTTGTGTTGACTGTGATAGATTATGCCAAATATTATGGTTTACGTAATTATTGGGAGTGATGAAGATATGTAGTTAATGAATGAATTAGCAAGGTGAAGTTAATAAAGTATATGATGAAGTTGACATATTTGATTGTATGTGTTGAAAGAATGGCTATAAGTATCAAAACAAAGGATAAGAGGAGTATTCTTTGTCTTCTTTGAGTACTCATTTTTTAATAACTTATAGTAGTTGATTATATGCATTTGTAGATATATTTAATTAGGTTTTAACACTTTTTTTATGTACTTTATGTATAAGGTAAATTTGTTTGAATTAAGTTAAATTAGAAATATTGTTTAGTGAGATTGAGATTGCATTATAAGTTTATGTAACTATTTAAAGATCTAAGTGATTGATGAATTGGATGATTGAACCTATAATGGTAATATTTGATCAATTGATTGAACTATTGAAGTTTCTTATAAGTATTGATATTTGATCATTTTTATTTCCTACATTTACACTTGTAAGATTTCCTTCTTCACTTAATAGAAGACCAAAAAAATCATTAAAAGAGATAACATTTAATCGATGCCCTAATGACCTAACAAATGGTCTATAAATAGGTCCTAAACTATTGATAATGAATTAAACTAGGTTTTCTTTTGAAACAGAACTATAAAGGGCTACAAGTTGATCATATATGCTTGTTGATTGTTGTATAACCTAATATAGAGTGCCATGGTAAGAGAGAATATGCCATTATATTGCAATTTCATGATAACAACCTTAATTGATACATAATAGTGTTCTTGAAGTATATCACATGCCTAATTTGATTTGTTGCTCACATCATTTGTGGAAACAAGACATTATCCACTTCTTGTTGAATTAGGAACAAAGCCTTTGCGTCTTTCTATTGCTTTTCCATCAATTCATTCCACTGGCATTTACAATGTTATTATTGATTACCATATAATTTTAATCTATATAATACTATTTCCTATTTGGTAAGACTCAATAACTCTCATAATCCACTTCTTTTTCATACCTTACTTTGACATCAAATGTTGAAAGAGAAAAGGATAACTTTTTTTTTATTTAAAAATAATCTCTCATTAAGTAAACATAAACATTATCTTATTAGAAGTGGTACGACAAAAGCAAAGAAACACATGGCTCTTATAAAAACTTTTATACCTTACAAATACGCAACATGTATATCAAATCTTAGCAAATAAAAACTACAATTTTAAATAATAGGAATTAACTTGAAAATGAAAACATGCAAATAACCACATAGTGAACATGTGGCATGGAATTATACAATTATGGGAGCAACCATAGTTGATGAAAGAGATAAAGAATGAATCAATCCCATTGTTTGAATCCTATTATAAAAAGGATGAAGTTTCTTATAGTGTTATACACGATCAATTATGAAGCACCTAAGATTTGCTTTCCTTTTTCTTCTTTAATCTTTAATGAAATAAGTGGCATACCCATTTAAAATAAAAAAGGTCTATATATTTAATTCTAAGTTCCTAGGTTTTTATTAAATGATTCCCTAAATAAGACAATTTCTTCATTCGAAAATAAACAGTCCAATAATGGGAGATAATTGTCTTTAATAGGTTGCTGGTTGGGGTCACACCCAAGATGTGACTTATTTAAGATACTTGCAAAGTATAGTTAGGAGCTAAATTATAGTTAGGTTTTCTTTTGAAACAGAACTATGAAGGGATTGTTGCATAACCTAATCTAGAGTGCCATGGTGAGAGAGAATATGCCATTATAGCTTAAGTGGAAGGTTTGAAAGATTAATGAGTTGGCTTTAATACTCTCTCATGTGAATATCTTTAATATCAACATGATATATAAAGAATTTTGTAAAAAATTAGTTGCATTAGTAAAAGAACAAATGGAAAGCAATTTACTGTAAGAGATAGAAATATGAAGGATATTAGTTAATTTAAAGATATTCTGATTATAATAACAAGAAGAAGATCTGGTATGAGAGATTTAAAAAAATTTTCCATTACTAATTTTGACTTCTTTTGTTGATAAAATTCTAAATAAATGGGCAAGGTCTCTAAATTAGGATCAAGTGGTAAGTCGTCATAGTATTCAAAATCTAAAGTTGATTGTTGTTCATTTAATGTGCTTTCAATTCTCATATGATTAAAAAGAAATAAGAGCTAATGGTTATCAGGCCCTGAGAATCTTTGATATCATGAAAACTTTATACATGAGGAATAATATCAACTAATTATAACTTACATTAATATGTAGTATATAAAGTACATGTAGAATACAAGATAGACATGAACTAACAAATATAAACAATCCTATATGACCACATTTGATCATTTCAATTCTATAAGTTTAGCATCACATAATAAACTTGGTCCGTATAGATTATCCTCATCACAACTTACATCCAAATTGTTCAATTTAATTTAATTCCTTTCAGGTATCTCAATTAATAAGATTCAAAGTCTATTAATTTCCTTGATTAAGATGGTTATTTAGTTTAATTTTCTGAAATGATTATGTTTTACTATTATACCTATGTAAGGTTTTTCTTTAAAATGAATGTGAATTGAGTTTTTATGATTATTATCTCTTTAAATTTCTTAATTGTATAGATTAAAATTATAAGGTTAAGTTTTCAAATGATTTTAAAAAAATGAACATGTCTTTATTTCTATATTAGAGTCACCCCACTCCCTCCCTTAGGCTTGCGTGTTTGGTGTGTCCTTTCCATTACGATACTTCATCTATAATTAGTTGACTTTTCTTGACAATCTCTATCTCTACCTATCTTCTCATTGCTCCTTTGTGGTTAGTGGCTTTGTCCTCTTCTCGATAACTTTTTTGGGACTTCAAGTATATTTATGATTTTGTTTTCTAGTTTTGTATCTATTTGATAGTTATTAGACTTTGTGTGGTTGTTAATTTGCTACAAATACTACATTTTGATTATTTTGTTGGGAAGGAAATGAATGAATTATGCTTCTTTCATTTGTTATTTGACAATCTATAAAGATTGAGTTTTCTACTTGTTATAGTGGTACTATCCTCTACTTAAAACCATCTGATAACGATTAAGTGAATCTAAGTTTTTTATTGGGCATAAAATCGCTATAACCCTTTTCCCTATTTTGTGTTTTATCCTTTTCTCTTCCATTATCAAACCAAAGATGCTTTTTTTCATCATGGTATCATTTCTAATCAAAATGGAATCTCCTCCGCTCTCCGTCACCGGCCTTCTCCTCTCCTCGCCATCGCCATCTTTCATATTCTCTTTCGCAGGCCATATATTGTGTTGAAAAGTGTCATTAATCTTTTTTCGTTGTAGTCTGAAGTTGTCCATCCATTTAGGTTAGTCGTGCAACTAATTAATATTTACCATATGTATTGCTTTAATAATACGATTATGATACTTTTGGATTTTGTGTGAATACAAAGGGGGCCTTGAATTTGTTTTGTTGTTTAGAATATTCTTATAATCATTGCTGACTTTTTATGTTCTTCTTTAATAGTCTAAGTATTTACTGTATGTGGAATCAGTTTGAAATCAATTTTAGGTGATTAATTCGATTGATTAATTGTAGGTGATTAATTACTACGATCAATACTTTAATATGATTAATGAAAACATAATATTAGCACAAGCAAGTAATAAGTTTCATAGACAAGACAATTCGTTCCATAATAAACCCCTATGATGGTATATAGGTTGGAAACTCGTAATGCAGCTCCTGTGAGGCTTATTGGTGAAATACTCTAAGAGCCTAAGAGTCACAGCGAGAACTTGTTTTCTTGATTCACAGGTATAAACAATGCCACGTATCATAGTTTTAAAATCTATTATAGGTGATTAATTAAACTAGTTAATACTTAGGGGATATGTAAAGTTTAGATGTTCTGTAAATTTGGGGGTACCATGAAGGATACCAACTACGGAATCACTGATTTAAATTAACAATTTTGGAGAAATGAGCAATGTTAATAGATCTTGTATGTATAGATGATTATCACGTGATTGTTTCATTAATCCTAAATTTGTTGAGGGAGTTGAAGCTTTTATTCATTGTGCGTGTTCTCAACCTGCATATATGGATGGGCCAAAGATCATAAGTCGATATAAAAAATACAAACACATTCGTTTCCTTTCTATTGATGAAGTGAATGGGCATTTGTTGAGAAGAGAGTTTGTCCCCAATTATTTTCAGTGGACACGACATAGGGAACCGTTGATTTGTAGCACCTTAAGGAGTAATCAAGCACAATTGTCAGTTAGCTTCAATAAGTTTGAAGAGGGGATTGGATTTAGAAAAAATAATATGGATGCAAATGAAAATCCTTACATGCAAATAGTTTATGATGCATGCAGTTATAACTTTCAGGAAAATATAGAAAACCTTGAAAAAGAACCCAACCCTTAATCCAAACAATTTTTTGACTTACTACACTAAGCTGACCATGAACTATGGCCAAATTGTGAGACAATGACTCAATTTTCTTCAATTGCTCTTATCTTGAACATAAAGTCTGAAGGGCATATTTTTTATTGTAGTTTTGATAAAATTCTTAGATGGTATAATGAATCATTGACTCCTGATCACACAATGGTTGATAGTTTTTACAATATGAAGAAAATTATTAGGAGTCTTGGTTTACTTGTTGAAAAGATCAATTATTGCAAATTGGGATGTATGTTGTATTAAGGTGATAATGTGGAATTACAAGAGTATAAATTTTGTGATCAATCTAGGTTCAAGCCTATAAAGTATTCTATGAAAGAAAAGTTTTCCCACTAACTCCGAGACTTCAAAGACACTATGCCTCTGATGTTACCGCGTCTCACATGAGATGGCATAATGAACACGAACAGGAAGATGGAATAATAAGTCATCCATCAGATGCATTGGCATGGAAACATTTCAATGACACCCATTATAATTTTGCAGCTGAAAGTCGAAATATTAGGTTGGGATTGTCGACGAATCGATTTCAACCTTTTGGTCAATCTGGCCAGTAATATTCATCATGACCAGTCATGATTACTCCTTATAATTTGCCTCCATAGATGTGTATGAAAGAGGCATATGTGTTCTTGACAGTGATTATGCCAGTTCCTACAAATCCAAAGCATAAAATTGATGTTTTCTTATAACCATTGATATTTTAATTGCAACATCTTTGGGAATATGGTGTTGAGACATATAATGTGTCTCTGAAACAAAATTTTATGTTGAGAGCAGCTTTGATGTGGACAATTAATGATTTTCCGACATATGCCATGTTATCTGGATGGAGCACAGTAGGAAAAATAGCTTGTCCTTATTATGGTAATGATTCTGATGCATTTTATCTTCCAAACGGGGGAAAATATTTTGGTTTGACAACCACAGAAAATTTCTTACTCCGGATCATCCATTTAGGCATAATAAACAAATTTTCATTAAGAATAGGATGGTAAAAACACCTCCTCCCCCTGACAAATCTGGTGAAGAGATATTACAGGAGATTGAGGAATTAGGCTTGCTGAAAGTTACATAATTTGAAGATGATGAAATTAATAAAAGCATTAGTAGAAACTTTGGCTAGAGAAAACGAAGCATCTTTTGGGATTTTCTATATTGGAAAACTAATTTGATACTTCATAATCTAGATGTGATGCATATTGAAATATATTTTTGACAATTTGTTCAATACCATAATGAACATTGAAGGGAAGACAAAAGACAATGCAAAATCACAAGCTGATTTGAAGCTTTTTTGTAAAAGGAATGAGTTACATAAAGATCTTCGGATCGGTAAATATCTAAAAGCATGTTACACTTTGGACAAAAAGTAGAAGGAAATATTGTGTGAATGGTTGAAAAGTCTAAAGTTTCCCGATGGTTATGTTTCAAACTTGGCAAGGTATGTGGATATGCGGAACTACAAATTATTTGGGATGAAAAGTCATGATTGTCATGTGTTTATGCAAAGGCTAATTCCAATTGCATTTTAAGAGTTTCTACCGAATAAGGTTTAGGAAGCAATAACAAAATTAAGTTTGTTTTTCAAAAGCTTAACATCATCTGAAATTAAGTTGGCTGAAATGAAAAAATTGGAAAGGAAAATTCTAGTAATTTTGTGCAAGTCAGAAGGGATATTTCCTCCAAACTTTTTTGACTGTATAGAGCATCTACTTATCCATTTAGCACACGAGGCTAGACTAGCCGGTCTTGTCCAATATCGTTGGATGTATTCATTTGAGAGGTACGTAATTCAACAAAAATGATTGTAATTGAAGTCATATTATCATGTTTTCATAACTAAATTCGTATAACCCTATTCGCTTATATAGGTATTTGCATCACTTGAAGAAAAATGTGAAGAACAAGATTAGAGTTGAAGGTTCGATATGTAATGCTTATTTAGTGGAGGAAGCTAATACGTTTGTTCACATTATTTTAAGCCGCATGTTTACAAAGAGAAAGAAAAATTCCTCGTAATGATGATGGGGGAGGAATTAGTGATGTTGATGATAACTTATCGATTTTCACATATCCTGGATGATCATATGGACGTTCAATAAGAAGAATGTTAACAGAGGAAGAAATTGAGGCTGCCTATGGTTACATTTTATTGAACTGTGAAAAGGTTCAACCTTTCGTGCAATAAGTATCAAGTGATTATTTCGGTTTTGAAATTTAGTGTTATTCATAACTGGAATATTTAATAATGTTTTTAGATTATACGAGGAATTGTTACACGAGTTCATGCCTAACAAATCATAGGATGATATCAATAAAGAAGTTAAAAGACACTTTCCTCTATGGTTTGAGTAATATGTAAGTTTTTACTTACAAATATTGAAATGATTTAATTATAAGATTTAAGTGTTTAAATGACATAGTATACTGATTAATCTGATATTTTCTTTTCTGTAGGCCTTAGAAAATTCAATAGAGAACAAGTTCATATGTGATTTTGCGAAGAGACCTTTGTGAACTGTTAAATCATATCCGGTGTATTTCGTTAATTGATACAAATATCATACATAATATCATGATCATAGTATGGCAACAATAAATAGTGGAGTTTGCATACAGGGAGAATTGATTAATTACTATGGCAAAATTATTGAAATACTTGAAATTGAGTACCCTGCATTGCCAATAAAGCAAACTGTGATATTTAAGTGTTATTAGTTTGATCCAACTCCAAATATTGGTACAAAAGTGCATAGTCGATACAATGTAGTTGAAATCAATAAGCGAAGAAGATTTCGACATTTTGAACCTTTCATGTTGGCAATGCAAGCGATCTAGGTGTATTATGTCCTTTTCCTAGCTTACGACAAGATAAGTCAGATTGGTTGGTTGTTTGCAAAGTTAAACCTAGAAGTGTTTTAGGAGAACATCAGAATCACGTGAAAAAGGAGAACAGAAAATTGAAAGTGAAGCGTTTCAGGAAGAGACTTATGAAATAAATGCATCTATCATATATGAGGATAATGAATCTTTGAACGATCCATGTAATGAATATATTGAAATTTTATCTAGAGAGGATGAGGATGGCCAGAGATTTAAAGAAAAGCCTGAGTTTGATTCAAATTCTTCATAACAAGAAAATGATTTTTGATTTACAATTAAATGATGATAGTGATTAATTTGTGTTTGTAATTGAATATTATATGAACAAATCAATTATTTCCTTTTTAATATATTGTATAAATTATTGAAATAAATTTGTAATATTTCTACAAACTTCAATCAAATATTAATTTTAGGTTGAAATATGACACCAAAGAGAAGACAAGATATTTCGCGACCAAGATTCAGACTAAGATTTGGAGGTAATTACTATACAAGTGAAGGATCTTATGGTGTAGTAGCTGGAGATGAAACACCTCCTTCCCTTTCACCTACTACACTAGCAGATGAGGTTACATCATCCACCACTCTTACATCATTTACTACCCCTATACCGACAAAGATATCGGGAGTAAACAATAGAGATGAAGAAGAGAGGACCTGATGGATGAAAATACATCACAATTGTCAATAATATGTAAGTGAAAATACATTAACCTTTATATGTTTATAATTAAGTTGTAGGTGTAATTTTAAAAATAATATAAATGTATTTGTTTTTATATTAAGTTATTTCTATCTGGACTTTGTTCAAGAAACATGACATCGAAATGCAAGGAGAAGATTAATCCTGAGAGCTATGTATGGAAGAATATCTCTTAAGAGACAAAGGAATTTTACTATGACGAGTTTGAGATACTACAAAAATTATTATTTTCTTTTTTTAATTAACATTTTTATACATTAATTTGATAAATATTATTATATCAAAAGTATTTATCGAATATTTTTCCTTTTGTTACAGAAAGAATTTTTTTGGGATTTTCAATTTGACGGGATCATCTATAAAGTATAGGAGAGATGAGCGTGTACACATTATTGCGACTTTGTTGCTGCGATATATAAGGTGGGTGTACGACCGCCTTATATTTCTGAAAAAATATGGAGTCGTTGGCTGCAGTATTAGCCATCAAACATGGAAAACCAGAGGAAGAGAGTATTCCGTTACATGTTGGAGGATTTATTACCCACTAAGAGCATACAGAAAGACTTGTAAGTATCTACAATTTACAGTTATATTCTCATTTCTTTTCTTTACTATATTTTAATTGAATTTGATGTGTTAAAATTTGGAATGAAAATATATGTTTCTTGTTGAGAATGATAATGTTATAAATGTTTTGTGCCATATATGACTATATTTTTCAGTTTTTTAGTTCAACAGGAGTAGATATCATAAAAATATATGAAACTCTATTGAAATTTTTATAAATTCTAATTCACTTAAAATTAACATTTTATTCTTATGCAAGAAAAGTTTATGGGCATGAGATCTACACGCTTTCAGTTATTTCTGCACATTCACACTAAGAAGCCTGACAGTGTGACATTCGTCAACAATCGTTGTAGAGAACTCAATGTATGTGAAATTTATAGTTTAATATTAATAATGCTTAATAATTATAACTTACTATTATAAACATTGCTTTCTGATAGGACCAAATACAAAAAAGTATTGAACGGCAGTCTCAGCAATATGAAGATGTTGATGAGACTGAAACTTATCTTCATGCAGTGGATAGTAGGGACTGTCGTGGGAGGATATTTGACTTAGATTCATTTGCAAACAAATGTTATTCGTAATCCTTCATGTCCAGTACATCAACATTTGGTAGGCAACCCACAACCAATGAAGTGCAAGAGCTTCAGGGCACAGTGCAAATATTGGCGACTCAGTTGCAACAATCAATGGGAACAGTTTCAACAATCGATGCAATACATCGCTCAGCTCCGTCAGAAAGTGAATGAATTGAAAGGTAAGGGTAACATCTCATTGCACCAACCAGAATATCCACTATTTCCATATTAATAGTATACTTTTGGTTATTTAATTTATATTACAAATACTTATTATGTATAATGTAATATTTTTATTATCAATTAAGATATTTTAACTTTTAATCATCAATCAAAATTTTTATTTAAGCAAATTAAATATATACTATAAATTTATAACTATTAAAATTATACATTAATTATAATTTAAATATACTAACGATATATATTATATATTTTGATATCCAACAATGCCCCACCCAACCCCCGTGCCATTTTCCATCCATCTAATGGAAGGTGTACGTGTAATTTACATAGACCTCAGTTGAGTGGTCGAAAAGTAGTAATTAGGACTGACTAACTCACTGGTGGCTCAAATTTTGGTTAATGGCTCTGTTTCCAAAGAACTAGATGAAATGAATGATGTGATGGATCACTTGTTAGGAGTGATTGCTTAGTTCTGTTTCCAAAGAACTAGATGAAACGAATGATGTGATGGATCACTTGTTCCGAGTGATTGCTTAGTTTGGAAATAGTGGACCGCAGATTTAATTGGAACGAAATTAGAACTGAACCACACATCCTGCAGTGCAGAGCAGTGCCAGTGGTACCAATCTGAAGGCATGCCAAATTCTGATCTCTATTTACTGTAGATGGACGACCAAGTTAAGTCAATCCCAACTTTATATAAAACTTTGGTCATGATAAATTCTTATCAGTGTTAAAATTTTTAATTAAATAATTAATTTTTATAATCTTAATAATCAGTTTAAAACGTTAATTTTGTTAATGTTTTACTAATTTAATTAACAGAATTATTTTTACCTACGATAGACAAATTTTTACGTGAAAAATCACTAGTTAACTAAGTTTACGTTGATTAAAATATTCAATTCATAATACATACAAATTTTCCATAACTCATAACTCATATTACTCATAATTTATTTTATTTTAAAATACTATAAGTGAAGAAAATTGTAAGAACTCCTCCGTCAATCTATGATAAGCAGCAGCAAATCAAGCTTGGAAAGTGAAAGTACATGGTCAAGATGCAGGAAACCATTCACATAGGGGAACAGAAAGTTGTCAAAGAACTTTTTTCCAGGTTCGGGAGGTCTTATCATGAGGTTCAGCCCCGAAAACATCTTTCTCATCCCACCGACTACGAGCCCTAACCTCAATCTCGAAGAGACAGTCACTCCTTGCAAAACTTTCTACCACCTTCTGCTGTCATTTGACACAGCCGATGGGCACTGCAAAAGAAGGAGGATTCACAAATCTAGAAATGGCAAGTAACTTAAGGCCAGAACGGAAAGAGAAGAAAGAAGAATGACAATTGCTGTAATTATGTCGCAACTTTATATTATTGAAAATCTAAAGATTATTTTCCTCTAAAAAAGGAAAATGACTTTGGACAACGAGTTCAATTTCATAAATGTTAATTTGTTGAGGAGAGGAGACACAGATGAGTTGAGGATTTTAAAATAAAATGGGGTAACGAGTTATGGGTAGTAGTGTAACACCTAGCGATTACTTAGTTACGTATTTCGGATCGAATGTGAAAGGTCAATAAATAAATAAATGTAAAAAGTACCTTATTTCGATTTTATAACTTCAAACAAGCTTTTTGAAGTAAAAACGTGTGTGAATTCTTTCACTGGAACTGTTCACCGGAACGTGGTCAAAGTTTTTGTACAATTTTCTCAAAATATAAACTCTATTAACAGATCAGATAATCTTTATGCTTACGAATGATATGAGCAACTACAGAAAATCTTAATCTTTATATATAGCTTTCATATTAGGCTTTTCTATCACAAGCTTGATATAGGTCCGGTCTATACTGATCGGGATCTATTTTTTACTCAGACTTCGACCCACTAATTTAGATAATTTATTGGGTTACTTTATTATCTTTATTTGGATCAAATTATGTAACTTAACTGATAAATTATTTGAAAAGACCAAAAATGTAATTAAACATTGTCCAGCTTTATGTGAAAAATAAAAAATGTCCAACAAGTAGATTATGAGTATAGCTTTTGGGTATGAGTCAATAGTTGTGTATTTAGTCCATGTGAATACTTAGTTGACTATTAATTTTTCACATAAAAATTTATATGCCATAGAAAAAATAATTTTATTAGCTAATTAAGTAAAAAACTAATAAATTTAGTCAAAATAGCATAGAAATTTGTATGCCATGGAAAAAAAATTTATTAGCTAATTAAGGAAAATACTAATAAAATTAATACTTTGGTTGAGTTGTTCTAATTATTAAAAATTGACTACTCAATTAAAAAATTTAGTAACTGAATTGAAAATTTTTCAAAAGATTGTAATACTTTATAATATATTTTTCCCCAACTCTACACTTTTTATCCCATGCCTTCTTATAAAATTTTAAACCAAATTTTGATACTTCATAGTTCAAAATCAAAAGCCTTCATGCCTACTCATTTATTCCAATTTTAAAGTAGAGATCTGGTGTAATTTAAAGATGAAGAAGACTGCTATCTTAACATTAGTTGTTTTTTCAGTAAGGTGGATTTTTTAAAAGGACGAATTGTTGTTTTTTATTTATGAGTATGAGTAGTTGGTTGGAAACACTCTAGGTTTGGGGCCATAATTCAAGTGTTAGCACCTAAACTTGATAACACTCTTCAAAATATCAATATCCTAATTCATGATAAAAATAGGGAGAATTAGAGGGATTTCTTAAACTAAAGGTGATTTGAAATAATTATCAAATTATGAAATTAATTTTTTTATTTTTTGAATGAAAAAGAAATTCATTAAACAGAATCAACAGTTAACAAATTAGCCACATACACTAGAGGACTATCCTCCCAAACTACAGCTTCTGACATAGAAGCAGCTGCTTGTACAATAACATGGGCACATTGGTTCGCAGAACGCTTTACAAAAGATATGTTCACTTAGCCTAATGAGCGGATAAGAGAAATGCAATCAGAAATAATCAATCCTAAATTAGAAGTTAAGATATAATTTGAACCATTAATGATCTGGACCACATTTTTTGCATCAGATTCAACCTGTACATGACAAAACACCTTCCTCTTCAACCACGACAGCACCTCCCTTATGGCTAGAGCTTCGGTGACCTCCGAAGAAAAAGTCCCTTCCAATATGCCCGCACCAGCAGCCCGAAAATCTCTGGAACTATCATGCATCACCCAAACACGCTAAATTCATCCTTACTGATGCATCTACATTTAATTTCAGAAATCCATTTGGAGAACAAATCCACACCCCAGCTACATCAGTTCGTGCTAAAAGAGGAGCACCCACATCCTGCTTAATGTTCTTGGCTTGTTCAAACAATAGCATCATAGCATCCAATTTATCCAGCAACTTCTGTAGCAACAGAACACGACCTTCCTATAAGGATTGATTCTGAGCATACCATAGCCACCAACAAAATAAAGCTATCTTTGGGTGTTTATCCTTAGACCCTGTTTGGTTCCATTTTTTCCGTTTTTTGTTGTGATTTTTATAAAAAAATAAACCATTCATTAAACATGTTTGGACGAGTGTTGTTGTCGTTTCTAGTTTCTAAAACTAAAAAACCACAATAGGTTTACAAAAACGTAAAAAAGTCGATTTTTGTAAGATTTTAAAGCAAGGTTTCGTTTATTCCAAAACTGTTTCGGCGCCGATTCTTCTTCATTTTCAGGCTCTGTTATGATTTTTCTTTTTCTGGTTCAGGTTCTCTGTTTTTCTGTTTCTATGATTTCTGCTTTCGTATATTGCCACTGCTGCATTAACTGTGCTTGCTTTCATATCTCTTTTATTCTATTTCTGCGAGTATTAAACATGAAGGCCACACACAGAAACACTAGTTTTGTGAATCTCAAACTAGAGTACTCATTTTCATGTTTTCCATCTTCTTCTTTATTCTCTCTCTATACTGGCTTTGCCTCTCGTTTTTTCTCTCTCTAGTAAGGCCTTGCAGAAACCCTAAGGAAAGTTCAGGAACAAACCGAAACCACCATAATGTTGTTTACCTAGGATGATTTCAATCGGCTCTTGATGTTCGAGTAAACCCGTAAAACTGCCGAAGTTACCTATACCAAGGACCGTCTCGATGCCGATAACCTGACTAAGTGTGGTTGTGACGCCTTAATACCCCCTAGGAGGATATTGCGAGTGACACATACACACAGAACACATTGAACACGAAGCATTTCGAAACATACAAAACACTTTATACATACATTACCAGAATCTCAACAAACATACATCGCATGTCAAAATTTCCAAAAGTAGACTGAATTAAGTTTATTACAACCCATCAAAATAAAAATTCATGAGTTATAGACATCAAATACAAGTCCAAAAACAATCTTAAAATACATGTGAACAAAACAAAAATCAAACTCCTTTGGCTATTGCGGTTATCTTGTCCCAGTTCCTACGTCCCTCTTTCAGAACCTACACGGGGCAAATCCACCATGCTAAGTGATACAAAGGTCACATTGGGACTCGAACTTTCATCAAATTCTATCACCAATACCCTTTGCACGGCAGTCTCACTTAGTCCGTTTAAGCAAGACTCAGCCCTTAACGACCCTCGAAGTGTTTTACTCGCACACTCGAAGAAACAATGCTTAAGAAAGTAATAAGAAAAGATAGGCAACAAAGGAACAACAGAGATACAGCTAAACCAACCTTTATATTACTTTCCCTCAAAAGAATACAAGGAATGATCTCTCTCTGAATGAGTCAAAAGCAAAGCTCGAATGAGCTATATATAGGCATCTTGACTTGGAAGTCAAGTTACATTCAGAATCTCACTAAAACTGAACTACCAAGATTGTGCTAAGATCACGTCTATCCCTATCAGATTACATTACGTGGACCAATTAGATGACACTCCCATCTAAATAAGACTCTAACTGATAAGATAGAATCTACAAGATAACAGAAAGATAGAGTTTACATTTAACTAGGAAACTAGCATCCTTATCCTCGAAGATCTCCGCTATCTTCAGATGTTGTGTTCCACTGTAACTCTAACTCCTCGTCATCGCCACATCATTTAAGATCTCTCCACGATCTCTATTTGCTGATGATACAGTGTGATCTCGCTGAAGCCCACATAGCACATTGGCTCGATCCAATACTTCCCACAACAAATTCGTTAGTCGTGGTCCATCCATCTGAGCATACTCTAAGTCCTTAGTCCGTCAAGTCCTTAGCCTGGGCCGAGTCAATCTTCACTAGGTTCGAGACTCTACCAAAATTTGCACCAAGTCTGATCGTACTCGCCCACGTTTGTCTTAGTGTTTCTGCATGCCTCCCTCATGCAGGAATCCAGCTAACCTCCCCCCTAAGGCCCCTCATTGGAGGTTGCTGAGAAGTGCTATGAAAGTTAAGGGTCTAACAAACTACTCCCACCAGATGGATTTGACGTCCTCGTCGAATTAGTCTGAAGGTAGGCGTTTACCTAGTCTTCGAATTGCCACAAGGTTGTATCTTTCTCCCACGTAGCTTTCGCGACAGGTTTACTTTTTCACTGAATTAGGAACTCGGTCCGTCGGTTCTTCTTGTGTTGACCCATTTTTCGATGATCTAGGATCTTCTCCACTTGATCCTCAAACTATTTTCTCACAACCGGTAGCGCTCGCTTTACCTGACTCCTATTCGGATCTGATGCATCCTCATAATAAGGCTTAAGAAAACTTACATGAAAAGTAGGGTGTACCTTCAATCGTTCGGGCAACTTCAATCTGTATGCCACGTTCCCCACTTTGTGCAGCACTTCAAATGGTCTATCGTACTTTGGCACTAAACCCCTATGAACTTGCTTACTTGAGATCTTCTTCCAAATCTGCGGGGTTAGTTTCAACAAAACTTTATCTCCCGCATCAAACTCTAACGGTCTCCTCCGAAGATCCGCTTGCTTTTTCATCCGTCGAGAAGCTTTCCGAAGACTGTCCCTCACCTCATCCAATAGTTCTTGCTTCTCAATTGCAAACGTATGCACCGTGGGATATTTGCCACCTGTCCTTTGTTGAGCAATCTCTAATGGAGTGAGAGGCTGTTGTCCCAACACAATCTCAAAAGGACTTTTCTCCCTAGCCGAAGATCAGTGCAAGTTATAGCAAAACTATGCAATATCAAGTAAACTCAACCAATTACGTTGACTTGCACTTACATAATACCGTAAGTACTCCTCCAACAAACCGTTGATCCTTTCTGTTTGGCCATTAGTCTGTGGGTGATTTGCCGTTGAAAACGTCAAATCGCAACCCATTATATTGAAGAGGGACGTCCAGAATCGGCCTGTAAATCTGGCGTCTCGGTCGCTCACAATATCTGCTGGAACTCCAAAATACTTGACCACATTCTTATAGAACAACTCGGCCGCAACATCCGAGGGACAAGTCACAGGAGTTGGCACGAAGATTGCATACTTGGAGAATCTGTCAACCACCACCATGATTGATGCCATGTTGTCCACCTTTGGAAACTCACTAATGAAATCCATTGAAACTGACATCCACGGTTTCTCGGGGATGGATAAGGGTTGTAGCAAACCGGCTTCCTTCTTTTTCTCGGGGATGGATAAGGGTTGTAGCAAACCGGCTTCCTTCTTTCTCTCCAGCTTATCCAACTGACACACAAGACACATCTTGACGTAACATTTCACGTCATTCTCCATCTTCGGCCAAAAGTAAGAACGAAATAGGAGCGTTAGCATCCGTTGGACTCCTGGGTGACCAGCCTATTGTGAGTCATGCGTCTCCTTCAACAACTGTTTCCACAATCCACCAAAGCTCGGCACATAAACTTGACTACTCTTAGTCATCAAAAGCCCATCATCATCAAGCCAAAACTTGCGTACAACACCTTCCTTAACTTGAGAAATCAACTTACAGTACATGGTGCTAGTGGAACTGTTGCTTTGATTTGGTCCAACAGGTTAGACTCCACCCTCGTGACCGAATAAAGAGCTGCAAATTCCTCCTTCCTGCTTAAGGCATCTGCCACATTGTTGTGCCTCCCCGATTTATGCTCCCACACGAAGTCATATTCGGCAAGAAACTCCTGCCACCGGGCTTGTTTTGCGGACAACTTCTTTTAGGTCCTGAAAAATGTGTTAGCAACATTATCCGTTCGGACAACGAACCTGGTTCTCAATAAATATACTCGCCACGTCTCAAGGAAATGCACTACCGCAAGCATCTCCTTCTCGTGCGTCGAGTAACTCTACTCCTTACCATTGAGCTTTCGTCTCTCAAATGCTACCGGATGACCCTCCTGTATAAGGACTCCACCAATGGCTTTGTCTGACGCATCAGTATGTACCTCAAACGAAAGATCGAACACGGGCAGCTTCAGCACAGGTTTGGTTGAAATAGCGGCTTTAAGTTTCTCGAATGTCTCCGCACATGCACTCGACCAACACCACTCCTGCTTCTTCTTTAGCAAGTTCGTTAATGGCGCCGCTTTCTTGGAGTATCCCAAGATGAATCGCCTATAGTAGTTCGCTAGGCCGAGAAAACTTCGTAATTCTCTTACTGTCGTGGGACCTTGCCACTCAACTATCGCTTTCACTTTTCTCAGATCCATTCTGACCTGACCCTTGCTCACCACGTGACCCAAGAATCTGATCTCCAACTGAGCAAACTCACACTTCTCCATCTTCATGTAGAGCTTGTGCTTCCTCAGTCTTTCGAACACTCGCCTCAAGTGTTCCACATGTTCTGCCATGTTAGCACTATATACCACAATATCGTCTAAGTAGACGACTACGAACTCATCTAAGAACTCATACAACACATCATTCATAAGGTTGCAAAATGTAGCAGGGGCATTAGTTAATCCAAATGGCATAACTAAAAATTTGTAGGATCTATACCGAGTCACCTACGTTGTCTTCTACTCATCACCTTTGACTATCCGCACTTGCCAATACCCACTCCGAAGATCCAACTTAGTGAACACCTCAGCCCTTGATAACATGTCCATCAAATCCTGAACCAAAGGTACCGGATCCTTGTTCTTGATCGTTACCTTGTTCAGTGCTCGATAGTCCACACACATCCGAAGTGTACCGTTTTGCTTCTTCTAAAATAATAATGGGGCACCGTACGGGGCTTTAGATGGTTGGATAAACCCTGCCTCTAACAACTCACCAAGTTATTTCCGAAGTTTCGCTAATTCCATCGGGGACATCCTATATGGGGCACGTGCAGGTGGGATCGCTCTAAGAACCAACTCGATCCTGTGATCTACCTCATAACAAGGGGGAAGAGTTTTCGACAACTCTTTCGGCATCACTTATCGAAACTCCCTCAACAAACTTGCAACCTCATCAGGGACTTCTACCACTTGGTCTTCACTAATCTCCCACATAGCAGCAAGATAGGTCTCCATACCTTTCTTCAACCCTTTCTCTATGCTCGTGGCTGAAACATGTCCTTCCGAAGTTGTAGCGTCCGTCGTTCCTCCATCGAACCTACAACAATTCATGTAGAAGGAATTTCGATCATTCATCAACATCATACCTCCCAGACTTGGGTACAGCACCACCTTTGCTACTTTGAGAAAATCGGTCCCCAGTATCATCTCGAAATCCTCCAGTGGTATGATAATGAAATTCAGCTTGGCACGCCAACTTCCAATGCTGACTGGAACATTGTAAGCAATTCTCGCAACTGCTTGTGCCTTCCTCGCAGGGGTTTTAATCTTCATTGGTTCCTTGGACACCCTTATGCCCAACTTCCATACCATCCTTTCCGCTAAGAAACTGTGGGTCGCACCCGTATCATCCACCATTGCGGTCACATCTATCAAAGGGAACCGACTCACTACTAACCGCATTAAGCAAGGCGATCAGATTTAGTGCCGCATCTTCCAAATTTTCCCCATCTTATTCGGCAATCAGGGCGTTCAGCTTCTCCTTTCTCGGGCACTCTCTGGCAAAGTGTGGACTACCGCACAAGTAACAAGCAACCTTGCCTTTCTTCGAGGATGTCTCCCGTTCTTCGAGCCATCATTCTGCTTACTCTTGCCCTTGAAATCTCCCTTCTTGGAGTCTTTCTTTTTCTTCCCCTCGGTCTTTTCTTGTTGGGCTTGGCCTTTGCCCTTGAAAGAATTTGAGGAGTTTGCCTTAGAGTCTTTCGTCATTCGAAAATTCACCAAGGCATCAGCGGCCGCGATTGCAGCAACCACGTCCTTCACATTTTGCCTTCGTAACTCCATTTGAGCCCACGGTTGTAACCCAGATAGGAAATTTATCAGTTTGTCCTCATCTGACATATTTTCGATATCCAACATTAAAGAACTAAAAGACTTAACATAGTCTCTTACCGATCCATCCTGCTTGAGTTTCTTCAAGGCATCTCTCGCGAGCCAAGAAGTGTTCATGGGAAGAAACTGATCCTTGAGCTCCTTCTTCATCTGCACCCACGATTCCATTGGAGTTCTACCCGCACTGATCTCTGCAGAGGTCCTCGTCCTCCACCATAGCTTGGCATCCCCATCCAAGTAGATGGCCGTCACATTGACCTTCTCAGCATCGGGTACCCTAGCAGCCGCAAAGTACTGCTATATATCCCACAAGAAGTTCTCCAACACCTTAGCATCCCGCACGCCTTCGAACACCCTGGGTTCACGTACCTTCACAGAGGAAAGCTATGGTGTAGAGTTCTCAATCCGCTTGACATCAAGAGTTGCCACGGTACGCCTCAACACTATAATCTCTAGCTGGGTTTCCTCCTGTGCCTTCAGCATATCCACCATCTGTTGCTGCAACTGTTGGATCTGTGCCTCCAACATCTCAAATCGAGTATTGTGAGATGTGACCTCTTCCTCCCCTTGAGGAATCGGCCCAATGAGTTCTTCCACTCTAGACACTCGTTCTGTCAAGTTGCCTACTGCCATCACGAAATTTGGCTCTGATACCAGTTGATACAAAGGTCACCTTGGGACTCAAACTTTCACCGAATTCTATCACCAATACCCTTTGCATGACAGTCTCACTTAGTCCGCTTAAGCAAGACTCAGCCCTTAACGACCCTCGAAGTGTTTCGCTCGCATACTCGAAAAAATAATGCTTAAGAAAGCAATAAGAAAAGATAGGCAACAAAGGAACAACAGAGATACAGCTAAACTAACCTTTATATTACTTTCCCTCAAAAGAATACAAGGAATGCTCTCTCTCTGAATGAGTCGAGATCAAAGCTCGAATGAGCTATATATAGGCATCTTGACTTGGAAGTCAAGTTACATTCAGAATCTTACTAAAACTGAACTGCTTAAGATTGTGCTAAGATCACGTCTATCCCTATCAGATTACATCACGTGGACTAATTAGATGACACCCCTATCTAAATAGGACTCTAATTGGTAAAATAGAATATACAAGATAACAGAAAGATAGAGTTTACATTCAACTAGGAAACTAGCATCCTTATCCTCGAAGATCTTTACTATCTTCAGATGTTGTGTTCCACTATAACTCTAACTCCTCGTCATCGCCACATCATCCGAGATCTCCCCACGATCTCTATCTGCTGATGATACAGCGTGATCTCGCCGAAGCTCACATAGCACACTGGCCCGATCCAATACTTCCCACAATAAGTCCGTTAGTCGTGGTCCATCCATCCGAGCATACTCTAAGTCCTTAGTCCGTTAAGTCCTTAGCCTGGGCCGAGCTAATCTTCACTAGGTCCGAGAATCTACCAAAATTCGCACCAAGTCTGATCGCACTCACCCACGTTTGCCTTAGTGTTTTCGCATGCCTCCCTCATGCGTGAATCCAGCTAACCTCCCCCCTAAGGCCCCTCATTGGAGGTTACTAAGAATTGCTCCGAAGGTTAAAGGTCTAACACTAAGCATATAGCTTAGTGAGTAATAACTAATCTATGGATAAACTGACAACTTAGCATATTGAATCATGTAATAGCATATACATGCGTTATACAATAAATCAGACATAATGTATTCAAAACAGACTTTATAATTAACAGAACTGAACATCACAAGAGAGTATAAACCCTTCAGAATCAGAACGTAATAATGTTTAAGTCATAATCAAACATATGTCAGAATCATAAAACCAGATAACTGCTAATCCATCAACAGAAGTAGGTAACGGGACTTATACAAAAGAGACCGAAGTCTTGACACCGAAGTGTCTCAGAAAGACCGAAGTCTCGACACCGAAGTGTCAATATCAGAAGACACCGAAGTGTCAATAACAGAAGACACCGAAGTGTCAATAACAGAAGACACAGAAGTGTCACAGAAGCAGCTGCAGACCCTTCTAGGCAGGCATGCCGATTTACCCACAACTAGGACTTGACAGTTTTAAAGCCAAACAAATTCATTTCATGTTCAACATAATTAGGCAATCATTTCTTTCATGCTAAAATTCAAACATATGAATCTAACAGCTTTGCAAATCATTCAAACATATCACATATTTACAGCTTTGTAAATCACTCAATGATCCAAATCAATAGCAACCAAAATAGTCAAAGCAAAACTATCAAAATTTGCTTACTGAATTTCTAACACAATTGACCAACTAAATTACTTACAAATATTACCATATAAAATTACTTACAAAACTCCCTTATTGCATATTGCCTCGACGTCCTGGCAACATGTGGAATTGGTCGCTCGATGGGTTCCCCTAAAATATTTAATATAAACACATATCATTATTGTGCACAATTATGAATTCAATTAGACACATTCATGTATATTGAAAGTTATACTCAAAAGATTTCATATTGTTCTTAAGCTTCAACAGAATTCTTATCTCAACTTCCAATCAGATTCTGAAATTCCTAGAGGCAGAATTAGAATTTAATCTCTTCATAAAATTTGTGGCCTTATTTTTTTAGTTTACTCCAAATTAAAAATCACTTCATTTAGATAAATACAGAGAAAGTTATGCCCAAAATACTGAAACATATCCTAGCTGTCAGGAAACTTCACCGCGGTGACTCAAAAGTTGACCCCGGCGAACTTTCCAGAGAGCAAAATTCTTTGTAATTTTCTTAAAAGTTTATCGCGGCGAACTCAAGAGTTGGCTGCGGCGAACTTTCACATAAATGAAATCCTTCAGGTTGGCCGTGGCGAACTAAAGAGAGTTGGCCGTGGTGAACTTCATTCTTTAAGTTGGCCTCGGCGAACTTTGACAGAAGCATACTTCATTTTTCAGATTTTCTCACTTTCATCTTATTCAATGAAGACATATTACACTTAAACCAATTCTTCTACTTCCATTTCAGCTCATCACAACTCAAACAAATCAAATCTATATTCAAACACTAAAAACCGATGCATGCACTTGAAATCATCTTCAACTTTCTCTCTCTACTATGTATTTTCATTCTTACTACATTTGTTTCATCCATTTTCTTTTCAAATTATTTAACACCCAAAAATCTCATATTCAATTCCAAATACTCTGACTACTATCTTTATACACTCACGACCTGAAATCCTTACGCAAGTTATTCAGTGAATTCATTCACCGAGACCATACTGTATAACTTCCCATGCATGTATATATTTCCAACGTACAAGTTTTCTCCAAAACAAAACAGAGTATCCATATTTATCCATTCTCATAATTTCTGCATCATCTTCATTCTACTCTAGTTACCACCAGTATTTCAATCCAATTCATGAATTATCAAAATACCATAAAAACATCACCAAAACTACTTACTTGGTTCAGCTCAAATTTCAGCTATGAATGTTCTCGGTGGATGAAGAAAACCAAGAATAACAGAATAAGCACTCTCAAAGAAATGAAATTCTCACTTTGAGGTAAGATTCAAAAGCCAATTTCTCAACAGAATCAGTTTGGTATTTTCGGGGAGGAAGTAAAACAACTCAATGAAGAACATGTAAGCTGCAGAAATACATGTACCGACGTGGGTTACTATTAATTTGACATTTGGTTATATGCATGTGAACCATTTGTCCTTCATACAAGCTACCACATTTCTCCAACATGTCAAGTCATTTGTCTCACAATGAATGATGCCACATGTCAATCTTTAATCAGTCCACATGTCATACTAGGATTTGTCCAACTTTTAATATTTTTCTAAAATTCAACAAAAATTCCAAAATACCGAAAATATTTCCAAAACTGCCAAATCATATTTTATTCATGTTAATAACTCAATTATATCTGGAATGTCATAAATGCATGCACAATTATAGGTATGAGTCCAAAAATGTATATGCACAAATAAGCAAAAACCCAATTATGCCAAGCATACAATGCATTGAAATTCCTTAATAGTCTAACCCCTAATATGGGGTGTTACAATTCTTCCCTCCTTAAGAAATTTCGTTCTCAAAATTTACCTGATCCGAATAGTTGCGAATACTGAGCTTTCGTGGTTTCTTCGAGTTCCCACGTTGCTTCCTCAAGTCCATGATGTTGCCAGAGTACCTTTACCAAAGGCACTGACTTGTTCCTGAGCTGTTTAACTTCTCTGGCTAAGATAGAAATTGGTCCTTCTTCATACGACAAATCTGGTTGCACTTGAATTTTTTGCACAGGAATCTTATGTGTAATATCAGACCGATATCTTCTCAATATAGAAACATAAAATACATCATGTAACCTGGCCAATTCTTTAGGAAGAGCTAATTGATAAGCTACTGGTCCAATTCTTTTCATAATTTCATAAGGACCAATGTATCGCGGACTAAGCTTACCTTTCTTCCCAAACCGAAGTACATGTTTCCATGGTGATACTTTCAAAAACACCTTATCTCCTACCTGATACTCAATATCTCTTCTTTTTAGGTCAGCATAGGATTTCTACCGATCACTGGCAGCTTTCAACCTTTACTAAATAATCTGAATCTTTTCTTCAGTATCTTTTACAATTTCTGGCTAGATCATTTTGTTTTCACTCAACTCATTGCAACATACCGGAGTTCTACACTTCTTACCATACAATGCTTCATAAGGTGCCATGCTAATGCTCGTCTGATAACTGTTATTGTAATCAAACTCCATCAAAGTCAGATAATTATCCTAACTCCCGGGAAACTCCAACATACAATTCCGCAACATATCTTCTAATATCTATAGAATTCGTTCAGATTGTCCATCTGTCAGGGGATGGAAAGGAGTACTAAACTTAACCTTAGTACCCAATGCTTTCTGTAAACTTTTCTAGAATCTCGAAGTAAATCGAGGATCACTATCTGAAATGATAGAAAATGGTACACCATACAGTCTTACTATCTCATTTACATACAAATCCACAAGCCTATCCAAAGAATAGTCAGGACAAACAGGCAAAAAATGAGCAGATTTGGTGAACTTATCTACAATCACCCATACAACATCATACTTCCTTTGAGTGAGAGGTAGTCCAGTGACAAAATCCATGATAATGTTATCCCATTTCCATTGAGGAATAGAAATAGGATGTAACAAACCAGATGGGACTTGATGCTCAGCTTTAATCTGCTGGCATGTTAGACATTTTGCTACATAATCCACAACATCCCGTTTCATACTTGACTACCAGTAATACTGCTTTAAATCCTGATACTTCTTGTTTCCACCTGGATGTATAGTAAATACTGTATTATGAGCCTCAAACAATAACTTCTTCTTTAATTCATCATTATCTAGCACACACAGCCGATCCTTATAATACAGTTTACCATCACCTTGCACAGAAAAATCAGCCTGTTTACCTTCCTGAGTAGCCAAGATAAGTTGTTGTAACTTATCATCAACTCTTTGAGCGTCACAAATCTCTTGTCCCAAAGTAGGACTTGCTTTCAATTGAGCCATCAAAGCTTCATCAAATCCCAGTTTCCATCCATTCTACTTAAGTGATAATGTTGAGATGGTCTTTTGACTCAAGGCATCAGTTACAACATCAGCCTTACCCAGATGGTAGTCCACAATACAATCATAGTTTTTAAATTATTCCAACCAATGCCGTTATCTCAGATTGATTTCCTTCTGGGTAAGCAGAAAATTCAGACTCTTATGATCTGTGAAAATTCTACACCTTTCATCATACAGGTAGTGTCACTAAATTTTTAAGGCAAACACTACTGCTGCAAGTTCCAGATCATATGTAGGGTAATTCTGTTCACGAGTCTTTAGTTGCCTAGAGGCATAAGCAACTACCTTTCCTTCCTGCATCAAAACACAACCTAAACCAATTCTAGATGCATCAGTATACATAAAATACTCCTTGCCAGAAGCAGGTTGTACTAATACAGGAGCTTCAGTAAGCATACTTTTCAATTGATCAAAGCTACTCTGACATCTATCAGACTATTCATACTTCACTCTCTTTCATAACAGTTTAGTTAAAGGGGATGCTATCACCGATAATCCCTTAAAAACTGACGGTAATAACCAGCCATACCTAGAAAACTTCTCACTTCTGTTACATTTCGTGGTGGCTTCCAATTAACTAGGATCAACCCTAATTCCTTTAGAAGAGACAACATGCCCTAAAAGGGATATCTTTCGAAGCTAGAAATCACACTTACTCAGCTTAGCATACAACTGTCTTTCCCTCAGAGTCTGTAATATAATTTGGAGATGCTCAGCATGATCCTGCTCATTCCCAAAATAGAATAGGATATCATCAATAAACACTACAACAAACTGGTCCAAATAAGGCCTAAACATTTTATTCATCAGATCCATAAATGCTACTGGAGCATTAGTTAACCTGAATGGCATTACTAGGAATTCATAATTTTCATAACGGGTCCTAAATACAGTCTTCGGTACATCTACATCCTTTACCCGAAGTTGATAATACCTCAATTGTAGATCTATCTTTGAAAACACTCCTACATCTTTCAACTGATCAAATAAGTCTTCAATCCTTGGCAATGGATACTTATTCTTCACTGTGACTCTATTCAATTGCTTGTAATCGATGCACATCCGTAGTGTGCCATCCTTCTTCTTAATAAACAACACCGGTGCTCCCCACGGTAACACACTGGGTCTAATAAACCCCTTATCCAGAAGTTCTTGTAATTGCATCTTCAACTCCTTCAACTCAGTAGGAGCCATTCTATACGGTGCTCTGGATATAAGAGCAGTGCCAGGTATAACTTCAATAGATAACTCCACATCTCTTTCAGGAGAGAGTCCAAGTAATTCCTCAGGAAATACATCTGAAAATTCATTCACTATAGGAATGTCAAGCAATTCATCCTTACTACCCTCCTTCTGGGAATCAAGCACAAAAGTTAGATAAGCTTTACATTCCTTCCTGAGGAGCTTTCTAGCTTGCATAGCAGATACCACATTAGCTAAGGAACTAGTGCAGACGCCATGTAATACTATCTCAGACTGATCGGGTCTCTTAAACATAACTGTCTTAGCATTGCAGTCAATTACTGCCCGATGCTTAAATGACCAATCCATACCCAGAATCAAATCAAATTCATGAAATGACAATTTAATCAAATCTGCTAAATACTCAGTTCCTTGAATCATAATAGGACAATTATTAAACACCTGATTAACTGACACACTACTACCCAGAGGACTGGTCATATATATGTCATACTCTAACTGATCTATAGGCGCCTCCATATCAAACATTTCTCCAACACAGATATACGAATGAGTAGATCCAGGGTCAATCAATGCATGCATTTCATAATTAAAGAGAGAAACAATACCAGCAATGACATCCGGTGCATCTTGATCCTCACGAGCTTTCAGTGCATAAGCTCGATCCGAAGCAATAGGCACAACTGGTCGATCTACTGTTTTCGATTGGTTATTCTGATTCGGTCTATTTTTTCCAGATCCTCCTCGACCTTTACCACGTCCTCTGTTCCCAGCAGACGCATGAAAGACCTCTCGACTGGCTTATGATATGTCTGAGCCTGGTTGAGAGGACAACTGGCTATCTTATGCTCAATACTACCACAACAAAAACAGGCTTCTGTAGCCCTTCTGCAAACACCCCAATGATGTACAGAACAATCAGGGAATTTCATCGTTCAGAACCTCGGCCTCCAGACGACCCCCTACCAGAAACAGCCCAAGAGGAAAAGTTTTGTTGCCTTTCCCGTGTCATAGATCTCTGAGTATTTTTCGGTGTAGAAGTAGTACCTTCCTGGCTCCATTTTCCCAAAGACTGGTGTAACATCCCGTTTCCATATAACGGGTTGAACCATAGAAATGGGTATACGTGAGATCAGTCGGAGAAATTAGGAAAACACATCTCATGCTCATGCATTTGTGAGCAGTGATTTTTGCACATGAACAATATCTGTACATGCATTCATGACATTTTTCCGGTATAATTGTGAATAAATGGGGATTTTGAAAAAATAGGGTTTGAGTGTGTAAAAATTGAGTTGGAGAGGGTCATTAGGGTTTTGAGATTTTTAGAGAATTATAGAAATTTTCTGGGAATTTTTCGGGATCATTTTCGGACCTGGAAAACTACCAAACGACAGAATAAGGGTTTTCTGGTAGAGAAAATGACTGTCCAATGGCACTGGAAATTTAGATTTATGAAATTAAGAAATTTTGAATTGAGCCATTGGAATTTTAGAGAGAAATTGGAAATTGAATTGGAAGAAAATTTAGTAAATCAATGAGAGTGTGACATGTGGCAAGTGACACATGTCACTTGCCTAACATGCCACTTTTAGTGCATTAAAAAAATGATTTAGTGGTCTTCTTGAGTTTTCTTTCACGAATCTTCCATTTGGTCTTCTTCTTTGCTTCTTTTATCAAAGTGATAAGTGTTTTGAATGAAATCTGTAGCTTCTTCTCTTTGTTCTTCTTTGATTTTTGCTCACCTTCTTCCACTCTTCTACACCTTGACCTTGTCTTCTCTTCTTGATTCACCATACATCCTAAAC
>JANQBM010000003.1:17747478-17761873 GCA_025594535.1 Erythroxylum domingense
TGAGATGTGGTAATTTACCACATCTGGACCCGTTTCTTTGGTCCGACCCGTTCTCTGGAAACGGGATGTTACATTTTATTCCTGAGATATGTTATTCTCCATAAAATCATCTTTTCATTGTTGAATGCATTTTATATGGATTGAATCTTCATATAGTGGAGTTTCGTGATTGGGAAAATTTGTGGAAACACAGTTTTTCACGTTGGTTTATTAAATTGCACCATTCAATTGGATAACATAGGGTACAGAAGTAGGGAATAGATTCATCACAAATATTTGTTAGAAGTTTTCCCATCTGGTGGACAACAATTAATTTTTTTAATAGTTTTAATAATTTATCTATTAAGTAATGTAAATTTGATCCGGATACAGATAATAAAGTGGCCCGATAAAAGATTTGGGTTATAATGGATGGAAATTTAGTAGAAATATAGACTCCGATCAGTACAGAGCGGACCCATATTGAGCCTGTAATGGGGAGACTCGATATAGACGCTATATATAGAGGTTATGGTCTTCTGTAGATGTTGTGACAAATCGTCAACATAGGATACTTTGGCCTATTCAGAGGTTTATGTATACATCAAGACTTTAATGCGTTATGATGAACAATTCTCATGAAGGTACTTTAATTCGTTATGATGAACAATTCTCATGAAGGTCTCGATGGATTCGTGCTTGTTACGGCTTCGGAAAGCTCCTTCAAAAGTTATGGAACCGAAATTAGGTATTTCTACAATTCTTCGTTATGTAACTAAGACTTTTGTTATATGTTACATGTGATATCAGAGAGGTTACGTGATCGGGTAGTTAAAAATGAAGTTTTTTGGTTTTTCTCCGTAAGGGTTTCAGAGAATAACAATCCTCAAGTTCGTGATGTGATAAAATAACGTTCTAATTAATCTACGCTCTTCTTCAGTACAATCATGACTTGTTCTGTCATATTTTTATGTTAGCTAGATAAAAAATGCAATAATGAGTTCACTTACCTGGTAATTAATAACTAGAAATGTGATGGAAGTGAACAGAATTATTGGAAGCCTAGTCTATATATTGTACTCGAGCCCCTATTCCCACTGTATTGTCATTTTCTTTCATAAAAATGAAAGCCTCAACGGTGGACTGTGTTATGATAAATTGTCGTAGTGAAATTCGGTCTCTTTTTTTTTTATTACAAAGGAAACTGAACTTATAACAAACTAACTAATACAGTGCTTTGTAGTACACTGCTCCTTGTTGGACCCCGTGAATAATCTCCAAAGCTGACTGCGGAGGCTCCTAAAGAAAATGAACTCCTGGGCTAGCTAGGACTACGAGGGCTGTCAGGTTATTCGCGCACTGGTGCTCTTCTCGATGCACATGTTATAGCTGCACTTCCTAATCTCGTTGGAGTAAGCTACGGGTACCTGACAACAAAAAATTATTAACGTCAACCACCGTATTGGGTGAGGAAAAAAGGTTAACGACTTCTAAGGAGTCCACTTCGACCATGACTCGGCGGTATCCTAGCAACCAAGCCAAAGTGAGGCCCGAGTGGACTCCCCAAAGTTCTGTCGTAAGTGAAGAGCTTCTTCCAAGGTGCTGAAGAAAACCCCCACACCACTGTCCATGCCAGTCCCTAATGAAACCACCAGCGGTAACTATAGACGAAGCTTGCTTGACCACTCCATTTGTGTTGATTTTAACCCAGTCTTCAAGCGGCTTGGTCCACGCTACTGGACTAACCACCGGTAGATCCTGAGTTGAAAAACATAACTTTCTATTGCCCTTGCCCTGACTATCCACTTTACCAACTCCATCACTGCTTGCGTTTCATCTTCCGACCAAACGAAGTCGACTTCAAAAAGACTTTTATTATGCCAATTCCAAAGCATCCAGCATGCTACTCCAAACGTAGTAACCCATTCCCCTTGCATCATCGGAGTCTGTTTCATGAGATTGGATTTCACCCAACTCTCCTCATTCTGGAGAAAAAAGTTTTAATTGACCACTTCCGGGGGAAACCTAGTCTAGAAAGCTTGAACTCTAGTGCAGTCTCGAATGACATGGAGAGTGGACTATTCTTGTCCACATATGCGACAGTTGCTATCCGTTGCATATGACGCGCCACTCTTTGCTGGTTAGTCAGGAGCTTTTTCGTGGTCATTAACCAGAGGAACGCTCTGATCCTCTAGGGCCCTACCCATTTCCAAATTAAGTCCCAGAGATTTACAGAACTATACGTGACAGTCCCTTCTATTAAATCATAGGCCAATGCCACTGTGAATCTCCAATGTTCAGTTTGCCCCCATCTCATGGTATCTTCCGAATGAGGCTCTGTGCTCCGAGTTAACTCCACAATATCCATGCAAACAGTGGAAGGAAGGTATTGTTGGATCAAATTCCACTTCCAAGTTCCATCCTCGTTCTTTATTTCTGCAACTTTAGTGTAAAGGACACTATCGGGTACTGTCGCGGTGGCTACCGAAATTAGCGGTCCCCAATCTTTCACCCAATTATCGAGCCAAAAAGACATGTGTCTACCATCTCCGAGTTTCCAGTAGATACCTTGGCAAAAAAATTTCCAATTTGCCGCAATTCCCCTCCGAAAGCTTGAAGCCCCTGGCCTGTCTATAGCGTCGGGGATGTGGTAAGGGTCTATACGATAGTTAGCCCTTAAAATTCGGACCCATAAGGCTTCCGAATGGGTAAGCAAGGCCCAGCCCATTTTAGTTAACAAAGCATCATTGGAAGTTCTAATGCGCTTGATGCCTAGTCCCCATCCTTTTTATGCTTACACATCGTTCTCCAATTAACTAGGGGAAATTTCCTCTGCTCTGCTATAGAGCCCAAGATAACGACCCTCATGATGCGCTCTAAGTTGTCACAGAGTCTACGCGGTAATCAAACTGTTTGCATCGTGAAAATTAGGAGGGCCGAGATCATAGACTGGGTTAAAGTGACTCGTCCGGCTATCGACAACTGCTTGGCACGCCACCCTGATAGTGTATTTTGTGCATTATCTAGGATATGATGATAAGTATTTCACGAGGTACACTCATGGATCAAAAGCACCCCTAGGTATTTGCCAAAATTGTTTGTACTCGTAATGCTCAGGGCTTGACTGAACCGGCGCGCGGTTACCGGGGGAACGTTCTTGGAGAAAAAAATATTCGTTTTAGTTGTAATAACCTTTTGACCAGATGCCTTACAGAACACCTTCAGGGTTCTTGCGACGACTTGCATTTAGATTTCTATAGCTTCAGCGAACAGAACTAGGTCATCGACAAAGAGAAGGTGGGACAGTGGGGGTCCTGTAGCGCTCAATTTGATCGGATGCCAGTGACCTTGTTCCATTTCTCTCAAAATAAGATGGCCTAGTCGCTCCATACAAAGGACAAACAGGTACGACGAGAGCGAGTCACCTTGTCTAATCCCCTGAGATGGGTTGAAAGGCTCCAACACTGTGCCCTGTCAATTCACCTGTATGAATACCGTCGTAATACACTGTATAATGACCCAGATCAGATGTTCCGATAATCCGATCTCTACTAAGGTGTTATGAATAAAATCCCACCTAAGTCGATCATATGATTTTTCCAAGTCCAATTTGATCGCTAGATACCCCATTTTCCCTGTCTCCTTTCTCATCGAGTGAATGGCTTCCTGGGCTATGATGATATTATCAGTGATTTGACGGCCCAGGATAAAACTGCATTAGTTCTCCTTCACTAGAAAATCCAAGTGGGTCTTCAATCAATTAATGATAACTTTGGAGAGAATTTTGTAAGTCACGTTGCAAAGACTAATCAGCTTGAACTGGGTGATATTTGTCGGGGAGGGATTTTGGGGGATTAGGACCAATAAGATCTGATTCAGATCCTTTTCCCATCGTTCCTTCCTGAAAACTGCCTGGATATACTCTATCACTTTGGGGCCGACCCTCCCCCATCTGGTCTCTTTTACCTCTGAAGAAAAAGAAGCTGGGATGGCTACGTGGAGTTAGTATACTGTCATTCTTGGCAGGGATTAGTGAAAAACCAAAAAAAGGGAAGTATACTTACAGATGTTGGAAACCAACCTTATTGAATCACAGGACACAACAAAAAATAAAATTGTTAAGATTTTTGATAGCATCACAATAATTAAATAATTTTAAGAGTACAAATCATTAAAAAAATCAGACCTCCATTAAAATTCCTATTAAAATCTTTTCCATATATCAACTATGAGATGTTCACGCATTCAGCTTTTAACAGTATCCACGAAGTATTAAAAAAGAAACTCAACTCTTTGAGAGGAAAATTAACAAGAATGCTAACTCCCTTATGCTTGTTTCTATAAATAGAAAATGCATTAGAGTTTTAATTTTTATTAAAATTAATATTTCAATTGTAATTAAATTTAAACTACTATTTATGTGTGACATATTAGATTCCTAATATTGGCAATAATTATAAATTCTAAATCTAATTCATAATTAGAATTAGAATTAGATAAATTTAAAAAAATTAATTTATCTTTAATTTGTCAATTAAATAATTTATAATCATAGATCAAAATTGACATCTAGTAACATATCATGACTAACCAAATATTAGGAATGTGAAAGTAGTTTGACTTAACCTATCCATACATAGTTATGATGTATAATTTAATCATTTCGTCATCTAATGTTCCAATTAGATTGAGTATAATTTAGTCCTTTTAAATCTAATCATGTTTGTTCTTGTTTGATTAATAATTAATAATTAATTTATAACTGATATTTAAAAACAATTTTCACATGTCAACTCACTTTGGCTAAAGAATTCCTTAAATCACTACTAATCAAGAACATTAATATATTCTCTCTAATTACTTTAGAGTGACGAATCTTTTATTGACTTTCTTAGTTATCTTCATATAGTTGATATTGTATCCAAGTACTACGACTAAGCTATCCTAAGTAGGACAAGCCATAAGTAGTATCAAAACACAACAATTCTCACATGAGATACTTTAGTAATCTCAAGTCCGAAGATCAATTATACAACCATCATAATGAGAAAATTCATTGACATATAAGTAATATTTTATTTAAGATTCTCATAATCGGATCAGTTTAGTATTCTCTAATAACTATTCATACATTTGTTTACATAACTCTGTCATTTAATTTATGGAATCAATTACTTTCTTCATAAAAAAGAAATATAAAATGTGCTAGTTTTACCATTTCATCAATATCCTGTCTTGAGGAAACTATAACTAGAAACAATTTGAGAATAATATATAAATGCAAATTGAATCTCATAATTATAACTCATCATACTTTCAATTACACAGTAATCATTATAAAGATTTTACCTTTAGTACTAAAACATTAAATATAATTAAAATAATAAATAAAGATAATGAATGCCTTTATTAATTAAAATAATAGTTTCATTCATAAGATTACAACAACCGATCGACCGCGAATGGAACAACCGATTGATTGTGAGGGTAAAAGCTAATAATCTCTCTTTAAAGTTAATCGCCTATATATCTTATATCATATCCATCCATTTGTTTGTATATCCATCCATTTGTTTATTCGAGACAATGAGTTTGTGAGAGGATCTGCAAGATTATCTTTAGTGAGAGTTTACTCTAATGTTATATCTTTTTACTCCACTATTTCCTTGATCATGTAAAACTTCTCAAGCACATGTTTAGACCTTTGATGAGACCTTAGTTCCTTTGGTTGTGCAATGGCAAAATTGTTGTCACAATACAATACTATAGGCTCAAAAATGCTAGGAACCACTTCAAGTTCAGTGATGAACTATTAGATCTAAACCGCTTCCTTTACCTCCTCTGATACTAAAATGTACTCTTTCTCAATCATAGAATCTGCAACAATTGGTTATCTAGAACTCTTCTAACTTACTGTACCATCATTTAGATTAAAGATGTACCCTAACTATGATCTCCTATCATCTGGATCTGATTGAAAACTAGCATCTAAATACCTATTAACTCTTAATCCAGCTCCTTCATAGACCAAGAAAACATTTGAAGTCCTTAAGTACTTTACGAAGCTTAAGTACTTTGAAAAGCTTAAACTAAAAGACTACAACACCATATTAATGCTCAATTCATGGTCCATGACAAACCTAATTAGCCTAATTTTTCACTATATTCACATTTTTAGCACGTGTAGCTTCATTGAAGATCCTTCTGCCATCTTGCATCGAAATAAAGTGGTAGAAAAATGATACATCTCCACCCTACTTTGTACACCAAACAACTCCTTAAGATGCAGAATTACAGGACGAGCATCAATGTTTTCATGATGCCTCTAAAGCTCGAGAGACATTCTAGCCAATATCACGCATATAGCTTGTTCAACGAAATCAATATAACGTTGATATCTCTCTTAAACCTCATCAATCTCATTAGAACTAGGCTCTGGTGGAATAGTAGTGTCATGAACATACAACTGCTTTTCTTTCCTAAAAATAATTCTCAAGTTGCAAAACCAGTCTTAGAAATTGGGTCCCGTTAGCTTGTTAGTATCCATGATACTTGTCAACAACAAATTGGTACTCATCTTCTTTGAAAATTAAAAAATATAAAAGGATTTTAATAAATATTTAATTACTCCCACTATTTTATTCAAAATAATATCCATCATTATTAAATTGAAAAATTATCAAATATTTCCCAATGGGCTAGGATCTCATTAAAAAAAGTTGATCTTGAGTTTGCTTAACAAACCAACTAAATTTAAATTAGGTAGATAACAACTTTTTCAATCACATCTTATGTGACTCCTAGATTCGTTGAGTGACAAAACTTTGCTACAATTTATCTTATATATTATTCCTGACCTTGCCTCTAAATTCATATGATCATAAGTTTGCTTATCTGAATCATACAAATTTAGTTAAATTGAACCTATTAATTTAAGATAAAACATAATCAGGTTAAAAGGGCCTTGAATTTACTCAAAAAGCGTTATAATAAACAAAACTCTAGTTTGATTCGTAAATAATGGAAGACAACTATCATGTTCTTAACATGTATTTAATGTTTAATTGAGAGATTTAAAATTTTAAAAATTTAGATCTCATTAAAATTAATATAATCTTATTGTATTAATAATTTCTGACATAATCAAATTATGAAAGAAATAATTTAAAACCTTTGTTTGATTCTAATTACTGATTTGATAACTAATTTAATTTAATAATTCAACTCTTTAAATTTTAAAATAATCCTAATAAACATAATCATTTGAAAACAATTTCTCACACCGAGACCTCGAAGGGCACACAAGGAAGTATGACACCAAAGACTTAACCAACACCGTTGGGAAAATCTGACTCTTAGGATAAGTCAGATGACTACTGTGGACTAATCAAGGGAACTATGTGAATTCCTGTAAGTTCCAGGTATGATAGACAAGACACAACACCCTTTCACGCCCTCTTTGGCTCTACGGGCTCAACTCTCATCTTTCCTCTTAGGAACCTTACAGTCACACCACACACCTACCCCTTTCGAACCAACATAGTTGTACAACAAGGAAAATCTTCCCTGTTAACATCATAGTTTCACAGCGGAATTGTTTGGGACAGTTATAGACTAGTTTAAACTTTCTGATACACAAGATCCTCAAAAGAGGCAAGTGTAAAGCATACTTGTCTCTGCACCAAAACAGAATAGTAACATTATAAAGGACTTAAGCTTTCAGGGAAGAGAGAGAGAATTTAAACACCCAAACTCAAATTCATATTCATAGACACACTCTAAAACTAACTTACAACTTGCTTACAAAAGAAGAGGAGCCTTGCTTTTATAGACGAAGCAAGGGTGACAAAAGTAATTCAACTCAAAGATATAATCATGGCAACTTTAGAAAAGTAAAGTACAATGATGACTCTTTATCAAAGCTACTTTGATAAAGAAACTACTTTTCAAAAGTAAATAGTGCAAAAGTAAACTACTTTTTACAAAGTCTTAAAGCAAACAGTATTACAACAAAAAAGGAATCTTGGAATAGTGGTTGTGAGGACCATAAAGAAACCTTTAATACCAAATTTTCTTTAAGGACAAATTCCTCAAAAGATATGTCTCCTGATGTGAAGAGGATCCAAAGCATCCAGGACATTATTTGTCACGAATAGATTCGTGCCAAAATTGAAGATTAGATGGAGAGTCTAGATCACTTGATAGGTCTTTTGTCTTTTACTAGGACTGAACTCACATTGATGGAGTTGATGCAGGAATTGATCTAACTCAGCTTCATTAGGACTGTAAGAGTCATCATTAAGATTTTGAGCATCCTGAAAAGCAGAGTTGTATGGTTGTGATGGTCCTGCAATATTAGAGAATGTTTCTTTTGTGTCATATTGAGGACTATTAGGACCAGGCATATCTATTTCTGGTGCTTCTGGTTCACCAAGAATGAATTCTCCAAGATATGGTCCAATAGACGTGGATAGAACTGGTGTCTCAGGAAAATGATTCATCTCTTTGAGAAAATCTCGAAGAGCTAGCAAAACATTATTCTGACGTCATGGCCAATACAGAGATGTGTGATAATATTGACTACATGGCTCGGTATAAAGAACACTAGTGTAATGTTCATGATATGGACGATGAATGACATAGAAGCAATGGGTAAATTGTCATCTTACAGAAGATGTTCACAGACGATGTTGTGAAATGATATTAGAACATTGTTGTTTCCAGTGGTCCAAAGGTTGGAACCATTCAAGAAAAGTCCATAAGAACGAACTTCCATTGTTTATGTCACAAAGATGCTGACATAGCTCTAGAGGAGAAAAAGAAATAGCACAAGCATAAAGGGTAGATAATGCCCATAAATACCATAATGTATTTTCTGAAAGGACATCTGAAATGGTCATCACATTTAGGTATGGTGCTTTAAGATTGAACATAGTAGGACTACCTAAAAGATTCCGTTTAAGAAGAGAACGATGTAAATAATAAAACAAACTCATGCGACAAAGAGAAGCTACTTGAGACACACTGGTAGGCATTCTGGTAAGAGAAAGAAAATACTTCTTTGTGAAAGCAAAGATAGGATGACTAGCCATAATACCTGAAGTAAGAAAATGCTTACGAGTTGAAAAGTTACGAAGATAAAGAAAGAAAGGATATTTATAGTGAGAGACATCAACTGGAGGTCATGGGATATATGTATATGGAGGCCTTGGTGGATGTTGTTCAAGTAAGGTAGCATCTAATTGTAAGATGCTTTTTCCCATGTCGGGAATCTTTAAAGGTGGAAGATTCTAACAAATCTGCTTTAGATGTTGGACAGCCTTTGTTTGTTCCAATGTCCAGGAAGGTGGAATCTTTTTCAAAAGCTTAGATAAGCTTGAAGTATAGGATGCCACATATGGAATGAAATCTCGAATATAATTAACAATCTCAAGGAATTATTGTATCTATATTGTATCTATTTTATCGTGCGATTTTCATCAGGAAATTGTAGCAATTCTTTTGCAATATGTGGACCAGGTTGGTAGAATCCATCTTTAAAATGCATCTCAAAAATTTAATTTCTTTTGTACCAATGATTCTTTTTTAGGCTGAAAGCATGATGCCATGTTGTTGAGTAAGATCCAAGAATTGATGTAGAAGAGCCTAATGTTCCTCATGGGTTTTTGAGAACAATAAGATGTCATCAATATAAATCAATGCACTGGTGAGGATAGGCTCATAGATTTTCTTCATGGATCTTTGAAATAGTGATGGGAAACTTTAAGCTCGAATGACATAACAGTCCATTGATACTGTGCATTAGGAATGTAGAAAGTACTTTTATACTATTCTTTAGGGTGAATACCTAATTGCCAAAATCCCGCTTTAAGATCAAACATGGAAAAGATAACAGCTTCTTTAAGAAATAGTACTTAAGTACTTATCTTTGGAAGAGGAAATTTGTCATCTTGCAGGAAAGCATTTAGAGGCCTGTAGTCAATGACTAATCTCTTTTTTCCATGTTTCTGTTCTGAACGTTTATTGACATAGAACGCTTGGCAAGCCTAATTAGACTTTGTGGGCTCAGTTAATCCTTGCTTTAAGAGAATGGCACACTCATCTTGTGTGAGCTTCAAATCGTCAGAGTTCATCCCTGGATGAGTTACTTTGTAGGAGTGATATCCTCATTCTTCTTAAATGGTAGACTTATGAAAAAGTCAGCATTTTTCCATAGAGGATATGGATGAGAAAACTGTGCATGAGATTCAGGACAATATTCCAACATTTTATCTCATAGTGCAGTATATTATTTAGGAACTGTGGTTAGTTCAAACACATTTTTTATCTCAGTGTACTGACTGAATAGTGATTGATACCTGAGGCCTGTGGGTAGGATCTGTAAAGGTGAAGCTTTACTGTATGTGTCCATACCAATCAGAATGTCTGGGCCAGGTAGATTGCTTCCAAGTACTTTAGTCCAAACTGTATACTGTGGAAAGAATCGAAGTCCGATTCTTCTTTTTTGTAACAAGCCTGATTTTGAATGAATTACGATCAACACCTATAAAATATTCTTCATGGGAATTCCATGCATCAGGTGGTAAGATGTTGGGATTCATGATCATATGGATGGATCCAGTATCCATAAACCCAATAGCTCTAATGGGTTTGTCATATTTATCTTGTTGAAGGATTTGGATCTGGACATAAGTTCGTAGAACTAGTGTACGATCTAGCTTTATACATATGTGCTGTAACATGTATAATGAATCATCTGAAGAAACAGAAGAGGCAGAAGATTCATCATCTATAGAAACAGAAATAGCAAACTTGGTGTCCTCATCTTCTTAAGATTGCTCCTCATTGAGTTCTTCAAAGTTGTTCGAAGAATGAATAGGTAAAATGGATTGCATTTATTCTAACAAATTTACATCTTTCTTGGTTTTGTGAGGACATGTACGTGCAAAGTGTCCATTTTGTCCGTAGAGAAAATATCGATCAGGTTTCTATCGATGAGATGATTTCTTGAAGAACCTCACAAATCTTTTCTTTCTTACGTCCTTTCCTTGATAGGTCCTTCTTAAAGGTTTGTAACCTTCCATCTGTCTGCGATACTTCCTACGATGGTAGACTTGGCGAAGATAAGCTTTCTTCTTGCTATGACACTCATAAGTCTTTTTATCTTTGCACTTGATCTGGAGATAAGGCTTCTTACAAGCCTGTTTCAGTAGTGGACCGTCTTTCATGATATTCTTGAATAAGGCATGTTGATCACATAACTTATCAAGAGAAGCTAAAGCAAGCTGGTAAATTTCTCTAAGAGATATATTTTCCATATCTTTTTGAAAAGAAACTATGGTCCGTTGTAACTATGGTTGTAATTCATCTGGAAGGGATGAAATAAAAGTATAACGAAGATTAACATCATTCCATACATTCAAAAGATAATACATGTCCATCATCCTTTTGTAATGCTTCTGAATATCACGCTTGTCAAGTGAACAACATTTCATTTCAAAATATTCTTGACGGATTTGTTTGTCAATCAGCTGAAGTGACTTGGATATACTGAAGTTGTTGATAATAGTTAATACTTTGCCACCATTCTAGCAAAGTACCAGTGAAATTAGAAGTAAACTCAGACAAAATATCCAGTAAAGGATGATTAGGTCGAGTCATTTGTAGGTCAATCCATGCACCAAATTCATATAGTCGATCTCTCCACTTCTTAGGTGGAAGATCATCAAAAGTAATCCAAGGTCCTGAAGTAGGTTTGGTTGTAGCCTGTGCAGCTGGATAAGCTGGGAATGCTTGAGGTGCTGTTTCAGATCTGAAAGATTCAATACCTGTGGATTCTGCTTCACTTATTTCAGGTTGTACTTCAGTAGGATCAGGCATCGTCATTAAGATATGTGATAGATCTAATAGATCAGCAAATTGTGTTGAAGAATCATTTGATAGTTCAGAGATCTGTTCATAAGATGTAATAGAGAAATCAGAGGCTCCAGAGTAAACTTATGATGTATGATCTGATGTAGAAGATTGTTTTACTGCAGTTTTAGTCTCAAGAGTTGCAATGAACTCTGTCATGGGCACTTTATCCTTCCCAGTAGAAGTAGAAGGATAGACTATCGTGGAGACATTGGAGGAGTATGGATCTGCAATGGCCTACTCCGCTGATTAACTGGTTCTGATTTCGTATATGAAGGTGATGGTTGAGGAACCTTTGATGTTTCCGGAACATGTTGTTCAGGAACTTTCTCAGGATTGGTCTTTGGCTTTGACCTTTTTTGTTTCACCTGAGGATGTATGCACTGTCTAATCAAAGGATAATTAAACTTGAATACCTTTGAATAGTCAGCTTCTTCTAGATACTTTCGATACATAGTAGAAGAGTACATGGGTTATGTACTGGTAAAACTTGAAGAGGATGAGCCATATACTATCCTTGACTGTGCAGATTGCATATCAGCTTCCTTTTGTTGAACAATTCCTTGTATCCTTTGTATCTCTTTTACTTTGATGTTAAAATCAGGTCCAAGATAATGTGTAGAAATGTAATGTCTGAGATTAGCATCCAATTTTCTGATCTGAGCTTTGTAAGACTGATACATTTGTTGGATATGTGTAGAGACGATGTCAATTGTATGATGAGTAGCTTGAGTTTGTTGACTGATTCCATCCAGCTTAGAATCAATCCTTTTAAGGACTTTGTTCTGTGCTACTGTATTTGATGTCTGCCAGTTAAGAACTTCATCAGATGAATTAGAGACAATTGTACCTTGTGAAGTTATTATTGAGGCTCGAATGTATTGGTTACAGACAACCCTAGTTGATTCATCTGTACTCTATTGTAATGGAGGAAAGTCTTTCTCATATGACTTTGCCATCATACAGGGTATAGGAGTAGGAGTCATAGCAAGAATCATTGGTGTAGACTAACATGTAGAAGATTTCAGCATCTCATGAAGAGATCTAGGTCGGGATCTTTCTATCTTTTCAAGTCAACCTTTAAACTTATTGCTTTCATAAGATCTGTATGTCTTCTCCTTCAGTAGAGAAGATCTATTTAGTCTAGACAAAGAATCTGGATCTCTGTCACCCCTCAGTAGGTGATCTGATATGAACAGTCCAGATGAAGGATCTGGATCTAGATCATCCCTCAGTGGATGATACAGTTGCAAAGGCTTGCATCTAGGTTTGGGCTTTTTCTTCTTCCTTTTTCTTCTGAAGTGATCATCATCATCGTCACTATCTGACTCAGGGTTAAGACAGATTTCATAATCAGGTTCACACATGGATGGGTCGATGTCCCATACGAAATGTTTACGATGATGGCTAATGTAAACTGGATCTCTATTAGATTTAACATAATGGATCGGAGGACCAGATTTCCCTTCCTCTGATGAAAATGCAGGCTGAATTATAAATATACCCCCTCCTAGGGTAGAAGTGCTTGCTGTATCTTCATTGGGCCTTGAATAGATGGATTTCACAGTTCCATCTCGAAGTGTCTTCAGAATCGGAGGAGTCGTCGTATGAAAAGAGCGTCGGTGAGGCACGTGGAACACCTTTTAGTAGTTGGTGATCCATTCAGTAGGCATCAACTTTTCAAGCTCCTGTGTTGGTAGTTTCTTCAGGATCTGAATGATAGTAGTCTGATCATTGGAATAATCAGCAACCATGTAAAGAGCATCCGAGTGGAATTAGGAAAATTAAGATCCGTAACATGATTCTGTAGACGATAGATCATCTAGTGATGTAAGGTAGCCATTATGGCTGTAGGATCTTGATCTGCTCCAGTGATCTAGATCTGAACTTGTAGATGTTCAAACAAAGTGGAATCATCCAACCTGATGTTGAAATCAGGTGCTATGGTCAAAATGACACTTCCGTTGTTGAAGGTAGTTAGCAAGGTACCAATCAAGGAATTTTGGTACGTTGTGTAGGTAGTGTCTAGAAGAGATATCCTGGCTATTGCAAGTATTCCCTTTCTTCCATGAAGTGTAAGAACAAGGCATATAGCTCCAACATGTAAGTGTGTATGGTTTTGTTCTGTCCACAGAGAGATCATTTCCCTAGGGATTTCCAGCTTTACGTACTGTTATGCTGTCGTAGATCTGAGACCACACTATTCTAACCTAGAACTCTGGATGATTTCTTTCACTCTAGGACGTGAGGTAGATAAGATGGTACGAATACTTCTTGTCCAAGAACGATCTCAACTGTAAATACTGTACGGAATTACCAAAGGTAAAGAAGACTCACAAACATGATTTTCTACAAGTATATGAGTGATTTCTATAAGATTTTCTATTTTATTTGACAACACACCGTTTACGTACTGTTCTGCTGTTGTAGATCTGAGACCACACTATTCTAACCTAGAACTCTGGATGATTTCTTTCACTCTAGGACGTGAGGTAGATAAGAT
>JANQBM010000003.1:17761973-17773093 GCA_025594535.1 Erythroxylum domingense
GGTACGAATACTTCTTGTCCAAGAACGATCTCAACTGTAAATACTGTACGGACTTAGCAAAGGTAAAGAAGACTTACAAACATGATTTTCTATAGGTATATGAGTGATTTCTACAAGATTTTCTATTTTATTTGACAACACACCGTTAACACTAGAAGGTAAACTAGACAAAGATAAACTAGAAAATAAATGAACAAGGTCATTTGGTAGTGTTTCCATTATCACGGGGGCTCTCTCCCTACTCACTCTGTCAAGATATAATGTTACCGCCGGCCAAGATATGAAGAATGGCTCAATGCACCCATCATTTTTCCAAATTAGGGTTTATGTGTTACCGCCTTCTCTTGCTTCAATCTCACGCCAATGCAGACAGGGTTTTTCTCCATCACCATTCCTCCCACCTCCTCTTAGTGCTTCACCTATGTGCACACTTCACCATCAACTTATATGGGTGATTATCGTCGTTGTCTATTAGGTGACTCCATCACCAACAACCATGTTTGTTGCTGGTGATGATTCACCATAGAAGACACTATCTTCTGGATTTATTCGAACAAACAATCCAACATAAACACCTAAATTCTCATTCAATCGCAAAATATGCATGTTTCTAGAAAGCAATAACGCAGAGCAGAGGATTAGGGCATACATAGTCTTTTTTCTATAATACAATCAACCAGAAGTTAAAAATAAAGGGGACATGCATAATCGATTTCTCAAATATCAAACAAGAAGTAGAGAACAAATAAAAGAGGCCCATAGGAAAATGCCCCAGAAATCAAGTTTAAAGAATTAATTAAATCAAACCCTATTTTGTCAAAAACAATGTTTTCAATTTTTGATTTTTATAAAATCAATAAAAATCAAGCAATTAATTTAAGTTAAACATTTAAAAAATACTTTGGTACCACTATTGAGGAACCAACGATGACCAAATCATTTGATATAGTAGAAAATAAAATTTTCATGATTTCCAATTGGATTACAATAAATGAAAAACTTGAAAAACAAGAATCATGAAATAAAATAATTGTACTTGGTCCAAAGTTCTTGCTAAAACCTTTTTATAGCATTTTCAATGTGGAAACCACGAGTTGGTCACGCGTCCAATCTCTAATGGTATCCACAGAGTAATCAAAAAGAAAATCAGTTGGAGTGTTAGCTCCCTTACGCTTATTCCTGTAAATAAAAAAGGCATTAGGGTTTTAATTTTATTAATAATAACTATTTCAATTATTGTTAAAGTCAAACTCTAATTATAATTTAATTTAATTTTAATAAAATTAAATATCTCATATTTGGTCCTTAAAGTTTCTCAAACATCATTATTAAGTCCAACTTAATTGAAATTGTTTTTCTTTGTTTAAACTGCTCTTTATGTGTGAATCATTATATTCCTAGTATGTTGACATTGGTTATAAATTATAATTCTAATTTAAAATTAGAATTCGATAAATTAAAACTCCCTTTAATTTTTATTTAATTCTCTAATTAAATAATTTATAATCATAGATCAAAATTGATATCTACCAATGTGTCATGACCATCCAAATATTAGGAATGTTAAAATAATTTAACTTAACATGTCTATACATAGTTATGATGTATAATTTAAGCATTTCATTATCCAATGTTCCAATCGAACTGAATATGGATATAGTGTCTACTCTTTTAAATCTAATCATATTCATTCTTACTAATTAGTAATTAGTTTATAATTTATATTTGAAAATACTTTTTCAAATGTTAATTTATTCTTGCTAGAGATTTCCTTAAAGCACGATTAATCAAGAACATTAGAACATTCTCTGCAATTACTATAGAGTGAAAATTTCTTTGTTGACTTATTTAATTATCTCCATATCATTGATAATATATCCAAGTACTACCAACTGAGTTTCCCTAAACAGGACAGGTCATGAATAGTTTCAAAACACGGTAGTTATCACATGAGATATCTTGATAATCTCAAGTCTAATGATCAATTATACAATCATCGTAATGAGGAAATTCACAAACATAACTTGCTCTCTAATAAGCACCCACACATTTGATTAACTAGTATCTTCATACTTTAATTTATAAGATCAATTATTTTCTTCATAAGAAAGAAATATAACATGTATTAGTTTTACCATTTTATTAATTTCTCATCTTGATAAAATTACAACCAGGAATAATTTGGGAATAATGCATAAATGTAAATTGAATCTCATACTTAAGATCTCATCGTAATTTCAATTGCATGGTAATTATTTTAGAGATTTTACCTTTAATATTAAAACATCAAATGTAATTAATATAATACATAAAGATAAAGAATGTCTTTATTAATTAAAATAATAATGTCATACATAAAATTACAACTAACTGATTGATTGTAAGGATATAAATTAACACTAGGAAATTGAGCTCAATATTGAAAAATGAAAAATAAACCTCCAACCTAATGTTGTAGTTATCTAATATGGGACAGAACAATTATGTCAATCTATTTCTCACCAAAGAAAGTTGTGGGAAAACAAACACTAACTTGAGATTTAAGTCAGTTGAAACAAATTAACAGGAGCAATCATCTTTCTAGATCATTTGCTGACGTTAATGAAAATGAAAATGTCTCTGCTCAGCTATAACCATTCGAGAAGAAGGGCAATAGACTCCAAGAGATGATTACTACGGACATGTAGTCCATATGGACCAGAAAGAAAATCTATTGAAGGAGGCACTGTGCTAAAGGATTAGACCCCATGAAGCGTTACCAAGTTACTAAAGCGACCAAAGATACGTGAAACAAGAGAACTTTGATCTCAGTTTTCAAAGATGCAATGATAGAGAAATAAAGTGCCTATTTATTTCATATCAAAAGCTATAGTGAACTCATTGAAAGGAAACTGTAACATATCTCTGTGGAAATGCATGCTATGCTAGTACTGCTAGACATATCTCTACGGAAATGCATGCTATGCTAATACTACAATCTAGTAGAAGTAATAGTGACAGTCAACAATATCAATACCTAGCTCGTCTGTCCACCCCATTTTTTTAGGTTACAAGAAATTGGCTATTTGGATTTGCTTGTTTTGACTTAGTTACGTGATCTTATGGCATTGTTTAGTGCCTGCAGACTATGACATAAAGCCCTATTGACTATTGCCAGTATAGCACTATACATAGTTCTTTTAACCGATAGAAGGTTGAGTGTATTTTAAAATCAAGGCGGAAGGTGATTGTAGCTAAACTGGCAAAGAAAATAAAGTAGCTGAGGTACACATCAGAAGAATCCAAACTAAGCCTGTCCTCTTTGTCGGTTTTCTATACCTATGTTTGCAGTTTAACTGTAGTATCATTGAAAGGTTGTTGTTATTTTTAAGTATGTAAAGTACTTCAAAACTACACTTTTTTTGTAAATTCTCCTGAGAATTGGGAATATATAAAATGAGATAAAAATGAAAAAAAAAGCAAACACCAAATTTCTTCTCGAGTATAGGATGCCTTCTAAAATTAACTGTAAGATAAGGCGGTTCCACGTCCTGGGCCTTTCGTTTCATCCTACGAATTACTACTGTGCAAAGCTTAGAAAATCATCACCTTACACGAGCCCTTCTGCTTCACAATCATGCCAATTTGGAATTACGAGACACTAATTTTAACGTTTCACAAACGATTAGAAAGAACCCAGCTTAACATTTCTATCAGGTTAAAAAAATACAACTGATATTATTTATTAATTTTTAAAAAATAAATATGGGTCCCATTCTCATGTGACCTCTCTCTCCGTGCTTCCTTTCTACTGGTTGATCTCCATATAATTTCGCGTAAGGATGATCACCTAAAAACTTAAGCTTGTTAACGACACGATTTTCACCGATTTTTCCCTCTTCTGCATTGTCAGAAGTCATTAAGGATGAAAACTATGCCTATGGAATTTCTAACATTAAGGCCTAGTTTGGGGGAACTACTAAAAATAACCTATTGAAATGATAAATATTTATTCTCAATAAGTATTTATGTATTTAAGATTATTATTTTGGAACTGTTGAAATGTGAAAAATAGGTATTTGGCAAGTGCGGTTGCGATTGCTGAAAAAAGATAAAATGACTAAAAAGCTCATTAATTTAATAAACTATTAATTGTTGTATAAATAATTAAAAAATATATTATTAGTCATATAAATTTAAAATTATAAATAAGAAAATATTAAATTAAAATAAGAAAATATAAATAAAATAAATATAGTAAATAAAATATTTCATTAAAAATATATTATTAGTTATATAAATTTAAAATTATAAATAATAAAATGTTAAATTAAAATAAGAAAATATAAATAAATTAAATTTAATAAATTAAATGTTTCATAAAATATATCATTAGTCGTATAAATTCAAATTATAAATAAGAAAATATTAGTTTAGGGTATAATAGAAAATAATAATTATCAGAAGGTTAATAATGGAAAATAAGATTTTTACCACATAAGCACTTTCCTACTGCAACTCTCTTTCTACTTATCGATTTCTGCGATGATACCACACTTTCCTCCAACTTTCGGTTGTTCGCCTATAGATCCAATCATGTGATTGCGTTTGAAAACTGCAGTAGATAAGTACTTATCCCTACCGTACTGCAGATCTAAACACAACCTAAGTTACGTAGAACTAACTTCTTCCTTCTACAAAAGAAAGAGAAACATCATCTGAGGCATTTGAGCAATTATTTAAATTAAGGAAGCTTAAATTTTCTATTTTCTTTTTGTATTTCACCTTAAGAGCATAACATCTTAAAGAAGCCAAAACATGGAAAGAAAAGAATTTGTCTTTCATCTGTTGAAAGAGGCTTATGCAGTGCCCACATCTCACATTCATCATCATGGAAAAACTACCGTATAGGATGCTAATCTAGGCTAAGAAACAAAAGGATGAGTTAAGAAACCACAAGATTTAGGCGTTAAAAATCTTACATCCCAACGCTTTTGCATAGTTGAAGAGGTAAGATTCTTTACCAGTAAAATGGTTTATCAAAAAGCCACACCTTACATAGCATATCTGCTTTGGAAGACCAAATAGATGGCTCAGTATTCACATTATGGATGGTTCTACGTTAGTGAGAAAATATGAAGATGAAGTAATGGAGGGCTTGCATAGAGAAAGATGCAATTAATGTCTAGTTTGTAACACGTAGTATAGACCTTATTACATGTCTCGAATCATTTATGAAAGGGTTAAAAATGAAAGAAATATAGAATACCTGATTTCGGTTCCATATTGACTTTCAAAGTTGTTTTCGTGACCAAAACGAGCTCTAATCTCCCAGGACCTTCTTAAAAATGTTCACCGACACATGATTAATGCCTTTATACAGTTTTCTCAATCTATAAGTGCTCTTAACAGGTTAGAGGATCTATATGTTTACGAATAATATGAGCAACTGCATGAAACCTTAACCTTTATATATAGCTTCCCCATCACAAGCTCGATATGGATCCAGTTCACACTAATCGGAATTCATTTTTCTCTTGGATTTTGACCTATTAATTTAGATCATTTATAGAGCCACTTTATTACCTTTATCTAGATTAAATTACATAAATTAACCGATAAATTATTAAAAACTGAAACATACAATTAATAGTTGTCCAACATAATGAGAAAGGACAAAATTGTCCAATATTCTCACATTGGACAATCATTAATTGCAGTTTTGACTCAATTTTAAAAATAGTTTGAAAACTCGGTTAAATCATGCTATTATATTGGTACCAAATTTAAAAATTAAAACATTTGATTCAAAGGTAATGAAAGTCCAACATTTCGTCCTGCAAGGCTTTCGATACCAAAAAATATCAAACACATGTGTCATGTGTGATACATGTCTAATATAATCACAAATATCTAATACCTTACTAACATGAATGGGAAAATTGAGTGTGGCAAACTATGATGATGCCTGTATCATCTAATACGTATCATCTTTGTTTGTAGCTCTCGATTTCTACAACTTTATTCTACACTGCATATGCTAAATTACAGCAAAGTAATCTTGTTTTCTCTCACCAAAAGTTAAACAACATTAGAAAAAACCTTGTTTTCTCTTACAGGATGTTAAATAGCATTAGAAAAAACTTTTATATTCTCTAAATGAATGCTAAACTGCATTAAAGAACCTTTATGGGATTATACCTTATATCCTCCTATGTCATGTCAAATTTATGGATATTTGTACTAAACTGTACGTGTCTAAATGACATAAGTTCAAGGTCAATCTTTATATATGCCCAATGACCTTTAAAATGCTTAAGATCAATACAAATCTTAAGGCTTTCATATTTATTATGACTATATACAAGAACAATTATTACTAAGGATAGAAGGATGATCATCCATGTTAGTAAACAATCATAATGTCATAATACATTAAAATGTACAAACATTTAAGGAGCAAATACAATGATCCCTAACTACTACTGTCTAAGGACCTTAACACACCCATACTGGATACTTGTTTAATAAATACTAGTGGGCATAGTCCTTTAGTCAATAGATCAGCTAACATCTCCTCAGTCCTAATATGCTCCACTTCGACGTCACCTTTTTGAATCAACTCCTTTATGGTCAAGTGTTTGACCTCTAAATGCTTTGACCCTGTGATATTCTTGTTATTGTTACTGAACAACACTGCAGCAAGATTACCACAATATAACCACATTGGTCTAGCTACTAAATCTACCATAGACAACTTAGAAATCAAGTTTCTAAGTCAAACTGCTTGTGTAGCAGCTCTATAACATACAACAAACTCTATATGCATGGTTGAGGAAGTTACCAATGTCTACTTGACACTCTTCCATGATACTGTACCATCTGTTAATATAAAAATGTAACCTAAAGTGGATTTGCTATCATTCGGACACTTAGAAAAATCAATCAAAGTTTGTATACCCAGTGAGGTTTAAATCGTTGAATTTTTTTTATGTCAACATATAATCCTTGGTACCCTTTAGGTATCTCAACACTCACTTAACTGCATTCTAATGGTCTAAACTTTGGTTAGCCAGATATTGACCTAGTAGTCCAACAATAAATGCAATTTTCAATCTAATGCACACTTAGGCATACATTAGGCTACCAATTGCACTAAAATATGGGACATTCCTCATAGCCTCTCTCTCAATTTCATTCTTTAGATATTGTGCCAAAGATAATCTCTCATTATGAGAGATAAGTGCTACAACAGGTTTATAGTTAGCCATATTAAATCTTTATAGCACTCACTCAATGTATGCTCTTTGTAAGAGGCTCAATGAGTGTTGAGATTTATCTCGGTGAATCTGCATACCAAGGAAAAAAGATGCTTCACCTAAATCCTTCATGTCAAAGTGTTTGGCTAAAAATCACTCTACCTCATGCAATATGATCAATTCATTTGACGCGAGCAAGATATCATACAGTAATAAAAAAAATAACTTTTCTCCCTCTAACCTTATAATATAAGCATCTTTCAACTTTGTTTTCCACAAAGCTGAATGAGGTTAAAACCTCATCAAACTTTAGGTATGATTTTCTAAAAGCTTGTTTCAGACCGTATATTGACTTAGTAGACTTACAAACTTTGTTAGTTGCATCTTAATCCTAAAATCCTTCAGGTTGCTCCATATAGACCTCCTTATAAAGGTCATCATTCAAGAAAGTAGTTTTAACGTCCATCTGATGTAGTTCTATATCATAATGAGCTACTATTTCCATAATTACTCTAAATGCATCATTTGAGGATACAGGAGAGAATGTAACATTGAAGTTAACTCCTTCTCTCTGAGTGACTCCCCTGGCAACCAAATGTGGCCTTAAACAGCTTAACTTGACCCTATATGTCCTTCTTGGTCTTAAATAGCCACTTGCAACTGACAGGCCTGCAATTTTAAGGTAAATTAACAAGTTCTCATACCTTATTATGTCTCATAGATTGCATCTCATCCTTCATCGCTTCCTAGCACAAGTTCACTTAGGGTCCAGAAATGACTTCTGTAAAAGTAACTAGATCCACAACATGTCCTATGTCATAGTCTTACTCACCCAAATAGACTTTGTAATCTGATGAGATAGTAGGTCGCCTTTCTCTAATGGATCTACTCAATTACATTGGTTCTTGTAACTCAGAAACCTCTTCTTGAATAAGTATAGATCCCTATGCTTACATAGGCATGGTACTTGGACCTTCATCCACCGGACCTGACTATATGAGGGGCAGATACGAAATGATTGTAGTGTCCATCTGGCTATCTCCTAGAGGATGTGAAGATCCTCCCTCATCATGGACATCATATTCTAGAAACTTAGCCGTTTATGATTCCAATATTTTGATCCCTCCTTCTCTACAGTAAAATCTGTAGCCTTTAGACTGACCAGGATAACCTACCAAATAGCAACAAGTAGAACAAGGTTGTAATTTGTTTTCATAAGGATTATATAACTGTACCTCAATAGGGTAGCCTCACATACGAATGTGTGCAAGACTTGGCTTCCACCCTATCCAGAGTTCAAAAGGTATCTTGGATATTGACTTACTTGGGACTCTATTCAAGATATACAATGTCTTCTTGATGGCTTCGCGCCAAAAGTTATTCAAGTAGGCTAGTCCTGCCCTGTATTGACCTCATCATGTCCTTTATGGTGTGATTGCACCTTTCGGCCATACCATTTTGCTTAGGACTACCTTGGTATAGTGAACTGAGTCACTATTCCAACTAATTTCAAATACCTGGCAAACGAACCCTTTTTTAATCCTATAACCCCATGTCTACTATATATTCTCCTCCCTTATCAGATCTGGCAATCTTTATTGATTTTTCCAACTGGTTCTCAACCTCAGTTTTAAAGATCTTGAACTTATCAAGAACTTCAGACTTTTCCTTAAGTAAGAACACATATCCATAGCGGGAATAATCATCTATAAACATCAGAAAATATCTAACATTGCTTAACGTGACTGTATAGTGACCACTAACATCTGTATGTATGAGGTCCAATAAACTAGAAGTACGAGTTGACCTTTTTTTCTTTATCTTGGTCAACTTACCCCTACAACATTCGATACATGTTTCCAGCTCACTGAAGTCCAGAGTTGAGAGAATGTTATCCTTTATTAATCCCTCAACCCTCTCCCTAGAAATTTGGCCAAGATGTTTATGCCACAACATGGATGATGTTTCCTTTATGAAGGCTTTCTTTCGACTAACAGGTTCGGCAATATAAGAAGAGGCATACATTTCATTAAGAGTGAGACAAAATCTATATAACCTATAGGATAAGAAGGCTGATAGATGTGAAATGCATCGTAGTATAGTTTGATATGTGTTTATTCTTTTATTCGATTGTTTAGTATGTGTATAGGGTTGAATTGTTTTAGTTTGTAATTTATTTGTATTTTAGGTGTTTTATGGGTTAGAACAATCCGTTGAGCTTAAATATGATATTTTTGAGATACTTTAATGTGTTTGTTAGTGTTTCAAGATAAAGATCGAAGAACGGAGGAGTTTCAGAGCAAATTAGGGCCAATTGCATGGGCCACGATCGTGATAGAAAGGCCTGACATAGGCCACGATTGTGGTCTATAAGGCCACAGTCGTGGCCTGCATCAAACAGATGCATAGCTACTTCCAAACTTCATATTTCGAGGAATTTTTTGGACCTTTTGGAACCCATAAAAACCTTATTTTAATCCTAAACATAAAAGAACATAAATAAAACAATAAGAACAAAAAGAAGGAGCTTTTGCATCAGCCACTTTTAGAGAGAAACCTTAGAGAGAATTGTTGAGAGATTGAGAAAGAGAAGAAGGAAGAGAGAAGTGGAGAAGAAGCCGACATCATCATACTTCCCAAATAAGGAGTTTCTGACGTTGCTACCTCTCGTCTCCATCCAAGATCGTATTTCCTGTTATTTTTCATTTTTATTATTGTATAGAATTAGGAATAGTAGTTTGATGATAGGATTTGTGAATGTTGAGATGTTATAAATGCACCTTCGGGTTTTTTATCTTTCATTTAATGAAATATGATTATTTTTATGTTTATTGGATTCATTATGATTGATTTCCATTATTCCATAATTCGGTAATAAACTGAGAGGGTGAATCGAATGAAAATTATTAAATTGGGCTAACGAGAGTTAGGTGATTTAATAAGAACGAGAAATTAATCAAATCTATAATTGTATGAAGAGAGATCTCGCATAGGTTCCTGATAGTTTATTGGATAACTTCATATCTAATTAGGGTTTTGGATAGGTTTTTAATTGAGAAATTGCAATTTTCCATAATCTGATTAGGGTTTATAATTTAGGGTTAATGGTTCTAACTCGAGAGAGAGTAATAAACCCTAAGATCGTATAAAACCAATAATCTGGTAAGTCCTAATCGATTAGGTTAGCGTTAAAGATAGGTAAATTCTCCTTTCTCTCAATTGATATTTTTTTTAGGATAATTCTTGAGTGTGTTGCAATAGCTAAATTGTTAATACTTTCGTAATTGATTTTTGGATTGAATTGAATTCTTGTTTTAGTTTGTTATCTTACGAATTGCATTGGCTTTAGATTTTAAGACTAAATTGTCCCTCCCTGTGGGGTCTACATCTTAGGTACTACACGAATGACCCATGCGATTGCGAATTATCGAGGTTAACTAATTAAAACTTACATACATTAGAAAACCACGATCAAGTTTTTGGCGCCGTTACCAGGGAGGTGTAGATTAGTTTAATTCTTATAGTCTAAGGTTTTTTCACCATCTTTAGTTAAAAAAATTGGGCATAAAGTAGATAACACATCAACTTGGATATCATCAGATAACAATGGGGAATCTCAAGAGTTGAACGCTAAAAAGAGATGGAAAGAACGATGTTGGAGAAAATACATCATAGAGAGCAACAGACCCTTATGGATGTCATGAGGCCACAGCCCAATTCCTATCGTCAAGGGATTACGCGACCACTGCCAAACATGTTTGTCAGTGATGGTTTGATGTGTTATCTACTAGCAAAATGACGGGGATGTAACATCCCGGTCCCACATGACGGGTCGGATCAGGGAAACGGGTCTATGAGAAGACCAATGAGAGTAGTAATGAC
>JANQBM010000003.1:17782471-17805114 GCA_025594535.1 Erythroxylum domingense
AAGTGGAGGTTGTCATTTTCTTGGTCATAATCTAATTTCTTGGTCAAGTAAGAGACAAAGTTCAATTGCTCTATCTACTGCAGAAGCTGAATACATGTCAGCTGCAAGCTGTTGTTCATAAATTTTATGGATAAAGTATCAATTAGAAGACTATTCTATCCAAGAAGATCAAATTCCAATCTTCAGTGACAACACAAGTGCTATCAATCTCTCAAAGAATCCAATACAACACCCAAGAGCAAAGCATATTGAAGTTAAACATCATTTTATAAAAGACTATGTACAGAGAGGAACTATCAATCTACAATTTGTTGAGACGAATCAACAATGGGCAGAAATCTTCACCAAACCCTTAAATGAACACAGATTCAAGGAGATAAGATGAAGTTTGAACATGGTTGTGTTAAATGATCATTCGTTTGAAACTCCATAACCTAGACAATACGTCGTATTAAAGCAGAAACGTCATAATGAATAGTAACGGTAATTATTACTCGGTAGTATCAATTTATGAGTTTCTGTGAATCAGTCACAGACGTTACTAACAGCAACTTTGTGTAGGAGTGTTTATAAAAAGATATATCTCAAAATCTCAACACTCTACATTCTGGAATTTTCTTCTTAACTGACTTGCTTCAAAGTGCTCTCAACAAAGGCGATTCAATCCTCTATTCTTTACATCAAATATTTTTCGTTCTTATCTTTCTCAATCATTTCTATATACTAACCTTGCTTCTTTAAGCGAAATATATTTCTGTGATTGGTGTTTATACATTGCAGATTGCAATAATGTCAAAATCTCTTGCCTATGGGAGACTTGTTGATTTCACTGCTCTCAAGGAAGATCGAATGGATATCAAACCTAAGATTAACGCAGCTGAATGGGAAAATTTCTTCAATATACGAGAATTAGTGTATCCAAATGAAGTATATGAGTTCTGGAAAAATACAAAGGTGGTAGATAACACCTTGGTATTTGTGGCAGACAGATTGTCGGTGATTGTGTCACAAGATTCTATTGTGAGGGTTACTGAATGTCCAAATGAAGGAGCAAAGCTGTTCAACAATATAAAGTGGATTGCTCAAAGTCATTTAAATAAAGATAACATCAATCGATAACTAAATAGATCGAGTTACCCAGGAGTCAAAAGTCTTCAAACTTAATTTCGAAGGCTAAGGTTCTTCATTCAATTCTTATTCACTATATTTTACCAAGAACAAAATCGAAGGATTTTGTGACGACGAGTGATGAACAATGTCTATTTTATCTAACTCACACACAAACATATTAATCTTCCGTTCTTGATTCTGACTCACATGATGAGGACTCAGGAGGAGTATCATTTGAAGAGTGGTTCGTTACCTTATGGTATGTTGTTGACGAGATTATTCAAAGAATCTAGAATCCTACTTGATAGAGGAAACAGAGTAAAGCTGAATATTAAGAGTGTTAATAATACCTTTACTATTTGCAGAATGGGGATTAAGACTGAAGCTAAAATCGGATAAAGATGTCATATTGAAAGCACAATCTAAATGGGAGCTTTCAATTAGAAGAAGCAGAAAAGAAGATGTTTCATCTGGTATACAAGCAAAACCTCAATCAACCAGAAGAATCTCAACTAAGCTAACAAAAGTTGAACAATCCTCTTATAAGTCAATTCAATCCAAGACAATTCCTGAAAGTAAGGAAAGTGTAAAGGTTTAACAACCAACTCACAAAGTGCCTTTAAAGAGAAAGGCTGAGACACTTCAATCAAAAAGACCTGATATGTCTAAAAGGTCACCAAGATTGTAAAAGAAGCAAAAAATTCTAACTCTTGGACAAGTTTCTGAAAGTGTAACAGAATAACAACAGCAGCCTCGTAAAGCAATTGTCTCTATCCCTCATATTCAATCAGAACAACAGTCTAGAGAGACAGGGATAAAAAGGAAGTTAGTATTTGAGCAAAAGAAGTCTCAACAACTCTCCTCCAAGTTGGCAGAAGAATAAAGGAAGACGAAGATGATTCAGAATAGAAAGGATGAAAAGCAACAACCAATCTACAACCTTCCTCAACAAATAAAGAAAGAAGAATTAAAGATGAAGATTATAGAAGAATCAATACCTGATCGAAACAGAGGTTCGATTATCATTAGAGAATTTCCTAAAAAGAAAGTTAAGGTTCAAGTTGAACCTATAACTATAAATGATTATACGATACATCTTCTTAGCCCTGAAGACAGAAGATTGTATGGTATTCTGCGAGATGAAAAGGCAGAACCATACTCATTGAAGATTACTAAAAATCCTTACATAATCTATCCAAGGACAAGTAGAACAACGATAAAGATTGTACCAGATGTACAACTTAGATGTCCAACATTGGTAGACAACAAAGATAAAGGTAAGAAGAAGAAATTCCTTGAGAAGCAACATGATGATCTCACGGAAGAAGAAATTCAAGTGGCAATAAAGAATATAGACCATGCATGTTGTATAGCTCAACCTGTAGGCATCTATATTTTTCATCACATTTCAAGAGAATAAAAAAAGATTACAATTAAAGATATCAATTTCTATTTAGAAACTTTTGTGTACTTACTTGTTCATTTTAAACCCATAGTTTTCATTTCTTCTGTCAATGATATCCTACACCTTCTAGGAGAACCCACTTTGAAACTACCCTACCCTGATGATCTTGACATTCCCCCATAAACAAAATTTTTTCAATTACCCTCTATTGAAATTATCAAATTAGATAATTCAATCAGAAAACCCTTTGTCTCTGAGTATCTTCATCCACAAAGTGAAAATCTACAAGACTCTACCAATAATTCAGCGTGTTTGAAGAATTTCATCACAAGGACTGAAGCTAGTCAAAAGCAGAAGGAATAACATGAAGCCTTAGCTAAACATATTCAAGAAATTGATACTAAGGTCGATGAACTAAGTGACTTAGTGGTTGACCTTCATAAGGAAGTAGCACTTCTACGTGTGACTATAGAAGAACACCTCAAGACGATCCGCACTGATATCCAACATATATTCTCTGAGATATTGAAGTATCTGAAATGATTCTTTTTTATTAATAACAAATAGGGAGAGAATAGTAGAAAGTAAAGGAGAAGGAGGAGATTTTATTTTAGCTTTTTTTATGCATTGTATATCTTGCATTATTCTTCTAAATAAATAAATGTTGTCTGAAAATTATTCGTCCGAATATCCTCTCGTTTATCTTCTAATATTATGATTATTTGTTATCATAAAAAAGAAGGAGATTGTTAAGTCAAGGAGACTTCACTCCTTCTATTGATTTTCATGAAAGTCAAATAATAACAATAATAAAAGAATGTATGAACTGTTTTGATGAGTTTGTTAAGTGTACAGATAAATGTAAGAGGCACAAATCATCAAGTAAAGATGATAGTCAAGCGAAGTCATCAGAAGAAGCAAAGATATAAGACGAATTATATAAAACAAATCAAGACGTTATAATTAAAGAACAACTTACAACATCAATTAGTTAGTTAGTTGGAGTTGGTTACAAGACTCAACTAACAACTGATCTCTCAAGATTCTACAAGCAGCTTTCAAGAAGACCTTTGGAGATTTAGACTATAAATATCACTTATAGTTATAAACAAAAATACAATATACACAAGATAGAACCTTACAACTCTGAACCTTCAACTCTCAATTCTTTACTTACGATACTGTAAAAAATAGCTTGAGTGAAAAGAAGAAAGAAGAGAGATCAAGTCGAACTGTAACGTGAATTTAAAAAACTCAAAATCTTTTCAGTGAAAGGGAAGGCTACAGCCTGAACAGGTTAAGACAGCAAATAAAGAATACTTTGTGAAAGAGACTTAAAGAGGCTCTAAAAGTGTGAAATAATACTTGTAAAAGTTGAACGAGATAGTGAAATTTTAGATATACTCTGAGGACTGGACGTAACCCTAAGGTTAAGGGTGAACCATTATAAATCGCGGTGTCATATTCTCTAATCCTTATCTCTTTAATTTCATGTTGTTAGAAGAATGGATACTATTTCCGCTGTTGCATTACTCAAACGAATTAAGTGCGTTGTTTTGTAAATTGTCTGAATTTTTCAAGAAAATCAAGAAGTTTTTAAAGATTTCAATCTTAGACGATTTATCACAATTCAACCCCCCTTTTTGTATGTTCTTACATATTACGTAATTTCTATAATAACAAGTGATTTACTTCAGGTCAGCCTCTCCATTTTAAAAGAAATTAAAAGGAAACCTGAAATCTAATCTTAAAACCATATTGTACTAACTTTACAATGTTATTCCTTCATCATCTATCTCTCCATCACTAATGTGGCATCAGTACTCTTTCATTTATTTTATCATATTGTAATCACATTCATTATAGTTTATATTATGGTGTATTTATGATTCTTGGTTCATGGTATGGCTGTTGTAATCTCCACTTTAAGAAACTAGGAAAAAATTGGATTATGATACTGAAATGTGTGGCATACTCGATAAACACAAAAGTAAAGCAACGTTGATGCAATATCAAACTGCACTTGACTAAAACTCCCAACTGGTCTGTCAACATTTCCTTTCAATGAATTAAAGTTGATTAATGTGTTCAACTTCCTTATACATTAATTGAAATTTCTAAATGTTGGATTATGAACATTCAATCACACAACAAACCAACTTTGATCACATAACCAACTTTGATCCCTCTGTTAACACGAGCAGCACCTTGCAACATAATAGTTAGTCATAGAATTCTGTTCCTTCTCTAATGTCATTTTTATTCAACTAAGTAGAAGCAGCAAAGCTAGATAACATTCCCCCAAGAAACCACATAAATCATTGATGTCCATGATGTTAAACTTCTTCAAGAACATACAAGTCCACTTTTCACAAGCAAAAGCAGAAATCATAGATAACAAACAACAACAGCTGGAGCTAGTAAAACATGAGTCCACTCATAAGTACATAGAGAAATTGTGCTACCTCAACTAATTATTAATAAGTACTCTAGTTTAAGGTCGTATATCACACAAATCATTTCTAGTTTTTCCAATTTCCTTCACAAATAAATGCACAAAACAAACCCAAAAATGCTTCTTTCCTTTTCTAAAATTATATTTCAAACTTGTAGCCATTCACGAAATGCCAAAAAATTTTATATCACCATCAGACCTAATTCCAACATCAATATACCCCTATAGAATTTTAGTAACACAAAAAGCAACTCGTAAATGTGCATCCATGGAAAAGAGGAAATCCATCAGACCCAGCAAAAATTTGAAATGTAAGAGACTGTCAATAAAATGACAAAATTCTGATGATAATGAGAACATATGTTACAATAGAGACAACTCCAAATTTATTCCAAGAAACACATCAAATGAGTCTAAATTCCAAAAATCGATCAAGTTAGAAGCAGATAAATTTCAACACACAAACTTGGTCAAGTTGGGTTTACAGGAAAAAATGAAAATAAAATCAATTTGTGGCGAAAAATGTTAGGGAGAAAGGTTGTGTTTACCTGATCAACGCAACTGGTAGAGAAAAGAGACGAGAGTGTGAGGAGTGAGAGAGACCCATTGAGTCAGAGACTAAGACCGTGAGTGGAGAAAAGAGAAGAGAGCGTGAAGAGCGCGAGAGGGTCACTGAGCCAGAGATAAAGAGCGTCAGTGAGAGTCATCGAAAGAGAGGTGTGCTCCTATGTGAGTGAGAAAGACAGGGGTGTGTGTGAGGGAGAGGGACAGAAGTTGTCCAATAGAAACAATGCTTGCTTTTACCTATTCCAGATGTTTGTGGAATAGGTAAAGACAGGGGGTAACATCTTTGGTTATTCCCCCATGTCCACGAATTCTTAATCTACGGAATGGTTATTCCGTAGGTATTTTTGTACCAAACAAAGATTACTTAATATGTAGGAATAGATAGGTAATAGAAAAGCTATTACCCTCAACCAAACAGCCTATAAGTGTCCCCCTTATGTGTAATTCGGAGTACAAAAATGCACTCAAATTTAGCTTTAAAACCTTTTTCCGAAATCCAATTACCAACGTAATAAATCCAGAAAATTTGGAAAAATACTTTAAAAAATTCCCCCGACCTGAAAACTGACTTAAAAGGACTCAGGGCAACTTTATGGGAATATTCAAAATTTTCCCTTTTTTTAATTTATGATGCTGACATTAGCATGACTTCAGTAACAATGTAGTGCTGACGTCAGCAGGCGTCACGCCTGTGCGTGGCAAGGCAAGGGCATGCCAGACACGCTTTGTAGGCACCCCTACGTGCACACTAATAGCTTTGATTTGCATTGTATTTTAGGGTTTGATTTGTTAAGTAATTAGTGTTACTTTAAGTGTTTAGTGTATATTTAGGTTTCAACTGTGTTAGTTTATGTGTTTAATTGTTTTTACGGGTTGGTATAAATTTTTGAGCTTAATTTGTATATTTTTAAGGTATCTTGATGTGTGTGCTAGTGCTGCAGGGTAAATAGGGAAGAACAAGAAGATTTAAAGAGTTTCGGGCTAAAATACATAAGCCACGATCATGCACATTGGCCACAATCATGACAGAAGGGGAAGAGCCAACAGCAGCCAGGCCATGATGGTGCACCAGGGGCCACGATCTTGACAGAGAGCATCAAGTCAGGCCACGATCGTGCACTTCAGGCCACGATTGTGACAGAAAGGTTAAAGTGCCAGCCATGATCGTGGCAGTCAGAGCCACGATTGTACCATGCATTGGGTTGACATGAAAACTCAATTTTTGGGTGATTTTTCGGACCATTGCAACACTAAGTTTGACTTAGAGCTGCTACAGAATAAATAGAACAATACCTAGCAGCCACCAACAGTTTTTAGAGAGCTGTGCAAAAGGGAGATTCTGAAAAAATTCGAGATAGACCTAGAGAGAGAACAAACGATTGAGGAAGGAGACGAAGGAAGGGAGACACGAAGATACGTTTGATGCGACGTACTTCCCGAAATTGGGCGTTTCCCGCAGTCGCTACCTCCAAGATCTGACAGTATTTTTTATTTTTTATTTCGATTTCATTGATGTATGATATTTGGATATTGATTAGGAATATTGTCGTTCAGTGTTGATCTTTTGTCTAAACTCACATTCGGGTTTTTTGTTCTTGAGATTAATAAGATTTATTTGATTGTGTTTTATTCGATTTATTTGTGATTCAATTTCGATTCTTCATAACTTGGCAACAAATTGAGATGGTGAGCTAGCTGAAAATCATCGATTTAAGCTAACGAGATTTAGGTAATTCGATAGGTAAAGAGTTTAATCAAACTGGTAGAGTCGTGTAACGAAAGATCAAATATAGATTCCTGGTAGGTTAATAGACAACTTTAAAACTAATTTAAGTTTTGGACCAATTGTGAATCGAGAGATTGCAATTTCCATAATTTGAGTTAGGGATTATTAATTAGGGTTCAGAATTATAACTCGAGAGAGAGTAATCCACCCTAAGACTGTCTAGGCCCTTTAAGTCAGAAATTACATAATTGGGTAGATTTTCTTTAGTTTTGAATTAATTCCCCCTTTCTCTCAATTGGTCACTTATAGGTTAAGTTTCGGATTATTTGTGTGAGCTGGCTATTTTGTTCATTCTTTTGGTGCTTTAATTTTTCATATTTGATTCTTGATTAATTTTAATTTCTGTAGTAGTTGTTTAATTAGGTATTGCGAACTTAGCTGCTGTAGATTTTAGGACTAATTCCCTTCCTCGTGGGATCGACACCTTAGGTACTACGCGAACGACCCGTGCGCTTACGGTAATTACCAAGGTTATAAATAGTAAAACTTAGCATGTGTAACCTTGAGCGAACACATACGCGCTTACACTATAATGTGCATGCATTGCACGCGCCACCTCGTGATCTAATCGTTGCTATCCATGTGTCGAGACAAATGGTGGGTATGTGAGACACACGCGCCAGCCATCCTATGTCTATGGGAAAACGGGCCGCATGAGGCGTTTGCATTGCATGCGCCACACGCATTCGTCACCCCGTGGAACCACGTGGGAGGACATGATTGCACTCACCAACCAAATCCCCTCATGGCGGTTACTGTAGTGTCGTCTAGAGCATACGGTGCACGCGTCTGACGGTGCAATCGTCTCTGACGGGGAGGGCAATTTTCAGTGATCCTAGGACCCTTTTTTGCACTTTTTGGCCCTTTTCAACCTGTTTTTCATAGCCAGTCTTATGTATACCACTTTTACGTAATCATATACGCAAAAAAAATCGAAAAATGAATCAAAAACTGATGAAAACTAAAAAACTTTCATTTCCGACAACGTGATCACGTAACCGCTTTGATACTACGTGTAACACGTAGTATATACTTTATTACGTGTCCCGAATCATTTATGAAAGGGATAAAAATGAAGAAAATTCGAAATATCTGATTTCTATTCCATCTTGACTTTCAAAGTGGTTTTCGTAGTCAAAACGAGCTCCAATCTCTCGGGACCTTCACGGAAAACGTTCACAAATACGTGGTTAACGTCTCTGTACAGTTTTCTCAATACGTCGCTCTCAATGAGTCAAAGGATCTATATGCTTACGAATGATATAAGCAACTGCATGAGACTTTAACTTTTTTATATAGCTTCCATATCGAGCTTTCCATTACATGCTCGATTTGAGTTCAGTCCACACTAATCGGGATTTATTTTGTTCCTGAACTTTGACTCATTGATTTAGATCATTTATTAGGCACTTTATTATTTTTATCTGAATCAAATTATGTAACTTAACCGATAAGTTATTAAAAATTTTAAAAATACAATTAATAGTTATTTTACATAATGAGACTGGACAATATTGTCCACCATAATTTTCCTTGCTTTTGCTTCATTTCAATACTACCAATTGTTGACACGGAGAACTCGACGGATTAAAGGCTGGCCATCTCATAGACCCAACTGGAAGCTCCAATCGATATATGGCTGTGAAGTCGTGGAGTCTTTGGGACTCTACTTTAGTCGTAAACGAGAAGCTTTTTTTTGAATGAACTTGGTTCTTGTCGTCACATCATTAGGAGTTTCATCACACCTAGTGGTAGCTAAGCCAATCAAGTCACCGATGGTAGCTTGTCGGAATCAGATGTTAAACAGTGCACAAGAGCAATACTAAATGGTCTGTCGTACATTAAAGGGGTTTTCACCGCGAAATAAAGCTTCATAATTTGTTACTGTTCAACGATGCAAAGTGAAGACTGCAAAATTTGGGTTGGCGAAGAGAATAGGACGGAAACAAAGAAAAGAAAAACAGAGGAGGCTGAAAATTCGAGGAACATCGTCATACATGTCACCGTAATTAGTCAAAGAAAATGAGCCGACGAGACGCGAAGAGATATTTGGGCACTTGGTGCTCTGTGGTTGAAATTATCACTGGAAAACAAGCGTGGAGTTGTAAGCTGGAGAGAAACATGGCAGCGTGACGAATTACTGACAATCACACAAGGAATGTCTAGCCATGGAAAGGATTTCTTGTTCAAGTGTTTTTGCTCAGGATCCTAGGCAGAGATGGATGGCCGAAATGTTATTGGATCCTCTGTTTAAAATTGCCTGGAGACTAATTAGCGAAAATAAATGGGTCCGAATTTTTTGTCCAAGATTACTGTCTTATTCTTTATAATTAAAAAATATTGCTATTTTTCCTTAAAAATGTTAGGCTCCTCATTCGTAAAGCCACTATCATTAGCTTAAGTCACGCTCGTGCATAAGTCTATGCTTTTCTATTTTTTACCTTTTTTATTTTTATTTTAATTATACTACCATTATTTTAATAAAAAATTAAATCAAATTTTAATTTTAATTATTACTTTAATAAAAAATTAAATTAAATTACAATTATAAATATAATTATATTATTATTAATTTTATAAAAATTTACAATTTAAAAGAAAAAAACTTGTGCACGCCCGTGCACAAGTGCGTGCACAAGTTTGTGCTTTTTTTAAATTTTTGATTTTTTGTTTAAATAAAATTAAATTTAAAATGATAAAAATAAAAAAAATTATTTTTTATTTTTATCATTTTAATTTTAATTTTAATTTTTTGAATAAAATTTTTAAGATAAAAAATCTCTTATAATATCAAGTGAGAAAAAAAGGAAAAAAAGAAAAATAAAAAAAGGCTAGAAGTTCACTCTGCACTCCTATTAGTCAAGGGCTAGTGAACGATCATGCCCTCTTGATGTATCACTCAAACTTATAAAAATCATATCTCTTAATTCTGATATCCAAAAATTACAAACTTTATATTATTAGAAAGCTAAGAGGATAAGCTACAATTTTTATGAAGACAACTTTATTTGATTCGGCCTATATCAATACAGTTTAAAGCCTATATCAATACAGTTTAATGATTAAAATAAGGACAAAATTTCTGTCAAGGATAGTACTGCAGCCTCTGCCAGCAGCCATATCTCTTTCATTCGGAGTCCAAACATTTCATATGATATACCTTTAGAAAGCTAAAAGGATGAACTACAATTTTCTTGAAGACATCTTTGTCCAATTATACCTAGATTAACACAGTTTATTTGTGAAATTTAGAGCCACTAATTCTGTCCACGGTAATGTTACAGCTATGTCCCCCTTTCCTTCTTTTGCCTATTATAAGCTTTTATATATTCCAAAAAACCCTGATCCAATAAACACTAAAAGTACGTACATGACCTCCAGCATAACAATTTATTTTAAATCTATTCAGGATCATTTAACAACATAACAATTCCATTTCCAATCGCAATTAACAACCCAACAAAGAAGAAATTGAGCTGTTTATTAAAAAATTTTGATAAAATTAGCTATTTAGTATTAACTGTTTATGTATAAAATTCTATAATTTATAAATTATATAAACAATTTTAGTAAATTAATCAATTAAAATAAGTGGTTGAAATCAAAACAAATTATTCTACATATATAATATATTGTATAATTTAATCAATTAATCAATTTTTAAAATGTAAATTTTTATCTCAAAATTTTTATTTAAAAAATTAAAATTAAAATAATAGAAAAACAAAAATTGAAAATTTGACACAATACTATTTTAAATTGTATCCTGATTTCAATGATTAAACTGTATTGATGTAGGCTGAATCAAACAAAGTTGTCTTCATAAAAGTTGTAGCTTATCCTCTTAGCTTTTTAATGGTATAAAGTTTGTAATTTTTAGACATCAAAATTGAGAGATATGATTTTTATAAGTTTGAGCGACATATCAAGACGTGCCCTAACCTTTCAATAATAGGAGTGCACGATCATGCTAGTCCTAAAACTTCCAACCCTTTTTATTTTTCTTTTTAATTTTAATTTTTTATAAAATTAAAAATAACATAATTATAATTATAATTTATTTTATTTTATTTTATTTTTATTAAATTAAAAAATGCATGCCCGTGTATGGAGTGCATTAAGTGCACGCCTCGTACACTAATCCATTTTTTTAATTTTAGTTTTTTGTAAAGTTAATAAGAACATAATTATAATTTAGTTTAATTTTTATTAAAGTAATAGTATAATTAAAATTAAATAAACAAAAGTTACGATTGTGAACTTATGCAATTTTTTCTTTGTAATTTTATTTTTAAAATTTATTAATAATAACATATTATAATTACAATTAAAATTTAATTTATTGTTTTCTTATTTTCCTCATTTTAATTTTAATTTAATTTTAAAAATTAAAATTTGTCAAATAATTGCATTGGCATAACTTAAGCGCGCAACCGTGCATGCTCATAAGAGAAAGGAGAGATCAAAGGTCGGCTAGTTTTTCGTGACTTAGGTATAGCTAATAAGACATTCTGAGTCAGTCAAAAGAGCGTTTTTAAATATAAAAAAATGTCATTTTTATATTGGACAAAATAGGAAAGTAAAATTAAACAAAAAATCTAGACTCAATTTTTTCCTTTTTCTTTGCCACATAAAATATATATATAATATGGGATCCATAAAAATTATTAAATTAATATGTTCCGTAATAGCAACTCTAAAGGGTAGGGAGGGTCTACTTGAATAGAGAAAGACAAGGATGTTGTCCTTTATCAAAAACATAGGCTAATAAGTAGCCATAAATTAATACTTATTAAAAACTGGATAAAATACTTAAATAGAAATGAGAAAATGCAGGATAAGCGTTACAAAACAGAAAACATAAAAGGGAAATTGGTTGATATTTACATGCATAACCAAACAAACCTTGCCCCACTAAAGGTACGATAATATCTCTATCTAAATTAGTTACAAACGCAAATCGATTATAAAGACAAACTAGTTGATTAAAATCGTCTAGCAGCCGCGGAATTTTGCTTAGGCCTTGTTGCAGAAACTGCACTTGTTGACCAAGATGATGGCTTGAAACCCCCAGTCAGTAAATTAGAAGCTGCAACAGCACTAATTTTCCTTCTTTTTGATTCTAGCCCCAAACGTTTCTTATTAGACATAGAAGATGCAGATGACTCGGGAAAGATCGAAGACGCGTTGATTAATGCTCGCTTATCCTTCCTATTCCTCTCAAATTTTGAAGAAAATCTCACTTCTGCTGCACGGGCAACATCTTCTTCAGTTGTTGGAAGTAGTCTCATGGCAAGCCCCATTTTCCTGGAAGCAACTTCTTCTTCTGCAACTCTTTTCTTTTGATTTCTGAGTCTGGCACGCAAAGTCTTGTTAAGGGAATAGTCATCTGAATGCCTGGCATCGGATACACGTTGAAGCCGTACTAGCACTGGCTCAGCTTCTTTCTTTTTCTGCATATCCTCTTCTTGATGTTCAAGACGATAAAATGGATCTGCAAGCTTTCCTTTCTCTGCAAAACAACAAAATCAGGTAAAATGCGCATAAAATTAAGTCCAAATTGAATAGGCGCAAAGAAAAATAACAGTTCCTGCTACTTACAATAAAACTAAAGGCTTAAATACATTAAAGGATCTCACGTATTTTCACCTACCTTCATCTGCAGGTAGTGCAAATGTTTCTGCATCCTCAACATCAAACTCCTCAGTCTTTCTCTGCGCACCACTGATTATTACATATTCACAATTTTTGGGATCTGTCTGAATGGCAATCACATTTTTGCAGCACGCAGATTTCATGGTAAAGTTCCATATCTGAAAGAAGCAAGAAGGCTATTATATCAAAATGAGAAAATAACGAACTAAAGAAATGAAAAGATGGCTGAACTTTTTGCTCATCCAATTAACCAGGAAATAGCAGGATTGTTAATAAATTAGCTCTCAAGTGGAATCAATCATCTATAAGAACAACAAACAGTCATAGAACTCTGCTAGTGTGTCTGAGTTTGCATGAATGGGCGCCAAACTATTCCTTACAAGCAGAACTGTATCTCTTATTCCTATGATGCTAGGTGGCCTACCCCATTGCAGGCACTAAATTCAATATGATAGCATCTTTTACGATTGAATAAAAATAGCTTATTATAATTTCGAGCAAGCCGCTATGGTGAAATCGGTAGACACGCTGCCCTTAGGAAGCAGTGCCAGAGCATCTTGGTTCGAGTCCGAGTCGCAGCATAAGTGTCTTTTAATTTTCTAAAGGACACAATTAGTCCTATAATGTCCCTAAGAATATCCATATGAAGTGAAAGCAGAAATATCAATTAGAGCACAATACTTTCTACACTAAACTATTAGTGCATCTGCAATCTGCAAGTAAACGTTACCTTTGTTGAATAATAATTTCCCACTTGCTTTTTCTCTGCATTAAACCGAACCCCCTTAGCAATCATAGAATTGCAACCACCACACCATATATTGAATGGCATCTCAAACCTGTAAACAATGAAATTATAAAGGGAAGTTGTTAAAGAAACAGAGGATGCAGAACATTTTTAGGTTCCATACTCCCAACGTACAAAGCCACAGAGCCTCAAAACAAAGACAAACCCTCATAATAATTTATTTATTTGTAGTTTCTCTTTTAATTTAGAGAGCAAGACAGAGGAAGAGCATTCACACAAGATAGTGATCGTCGTTATACAAGAATTTGACGAACAATTCTAAGCCTAAACAATTAGCTTATGCAACATATAAAGAGAGATGAATCCATTGAACCGAAAGTTGAAAGGGTAAAGAGTAAATTTCCACCTTACAATCAAGATCCCTTGATCTATTTTCCTTGCCCTCTCTCTCAAAGCATGTTGACCGTGAAACTTGTTTAACCCACCCTGCAACAAAGAAAATCCATGATCAGAAAATAATATTAAGTTTCGCCCACATAAAATATCCCAAAACAAACGAAAATTCAAGCTCTTTTACGTACCTTCTTCGGACTCCATTCCGGTGGGTAATAAAAATTGTCAGCCCTAGCAGCTGCAAGCGAAGACTGCAACAAAACCCAGAATCAGAAAAGAAAATCTCAAAGACCAAACAAGAACACATTGCAATCATCAAAACCCTAATAGAGATGCAGTAATCGCCCACTGAAGCACGAGGAATTTGGAACCCTTACCATTGTCGGCGTTCTCTTCGCGAATTGGTATCGTTGTTATGATTAACGAAATAAATGTAATGTTTTAAGATTTAGATGAAAGTTCGTAGACGGGTCGGTTAAACTTTTTATATAGGGTGCGGGTCCACCCTACCCAATATTTCTGAAATCTATAGGATATATAAATCCGTACTTGGGTCGGGTAGAATGACTACAATATAAACGGAGGTCGGGTCAGGTTAGCCTATTAGTTAGAAATGATATGGTTTTATAGCTTACATTTAGTCTGAAATTTTACAATAACGTAAAGTTTGAAAAGATATGATAATACGTAACTTTACTTATATATAATAAAAAGGCTATTTTTAGTAGGAAGTAATATAAATGAAATAACGCATCGACAAAAAAAGGTACAAAACTGTATTTAAAGGTGTTAGTTATCAATATTAATCAGTACCAACAATTTAGATGGTATCATAAACTTAAAAACAACAAGGGATTATTTTTTAAAAACAATCCCATCCTCTTGGCACCCTGTTTTTTTTCAAGTAACTTCTTAGTTCAATTTTTATCGTCATTTTTATGTTTTATTTTTAAAATAAAATAAATATTTTTATTACTAATAATAATTATACATTAAATAAAACTAAAAATAAATTTTTAATTAAATTTATTTCAATCGTTTATATAATATTTATTAATAAAGTACAAATAAAAATTATTTATTTTTAATTGAATAATTTAGAAAGTATTATTTATAAACTAATATTTATTTTAAATATATTGTAATTATTAAATCAAATTTATTTGAAATTTATATATTTAAAAATATTTTAAATTTAATTATATTTATTAATAATTATTAAATTAATTTTGTAAATTAAAAATTATATAAATTAAGTTATTTATAATTTTTAGAAATAATTAATTTTAATTAATTAAATATAATATTAAATTAAAATATTTAAATTCTTATTAATAATTAATATGTTAAATAATTAAATAATATATATTTAATTGATAGTAAATTAGATAATATATGTTTTTGTTTTATGTTTCACTTCTAATTGGTTGTTTTCTCATTACGAATTCTTGTTATAAATTGTAATGCTTAGAGAGTTAAGGATCTTTATTATTCTTTTTATTTGATATTTTGATATAATTATTATTTATTATCTAATGAAATTGTATTATTTTAAATACTTTGTATTGTTCTTAATTTTATATTTGTATGATCATTAAATGATATTTTTTCATATTAATTATGGTTGTTATTTATATGTGAAATATGTTAAAATTAATAGTAATAAAAATAAATAAATTGTTGCTATTAAAATATTTATTATTATAATTTTTGGAGATAGGGAGTAAAATTATAAATTATACAATACAATATACTAATAGACTATTTTGTAAATTTTAAAAAATTCAAAGACTATTTTATAAATTAAAAAAATATTATAAACGGTGCTTGATATTGACAATACCAGTATAGGACCGTACAAAAATCAAATATGATGCCAATACTGATACAATTGTCATAACATTGTTAGTTAGCGCTTAACATGTATTTCAATTTATAATTTATTTACTAAGCCAACAATTTTAGTCCTTCATAAACTTGTGTGTTTTTTATGAATTTCAAGCCATCAAATTCTTATTATCTCCCCTTAATTTTTATAACTTGGATAATTTTCTTGTTAGTTTTGGTTATCTTCGGAAAAGTGCCTATTATATTTATAACAAATAACTATAATATAAATAATTTTAAAAAAATAAAAATAAATAAGCAAGTTATAAGCAAGATGAATTCTGAGAAAAGAATCTTTAAAAAAATTTAAGTTTTAACCTTATATAAAAATATATTAAAAATAATTTAATACTTAAAAGAAGTTATTTCTTAGTTATATAAGATCAACAAACATAAATTAATAGAAAATTCATTAATTGAATTAGAAAAGAAATTTAGATTATACAAAACCTAAATGTTGTTAATAAAGTCAACAAAATGATACAATTCTTTTTATAAATAAAGTCAAAGAGGCATGAATGTTTCAATTCAAATTGGGTGCACTATATTTGTAAATGAAAAAATAAGCAAAAAAATTTGCAGCTGATCTCAAGCTCAATGGAAAAGACAATAAGATGATGGAAAACATGAGCAAATTAGCCTTTGAAGAATGGATCTTAACTTCCCCTGCTCCTTCCCGTGAACCTTACCTACTTTTGTGATCTTTGTGTAGTGATCAATAATAAGTTGCTTTGCATTAAGACTAATCTGCGCAATACAGGGCAAGAATAATAAGAACTAAGCAATGTCATATAAGATTCATAAGTAAAACATAATCACCTTATAGAGACACTAAGGCAAGTTGGAAAAAACCATTTAAAATAACATTCTTATAAAGATCATGCATTTTGTAGATATGGTCGTACGTATGTAATGGATGGAAATTTAAGATCTCTGTAAAGTATATTTAAGGATTTGTAAAATGTTGGACATAAAACATAAAATGGCCACTAATATTGTGCTCAATATTAGAGGTGCATACAGAATTAACTGGAGCTTTGTACCCTTATGTTCTAATAAATGAATTTGGCTCTCATGGGTTCATCTATAAAGATTGGTCCTTCCTAATGTTACGGTGCCTTTTCTTTTTGTTTGTACTAGGAATCAAAAGTTACAACGCAGTTATATTTATATTCAGATGCTATCGTTACTTTCATCTATTTAATTTAAGAACGAGACAAGAAAACTGTGCCATAAATAGGAAAGTTGGCTCAGATACCTATGATTTGTATGATGTCAAGCATGAGGGATCAAAATCAGACAAGGGCACATGACTGTTGCTCTGAAGCAAAACATTCTTAGGTAGGTTACTACAAAGTTTCTTTGGCGATCCATTAAGGCGTAGCATCTTATTCTTGGACCCCTCATTGAACTTGCTAACTTCCATTTACATTATGCCATGTTATCCAAAAGAAACTTTTATACATTAAAACATGGTTTTTTTTTTAAACGGCCAGTGTGGCTATTGGGCGCCTTAGCAACCCGTTTTATTGAGAGTCATGTATAATGATGAGTTACAATCAAGAGATGTACTACACATAGGGGTACTTTTGTTGATCTAGCAAAGCTAACCTTCAAATGTCACGAGGGAGACTTACAAATAAAAAATCATGAGATAGTTGTTGTGTAGCCGCATATTTTGCCAAGGAATCAACAACTAAATTCGCTTGACGGTAAACATGTGAAATTAAATGCGCATTCGTAACAATGTATGAATGAATCTAGTAGAGGACCAGATGATATCGCCATGGTCAAGAAGCAGTAAATTGTAGAAAATCAACGAGCATCTTAGAGTCTGTTTCCAATTAAACCATTCGTAAACCAAAAGCTCGGCATAAGTGAAGTCCCCGCAATAGAGTATGAATCTCAGCCTCCATGCTTGTGCTTTGTCGCAAAAATTGTGCACTAGCGATTAGGACCTCCCAAAAATGATTTCGAATAACAATCCTAACCCCTGAGTTGCCCGGATTACCCATGGAGGAGCCATCAGTATTGAGCTTGAACATGACCGGTTTTGCCCAAAAAACAAGCAAAGTCTTACAGGTAATCTTTTGTAAATGCATGAATGTTTGATGTCGTACCGTACTCCATACCTTGTAATGGGCGGAGTAGTGAAAATTGGTTGAGTAGGTCAAAAAGCTCCACTAAAAGGGATGCATCCGAGAGAATGTTGTCTTCAAAAAATTTCCGGTTTCTACCTTTCCACAAAGCCCAACAAATAGCAGCAGGAAGGAGCCTAAGGAAAGGCTGAAATGATGAAACATGCGACCAGCAAAAATGAAAACAATCCTATAAATCCCCCTGCAAAGGTATGTTCAGAATACTAAAAAAATAATGGCATAAACGATTGGCTCTAGAACACTCCAAGAATGCATGTTGCATGGTATCTGAACATGGACAATATAGGCATTTGGTAGGTAACTAGATGCCCAAGGCTTGCAAAATATGACCAAATGGAAGTAGGTAGCTGGTTAGGCGCCACATGAATATTGATATTTTGAGGGAAATTTCTAGACGCCAAAACCCCGTCAAATCAGGGTGAAACTTCTGGCTCTGGTGGACTACATCAAGATTGAAGCAACCAAAAAAAGACTTGATTGAGTTGGACCCCAAACCTCAATATCAGGATTGTCGGAGAAGAAAAAAGCATGAGAAGTTACCTCTTAGAAAGGAGCTAGAGACAGATCCCCCTCAAACAGATTGTTTTGCCAACAACCATCCACACATGCTTGATTTAGCTTCAAATTTGGGGCCATGGGGGTCATGGAAAGGGGCACTAGCGGTCTTGAAGAAGACCAATTCGAATTTTAGTATGTTCTTCCATTATACTGTGCAATGTCGGTAATGCCTTACACTTGCAAGATTTATGCCAAGTGATTTGATTGAAAAATTTTGCCCAAATCCCACATTATGTTTGAGTTTCCACCAAAGCTTACAAATGAAACCCGAATGGATATCTGCTAGCCTGCAAACACTGATTCCATTTTCACAAAATGGAAATGCCATACGATCCTAAGATCTCCAAAATCTCCTTTCGGCCCCATCCAAAGTACCTTGTCGAAGATTTCCTTTAGGAGGGTCTATGGAGGCTAAAATATGAATGGGCATGGCCTGAAGGACATGGCGAATGAGAACCAACCAACCACCTGAAGACAAGAAACGACCCTTCCAGTCGTCTACCCTTTACTAGACCTTCTGAGCAATAGGTTGGTAATACTCCATTTTATTCCTGCCTTGGTAAAAAAAGCCACCAAGGTATTGCATAGGCAAAGATGACCTCTTAATGCCAAGAAATTGGGTCAATACTCATGCCTGAGCATTCGAGCAACGACTAGAGACAACAAAGAAGCTTTTATCCTTGTTTATACACTGACTAGTATATAGCTCGTACTCTTCCAAAAAAATCACATAAAACCTTCAAAGGCGCCTCAAACCTCGAGTAAAGATAATAAGATCATCTGCAAAACAAAGATGGGTGACCACCAAGGCATCTCGTATTAAGGCAAATGGAGAGAAAATACCACCCTGGACCAGTTTTTTAGACCTCTGCTGAGTGCTTCAGTGAGTAATATGAATAGCAAAGGCAACAATGGGTCTCCTTACTTCACTCCCCATGAAGACTTGAAGAAGTCAGAGGAGGTACCATTCAACATCACCGAAAACCACGCAAAGTCTAAATTATTCATAATCAGGGAGACGAAAGAAGCATTAAAGCCAAACTTCAAAAGTAAGGATCGAAGAAAGGGCTAAAACGCTTTGTCGAAGGCCTTCATCATATCCAATTTCAGAATGAGGTTATGCCCTCTGGTACGATGATTCAATTGACGAACCATCTCCTGAGCCAATAGGATGCTATTCGAAATATCCCTTCCATAGAGAAAAACAATTTGTTCATCAGAAATTAACTGAGGAAGGACCGAAGCTAGGCGATCACATAAAATCCTGGTGAAGATTTTATTGAGAAAGTTATACAGACTAATCAGCTGAAAGTTCGTAAACGATGTAGGGCTAAGCTTCTTTGGTAACAAAACTATGACTGTGTTACTAATCATATATGGAATGGGAACCCCTGCAAAGAACTCCTAGACAGCTAATAATAGATCCCGAGAGATGATATCCCAACAAGATCTATAAAAAAGCCCTAGGTAACCATTCCCTTCTGGGGCACTCTCTGGATCTAGGCCAAATACGGCACTGCGGATCTCATCCAAAGTAACTGGTCTGAGTAGGGATGTATTGTCATCAGTAGAGACCAAGGAAGGAAGCACATCCAATAAAGGACAATCGAAAGATATAGCAAGCGAACTCTCAGCCTCCTGAAGAAGGTCTTGGAAAAAATCCACCATATGAACTCGAATGTCAGTATCAGATTCTAGCCATTGACTATCAACATATTTAATTCATGTAACACACAAATTGTTTCGTTTTTTAATGTAGAGGCGTGGAAAAACTTGGTATTGCGATCACCATCATGCAACCATTTTACCCATGCTTGCTGCTTCCAAAATTATTCCTCATCAGAAAGTGCACGGTAATAGACTACTTGTGCTTGATTTAATTTGGTAAGGTCTTCATCCGAGCTCAAAACATCAAAACTACTTTTTAAAACCTTAAGTTGAGCTTCTACTCGGTTGAAATTATCAAAGATATTGCCAATAATTGTTCTATTCCAGTCCTAAAGAGCCAACTTCAACTCTTAAGCTTATTGGTAAATCAAAACATTCCAAAAAACTCTAAGAGCGTAGCCCATGAGGTTCGAACCACATTCAAGAATTCAAATTTAGCCACTCAGAAATTTTGAAATCGAAAGGGTTTGGGACATATAGGATGCAAGACTTCAATTTTCAAAAGCAAAGCACTGTGATCAGATGTAGAACGGGGCCAAACATCAACAGCACTAACTGAGAAAGAGGCCAACCATAGAGTATTAACAAGTAGTCGATCCAATCTCTTCCACGCTCAGTTATTAATTCTCATACCCATCCATGTAAAAACTCCACCAGTGGCGGGCAGATCAAGAAGCTCGCAATCATGTATTGCATTCGGGAAGTCACTGATTGGGCCAAGAATAGGAGAAGAACGTCCCATACACTCATTAACAGAAGCAATAACATTAAAATCCCCCAGCAAACAAAGGACATGTGAACAAGAAATATGTAATCTAGATAATGCACTCCATAGAACCACCCGTTCAGCCCTAGTGGATTTTCCATACACAACAGTAATGAAGGCCTGGAAAACTCCATTCCCTTCCGTAACCTTAAGGTGTATGAACTGATCAGAGGATTCTTTGAAAATCATATTCTATCCATGATGAAAAAGAATCCAAAGTTTATTAGAAGGATTGAATAAAGCACAAGAGAAACCTAATCGAGTCTTGACTTCATCGATTTTATTGCAGTCTACCATGGGTTCTAACAGAGCAATAAAAGAAAGCGAGTGGATATGAGTTAACCTCTTCAAATGCCAGAGTGATGATGTGCTACCAATCCACGGACATTCCAAATTAATTGTCATAAAAACATATCATTGTGATGAGTTTGGGATCTAGTCCTTATTGAAGAATGACCAAAATTACGCTTAGTGTATGATTTTCTGGACTTCTTCATCTCCTATGGCTAATCCCCCAATTGTTCCACCTGAATGTCTGGCATGGGCTTATTGTGTCTCAAAACAACAGACATGGAAGAGCTGAAAGTGAGGAGGTATCCATCTAGTGAGGTCGTTCCAAAACTGGATATTCAGCATCGAGATCAGAGAGTGATCGATTAGCCTTTAGAAAAGTTTGTTTGGATTGTTAGGGCACACTACGAGGGGCAGAGCAAGGTCCAGCTCTTTGGGCTTTCTTCCTGCATCATCAAGCTCACAGATAGGGTCTGCATGGTCCGCTACAATAGACATAAGAAGCTTTGTATGGCCAACAGTACGCTTAGGAATAATGAAAGCCAACTTGTCCATAACAGGCAAGCCAACAACAGGCAGAGAAGGCATTTCCACCAAGGCAGGATGTATTGTATGAGTATTGTCTGGCAAAGGCTATTCTTGAGGAATACTTGTAACATCCTATTTTTATAGAACGGGTCGGACCAGAGAAACGGGTCCAAGTGAGGTAAATCAGAGAAATTAGGAAAATACATCTCGTGCTCATGTATTTGTGAATAGCGATATGTGCACATAAAAATTTATTGTACATGCATTCATGACAATTTTCCTGGTATAAGTGTGAATAAATGGGAAATTTGCAAATATGTTTTGTGAGTGAAAAATTGGAATTTGGAAAGGATCATTAGGGTTTTGTGATTTTTAGAGAATTATAGAAATTTTCTGGGAATTTTTCGGAACTGTTTCCGGACCCAGAAAAATCTCAAGTGACAGATTAGGGGTCATTCAGTAGCGAAATTGTTGTCCAATGGCACTAGAAACTTAGGTATATAAAATTAAGAATTTTTGAAAGTTAGCCATTAGAAATTGGAGAGAAATTGAAATGAATTGGGAAGAAAATGAAGTAGCCAATGAGGGTATGACAAGTGTCACAACCCTAGCTTTTTTTTCATTAATAAATCACTTTCTTTTAATGAGTCATGCACGACTCTTTTAG
>JANQBM010000003.1:17811776-17845927 GCA_025594535.1 Erythroxylum domingense
TCATTGGGCCTCCAACATCTTGTAATGGATCTTTAGGAACATTAGACTTGAATGTTGGGCCTTTGATATGGGAATTTTGCTCAGCCCCTTGCTTTGCACATTCAGACTTCAAATCTGATCCAATTTCAGCTCCTATGCCCCCTTTTGTATGCTCATGTCCATGCAAGTGATATCCTAGGCTTCCTTGAAACAGATCACATCATGTATACTTCTCTTCTTGTCTTTCACATTCCCATAGTTCTCCATCATTCCCTCCCTCCTTGAAAGGATTTGTCCTCAAATCTACAGCATTAAAGAGGGATAAATCAGATACGTTAAATGCAGCACTAACATTACCATAGGAGCTAGGGAAATCAATTTTATAAGCATTATCATTAATCCTTTTTAAAACTTGAAAGGGGCCATCTCCTCTTGGTTGTAGCTTAGATTTCCTTTGATCTGGAAACTTCTCCCCAAACCCAATCACCAGGTTCAAATATAACACGCCTTCGGCCTTTATTGGCTTGCTTTGCATATTGTTCATTTCTCCTCTCAATGTTGGCTCTAACTTTAGCATGCATCTCTTGCACAAATTTAGCCTTTTTCGTACTATCAAGGTTAGTAAACTCATTAGAAGGCAATAGACGAATTTCCAAATAAGCCAAAGGATTAAACCCATAAACAATCTCAAAAGGAAAAAATTGAGTAAAAGAATGAATAGAACGATTATAAGCAAACTCAATATATGGGAGACACTTTTCCCAATTCTTCAAGTTTTTTTAGATGATCGCACGCAACAATGTAGTCAAAGTTCTATTTACCACTTCAGTTTGACCATCCGTTTGAAGATGTGCAGCAGTAGAAAACAAGAGTTTAGAGCCAAGTTTATTCCATAGAGTTCTCCAAAAGTGACTAAGAAATTTCACATCTCTATCACTCACAATAGTCTTTGGCAACCCATGCAATCTTACAACCTCTTTAAAGAACAATTTAGCAATATGAATAGCATCATTGGTTTTAGAGCAAGCAATAAAGTGAGCCATCTTGCTTAATTGATCAACCACCACAAAGATGATATCCTTTCCACTAGATGATATGGGCAATCCAAGTATAAAGTCCATAGATATATCAACCCAAGGATGAGAGGGGATAGGTAAGGGAGAATAAACCATATGATTGAACCTTAGATTTTGCATGCCTATAAGTAATACATTTAACACAAACAGAAACGAAATCCTTTCTCATATTAGGCCAATAAAAATGTTCATGAAAAAGAGCTAAAGTTTTCTTAACACCAAAGTGACCCATCAATCTCTCTAACAAGTAATTCACGCATAGGGCAAGATGGAATGCAAAGTTTATCTTTTTTTAATAGAAATCCATCAAAACTATAGAAATTATCAATACCATGTTTTTCACAAGATTTCCAAATTTTTGCAAAGTCATAATGAGATTCATACATGCCTTTCAACATCTTAAAACAAGTCATCTAGCATGCATAGAGGTAATCTAAACTTTCATTATCAGAATGAATGATAAATTCTTTTGGCCACAAGTAATGTTGCTAAGTCTCTAACGACCTTTTTAAAGCATACAACTTTGTATTATAAGTGGAGTAATTTGAAGTAGCACCAATTAGTTTTTCACTAAAATAAGCAATAGGTTTTGAATCCTGCATTAAAACAACACCAATGCCTACTCCAAAAGCATCACATTCAACCTCAAAAACTTTAAAAAAATCAGGAAGAATAAGAAGAGGAGCATTGGTTAATTTTTCTTTCAAGGTGTTAAAAGTAACCTCTTGTGAATCACCCCATTTAAAAATCACATTGTTTTTTACCAATTCATTCAAAGGGGCAGCAATAGTAGAGAAGTCCTACACAAATCTCCGACAGAAGCTCGCTAAGCCATAGAAGCTTCGAACTTCATTTGCATTCTTGGGAGTTGACCATTCTCTAATTGCCTTCACTTTCTCTTCGTCAACTTGAAGTCCTATAGCACCTACAATAAAACCAAGAAACACAACAGTTTCCATGCAAAAGGAACATTTTTCTAAATTGACATAAATCTTATTTTCTCTTAAAAGTCCGAACACATCATGTAAGTGTTTCACATGATCATCTAAACTCTTAGAAAACACTAGAATATCGTCAAAATAGACAACCATATACTTTCCAGTAAATGGACGAAACACATGATTCAACAAACTCATGAAAGTACTAGGTGCATTAGTCAAGCCAAAAGGCATAACTAACCACTCATACAACCCAAACTTAGTTTTGAAAGCAGTTTTCCACTCATCACCCTTTTTCATGTGAATTTGATGGTACCCACTTCTAAGATCAATTTTAAAAAATATACAAGTACCATATAACTCATCAAGCATATCATCTAAACGAGGGATAGGGTAACGATATTTCACTGTGATTTTATTGATGGCTCTATAGTCAACACACATTCTCTATTTGCCATCTTTCTTAGGAACAAGTATAACCGACACAACATATGGGTTCAACCTTTCTCTCACAAAGACCTTTTTCATAAGCTTTTCAACTTGTCTTTGGATCTCCTTAGTTTCTTCTAGATTAGCTCTATATATAGGCCTATTTGGAATTGAAGCTCTGAGAAGGAAGTCTATATGGTGCTCAATGCCTCTCAAAGGGGGCAATCCATCAGGAATGTCCTCCAGAAATAAGTCGCTAAAGTCCTGCAACAAAGACAAAACACTAGATGACAAAGATGGATCAAGCTCATTAATAGTTAAGAAAACATATTTATATAAAAGTATATAAGATTCTTCACATTTTAAAGCTCTCTTGATCTCACTTCTTCCAACAAATAAAGTCACTCTCTTTTCTTTATTTTTCCCACTCGTTTTATTTTCTCTCTCTTTTTCTTTCTTTTCGACCTCTCTTTTTTCTTTTATTTTGCTCTCAATTTGTATTCTTTCTCAATCCTCACTTGATCCTCATAAGCTTGAATCGGCCTAAGAGGTTTTAACACAATATTTTTACCATGGCAAGGAAAAGAATAGCAATTTTTTTTCCATCATGCCTAACTTTCCTATCAAATTGCCAAGGTCTACCAAGCAAAACATGTCCAGCATACATAGGTGCAACATCACATAAAACTTCATTATGATACTTTCCAACAGAAAATGCAATCATCACTTGTTGGTGACTTTCAGCTCACCATAATCATTTAACCATTGCAATTTATATGGTCTAGGATGTTTCAAAATATGCAAATTAAGCTTGTCAACAAGTAAAGTGCTAGCAACATTAGTACAACTTCCACCATCTACGATCATGCTACAAACTTTACCATTAATAGACATCTTGTATGAAAGATGTGCTCACGTTGCTCTTCTTTAAAATCTTCTTTCAGTTGGATATTAAGAACACGCCCAGCCACAAGGGCTTCACCAACTTCAGCATCAGAAACAACATCGGAAGCATCCGTCAACGTAGGCACATCATCAAAATCATCACTGTCGCTACTTTCACTAGCAACATCACCATTCTCAAACAAAATCATAGTTCTTTTATTAGGGCATTGCGAAGTAATATGACCAAAACCTTGACATTTAAAGCACTTAACTTTATAAGAAGGATTAGAAAAAGAAGAGGGTTTAGAGTCATTTTTACCCTTAGGATTTAGAGTAGAGAATTAGGCTTACTTTCCTCCTTTGGCTTGATGTCTCCCTTAGATTTGAATAAACTTTTGGATTCCTTCAAGGTTTTCTTCCAAGAACTCGATCCAGCACCATTTTGGATCTTTAATTGCTTTTTTACCATGATGGCCTTATGTAACAACTCATCCATGTCAAGGAAATTTTGTAGCTCTACAATGGAAGCAATTTCAGGGTGTAAACCATTAAGAAATCTTCTTATGGTAGCTTCCATGTCTTCCTCAACATTGGTCCTAATCATGATGCCCTCCATCTCTTGGTGGTACTTTTTAACACTCATAGATCCTTAACTCATTCTTTGCAGCCGCTTGAACAAGTCTCGATAGTAATGACTTGGAACAAAGTGCTTTCTTATGATGGCATTCATTTCTTGCCATATGCATATTGGTCTTTCATGATTCCGCCTTCTATTTACTTGCAATTGATCCCACCAAATACTAGCACAGTCATAAAATTCAACAGCAGCAAGTTTTATTTTTTTTTCTTCACTATATGTATGACACTCAAATATATGTTATATTTTCCTCTCCCACTCTAAATACAATTCAGGATCATTTTCCTTGAAAAGAAGGGATTTTCAATTTTATGTTGTCAAGTTCATTACGAGAAGGAGGTTGTCTGCCTCTCCTAATGTTGGGGCCTTCATCCTCAGATTGCATATCTTCATCTTCTACATGGAACGTCCTTCTAGGACCTTTGGATTTTGACGTGGATTGGATGTCATCCAACCTAGCATTCAACCTCCGAAATTGATCTTACATAGCCTTCATAAAGACATTGAGATCTTGCTCATATGATTTGTCTTCTTGAGATATGTTTATAAACTGCAAAATGTTAGTGAACAACAAAAAACAATTGGACCTCACCACTCAACCTCACGTGTATACACTCAATAGATGCCAAACCACTCGTGTATCACATAAAAATTGGCCTTTTCTATAGTGCAAACACTCTTGCCTTTTACCACTCAACTTGCTTTCTATAGTATCCTTATTAGAAACAAGACACAATCAAATAGAAGCAATCAAACTAAGTGGTAGCCAAGACTATAATCTTAAAATAAAATTCTCAAAGAATCCTAAAGGAGAAATAGGGTGAGGAAAATAAAGAAGAAATAAAGGAGACGAATATGCAAAAGGAAAGAAAAATGATGGGAAAGTCAAGAAAGTTGGAAACCAAGTAAAGGAAAAATAGTATAAAGAATGAATTAAGGAAGTGATTACCTTAAGGAAAGTCACAAACTTGAAGCAAAAGAAAGATGAATGAGGCAAGAAATAAAATAGGAAAGTAAAGGCAAAATAGGAAAGTAATTGAAATAGGAAAGTGAAACAAATAGGAAAGTAAGAAAATTCCAAGCAATACAAAATAGGAAAGCACTTGCAATTCAAGTTCAAGCAATAGGAAAGATGTTGTCTTTACTTGATTACAATTAGGAAAGTAGCAAATTTGGACTCCACTTCTCTAGAAATTGCAACACACGCACTCTGATTGTTTTCTTCTTTTTTTGAAGATTTTTTTTCTTTTTGACGAATTTCTTCTTTTTTCTCTTTTTTAATGTATTTCTTTTTTCTCTCTTTTTTTGATTTCTACTTCTTCTTTTTTTCAGAAGCTGGACACTCTCAAATTTCAACTTAGTGTAACTTGCTCTAGAAAGCTTGGATTTGAATGGTTCCAAAATAAGGAGAAAGAAGAGATTCTGAAATTGAAGAAATACCTATTAGTCAACCAAAAACTCAAACAAAAAGTGAACAAAAAAATGGATGAAAAATGGACAAAGAAGAGAAACAAAAATAGACAACAAAAGGAAAGTTATTTGAGATCTAGCAACTAAAGCGCTCTGATACCAAATGATGGGAGACCCAATAGGAACTTGTCTAAGAGAACCTTCAATAAGATGGAACTATGCCCGGGAATGACTAGAATTAAACACACACAGACGCACAAGAAAAAATTTGAAAAGATAGAAATAAAACACAAAGAGAAAAGGGGTTAGAAGAATGTTGGTCAATGGAAAGACCCCAAGAGAACTTATCTTTCAGAACCCTAGCAATAATGTTGGTCAATGGAAAGAATCCTAAGAGAACTTGTCTCTTAGAACTCTAACCTTGGGACGCCACAAAGGAAGACCACCCCTTCGATAAATCAAGTATTATCAAAGGATACGAAGAAAGCAAGAATGCTCCCAATAATACTCAATAGTATTTCTAAATGAAAATCCCCTTTCAAAGTACACAGAGGGTGCCTATTTATAGGAAAACTTCCTAACTTAATGTCCTAAAGAAGAAACTAAATAAAAGGAAACAAAATAAACTTATAAAAGTGTTGATTAGATGGCCTTCTTTCAAGGAAAACAAAAAGGAAACTAATTAAAACATGATTTTTCACCTTATAGATCATGTCCTTCTTATTTTTAAGTGGCATATGGTTGTCATATGGTATTTTAAGTGAGTTCTCCCAACTGGACTTTATGTGGACCTTTAGACACTTCATGTTGGGCTTCAAGGAGTAAGACAATGCCTCTTGGACCTTTATAAGATGAAATCTGACTCAACAATATGGATTCTATCTCTTGAACGTCTTGGATCAAACAATTCAATGCTTACTTCATTGCTTTGACCCTAGCTCTTGTCATTGGGCCTCCAACATCTTGTAATGGATCTTTAGGAACATTAGACTTGAATGTTAGGCCTTTGATATAGGAATTTCGTGCAGCCCCTTGCCTTACACATTCAGACTTTAAATCTGATCCAATTTCAGCTCACAAGCCTTCTTTTGCAAGCTCATGTCCATGCAAGTCATATCCTAGGCTTCCTTGAGGCGGATCACACTATGTATGCTTCTCTTCTTGTCTTTTATATGCCCATGGTTCTCCATCAATGGCTCTTTCTTCTATTAACATCCATACTTGATAATACTATAAAGACTCTTAAAAAAACCATAAATAGATTGATTGAGGAATCATGAGCTCTAGAAAAGAGGATTAAATCATTTGTAAAAGCTAAGGAAACCAAAGTAATCTTCTTGCATATGATATAAAACTTAAAGCTATGATTGGAGCTAACATTGCTTTTAATTAATCTTATAAGAACTTCCATACACAATAGAAAGAGTTATGTCAATAATGGATCACCTTTCCTTAAACCTTATTCTCTATGGAATAATGGAGATGGCTCTCCATTGATTAGTAAATTGAAAGGGCTTATTATTAAATAAAGTTTTATTCGTGTTCTAAATTTCTTAGGGAATTCAAAAGCCTCCAATAGATGTGTGATGAATTCCCATCTAATTATATCAAATGTTCTTAAGAAATTAACCTTAGTTGCATAATTTTTTGGACCATTTCTTCTAGATTATCCTTTAAGCAACTCATGGACCACAATTATATTGTCCTTTATCAATCTTCTATCGATAAAGGCACTTTGTGAATCACTGATGATTGGATTTAACACCTTCATTTTAGTAGCAATGATTTTGGATATGGTTTTGTACAACAAAATTACAATAGGATACAGGTCTAAACCCATTTAAGGAACTTGTATTGGGTACTTTAAGAAACCAAAAAAGAAAATTCTTGTCAATTTTTTTAGGATCTTACCTTTTTCAAAAATTCTAAGATGGTTTTCCATTTTGTGAGCTTAATTACTTTAACTTACTATTTCTCCTTTTCTAAGCTCGGAAGACTAGATAAAGGCTTTTATATTTCCAAGTTCCTAGATCTAAAGGCATTATTAGAATGTGTGTTCTGCCTGAGCCCTTGCTTATCATTTTTAGTTAATTACTTTTTGAAAAATTTCACCTAGATCTTTCTCTGCAAAGCAAAAGAGCAACTAGGGTAGTGTTTTGACCCTGCTTTCTCACCTTTACCCTTGAAATCTCTCTCTTCTCCTATCTTAGCCCCTGTTACTATCTCTTATTCTCTTCAGCCTCCCTCCTCCCCTCCTCATTCTACCTTACATTTTGGTTCCCATTTAACTGGAAGTTTATACTTACATAATCCACTACATTAGAGCTCCATAACTGCCCTCTGATAGTCAAGGATGGAGTGGCCATTATTTTACCTTCCTTAGATGTTCTCAAGTAGGAAGTGAGCTTATGGTCATCAACAATTATGGGTTGTTCATTGGGAAAAGACCAACCTTCTCACTTATAAAGAAGTGGGCATTTAAGCATTGGAAAGTTTAAAGATTACCAATTGTTGTGCTTTAAGAGGATTCCTTTTTTCTCTTCAAATTCTTAAAGAAAAGCAAGATATAAGAAATTATTGAGGGTGGACTTTGACATTTTAACAACTTACCCATATCCTTACAATTGTGTAAACTAAGTATAAGGCTTGAGGAAATCAAATAGAAACATGTAATACTATAGGTGAATGTCCATAAAACTCCCCTAAAATAATGGTCTATAAATGGATTAAGTTTACTAATGAGCTTCATCAAGAATCCAACATATATAGATAAGGTGACTTCAGTTAGACATAGGGTGGGTTATACATCCCTATTTTGTAGCTTGGACATGAGGCAGGATCCCAGACAAGGTCCCATTATTGAGACCAAGGGAGAGTGACTAAGTAATAGAGGACATGTTAAGGGTCTCTTATTAATGGAGGCCCTCCCTTGTTTAACCAGGTAAAGCATGATACCTAATTAGGAGAACCTTTTTCAAAGGGGATTACATAGAGTTAATGCAGATTTTTAAAGATAATGAGTGTTATAAAGAATAATGTTGGCTTTTTAACTTGATTAGCCCAACTAGAACCTCAACTTGATAATTTTTTAAGATCGTAATTATGGAAAAAGATGAGAGCCTTTCAATCACAGTTAACTCCCAAAAAGTGAGTGTTACTAAAGTTTAAGTTTTTGACCAAAATGGTCCAAGAGAAAGCAAACCTTAGTCAAGTTCTAATTCCCTTTAACCAATGCTTAAAGACTTCGCTTATCAACCCCTAATACTAAGGAACCTCAGGAAGGATACATCATTTTTGAAAGAAGAAAGTTAGGTCATAAGGCTAAGAAATGGGTATATTAATCATCAATAAATGTTTGCTTTTACTTAAAATATAAAGGGAATAAGCAATCCTAAAAAGTAATTGCTTGCAACTAACTATATTAACTTCCTTAAGCTAATGATATTTGGGTTGCTGGAAACAATAATGAAACTTAAGTCTTGCTCCAAAGTAGGCTTCCTAAAAAAGAATTGAATTCTTGTCACTAATTACTTTCATCATTATCTTAGGAGAATAGCAGTGGCTTATAATCCTGTTATAGTGAGAATACTTAATTCACAGACCTTTATTCAAGTTATTCAACTAATGGTAAAGCTAAAAGAGATTGGGATATAATGGATAAACTTCATCTATGTATCTAACTTCTATTTTCAAAGAGACCTCATATAGAAGGAACTACTAGATCTTAAAGTCATTGTGACTGGTCCCTGGATACTCCTTGGAGACTTCAATTATTCTCCTTATGTAGCTGATTTAAAAGACAGCAGTTATATAAAAAAATTCTAATAAAGAAATTCTATCTTGCTTATCCAATTAAGAGGTAATATTTATTAAATCCACAGCTATAACCTCACTTATTGTAATAGGAAAAGGGCCAATGATTAGAAGAAAGATAGGCATGGAACTGGGGAATGGTGATTGGCTAATGAAATTTCCAAATAGTTGTGTAACTTTTAGTGATAGCTTATGTTATAACTATCCTCTTATTGAATTATGTGAACTAAAGATGGATTCATTCAGAATTAATCCTTTTAGAATCTTTAATCTTCTAGCTAATAAGGATGGGTTTAAACAAGCAATTCTTAGAGGATTAAAGATTAGAATGTAAGGAGATGAATCTCATAAATTCCACAGGAAACTTTAAGCAATTAAGTAGGAACTAAAAAAGTTTAAACAATCCTGCCCTACTGACTCTAGGAACCTTGTTACAAGGGTAAAAGAGGAGCTTAAGCTCCAATGAATAAATCTCTATAATCACCCTGGTGATCTAAATAAGAAGCTGCTGGATAAATTAGCCTTAAATGCTACATTGAGGCCTTAAATGATCACAACTCTATCATCATGATAAAATTACGGATCAACTAACATAAGGATAGAGACTTTAATAGTAAGTTGTTTCATAGGTCCTTATTATCCAGAAGAAATAGGAATAGTATTAACTCACTCAGAGCTAAAGATGGAGCAGTTGTAACTAACCAAAAGAACTCACTTTTGCATTCTAAGGAGTATTAAGTTTAGGTTCCTTAATGGATAGTGCTAATCTAAGTAGCATTAATGAGATCATTTTAAAGCAATTAACCAGCTCACAATGTGAGCTCCTAACCAAACTAGTTTTTTATGAGGAGATCGAAGAGGTGGGAGTTTAGTATCAACCTTAACAATGCCTTGAGGCTTGATAGGCTTAATATTTTCTTTATTGCAATGTTAGGGGTTTAACAAAAGAAATATGTGTGAGGAAGTGGAGTTCTTTATAAGTTTTAGGATGTTGAAGGACTGGAATAAAACATTTTTCTACTTAGTTCCTAAATCTTTAGCCCCTTTTCTTTGAAGGATTTTATGCCAATCTCTTGCTATAACACTTTCTATAAGATCATATCTATAATTCTGGCTAATAGACTCAAACAAATGTTGTCTAGTATCATTAATTATGCTTAAACTACATTCACAGAAGGAAGGAGGATAGAAGATAATATCATGTTGGCTCAGGAACTTTTAAAGGATAATCACATCAAAGTGTTACATAAGAATTTCGGACTCAAAGTGGATATCTATAATGCATTTAATATAGATGAATGGAGCTTCATTTTATTAGATATAAGAGAAATGGGATTCCTTATACCATTTCTTATCTAGATGTAACAGTGCATTTCTACCCCACAATTAGTATGATTATAAATGGTGAAGCTTCTCCTATTTTCTAGGGAGCAAATAAAATAGGGGGACCCTATTTCCCCTTTATTCTTTTCATAATTTGCATGGATGGGCTCTCAAGAATTATCCTTAAAAACATTAGTAGGCAAAGCAACTTTAGGTTTTATAAGAAATGCTCAATACAACAAATATCATTTGCATGGATGGGCTCTCAACAATTATCCTTAAAAACATTAGTAGGCAAAGCAACTTTAGGTTTTATAAGAAATGCTCAATACAACAAATATCTTAACTTTATTCAGTGGAGTAAGCAAACCTTCTATTCAATTATTAATGCATTCTTTGTAGAGTTTAGTTTACTATCAGGTTTATTCATTAAAAAAGAGAAGATTAATCTAATTTCCTCAAAGGACTGTGAAGATAAATTGAGGGAATTGGATCATCTCACTAGTATAAATTCCAAACGCCTTATTTAGTTACCTTGGAGTCCTAATTTCTTCAAGTGAGATCACCTATCAGGACTCAAGGGCTTTTTGACACAATTGGGAGGAAAATTGGTAGCTAGACCACTGGATGCCTTACATTTACAGATAGACTCCACCTAGTTAATTTAGTTTTGAATAGCCTTATGATAGGGTTGTCGAAGCCCTTAAATTTAATTCCTATTCTCTTACTTCCTATGGTATTCATAGAATTAGGTTGAACCCCAAGAGCAATTAACAAAATAAAATGGGGTTTGTGATTAAATAACTAATAAAATAAATTTAACAAGGAATCAAAATAATCTACTGAATACAAAAGTGAGAAATTCAAGAATACTTAACTCTGATTCAAAAAAAAGACCTTATCTAATTGTAACATTAATCATTGGTCTAAAAAGAATATTTTTCATAATTCAAGTAGTTAGTCCAAAATATATTAAGATAAATATAATGTCTCAAAATTTCCTAAATTAATTGGTTCAAACTTAACGTTCAAACCAAAACTTACCATTAATTGATTGGGTATGGTAGCATTCTATATCAATTAAACGATAACAATAAGCTTATTAAAAAAGACTAGACCCTAAATTAAATAATTGAGATAGCTACAACTATTCAACTTAATTTTTTTTCTCATAAGTTAAATATGAAAATTCATTAATTACCTATTTGCTACTTGTACCAATTCTTCATGATAATTACCAATCACAAAATTTATGGATAGCTATAGAATAATCAAATTTAAATTAATCTGTGAAATCAATCAATATTAATTATTCAAGAAATATAATAATATAAAACAAGAAATACTTGAACTAAAACATGAATATAAGTTTAGAACAAAACCTCACAAGAATACAACTAGAGTTTTGAATCCCCTTGAATAAGAATATTTAGATTTAGCCATACATGAATTTAGTTCAACACTAAAAATATAAGAAAAGATGAAAGTTTGAGAGAAATCTACCAAGAAAATGAAAAGAGAATGTTAAAGAAGGTAGTAGACGTAATTTTTGCCTTCTTCTTCCGATTAAAAAACCTAGTATCCTCTTATTTTACAAAGACTCCTATATAAAATAAATCCAATCCTTACATAATGTGGATGGAAATAAGTTTTCTAATTGAATTCCAAATCTTGAAGTGAATTTAACGTTAGGCATGATCTCGCCTTATCTATTACAGTAATCTGTCAACTTTTCCTAAAATTCACAATTTTGACTAATAATACTCCAATTCGATGCAATCTCCACTCGTCATCTCCTAAAACAAAACAAACATAAGTTTTCATATTTAAGAAACAAAATATAGCCAAAACAAATGAGATAATTTCAATTAACATAACTAAATGACATCTTATCAAATTCTCCTACACCTGATTCATGCTTGTCCTCAACAATATTTCAATTAAATAAATCAATCATCCTCATAACTACCTCTCATCTTCTTCCATATTATCTAGAAATATCCCAAAAGCTAATACACATTAAAGGTTTATGATAAAATAACAATTTAGAGAACAAGCACTCATAGGACACAATTTTAGAATTAAAACATAACATCTCATCAATTTCACTCAATACACTCAAAGTGTTTAGGGTTCATTAAGCTCTCAAATCAAAACATAGCGAGTTATTTACATAAGCTTGCTTGATAAAAATGAACCTAATGCATATATCAAAGGGATTTAATAAGGGTTGTAACGTGGGTTAGGTAAGGTATGACAAAAAGAACTTTTAAGGTTAAATAAATTGGATGATATCAAACAAACTTATCCACACAAGTTTCAACTTAAATCAATTCAAAACTCACTTAATTCAAATAGCATCCATTTCAATCACCTCTTTTTTATTTTTTATTTTTAATATTTTTAAAACAAGAATATCAAAGAGGAGATTTCTTTTTCTATAAATTAAAAATAAACAATTAAAACAATGTAACTTGAATATTATGCTTCATAATTCTTTTCAAAACTTCCATGCACAAGATCAACAAGTAAGGTGATACCCCTTACCTAAGCCTCTTACCGCCTTAAAAAATTTCACTTGGTTCTCCATTTACTAACATATTGAAGGGTAGAGTTGTGATGCATATTTTGATCTAGTTCGTGAATACTCCTAGAAATCCAAAAGCCTTTAGAAGATTGATGATAAATTCCCAATCAATGGAATTATATGCTTTGTGAAAATCCACGTTTATTGCACAGTTTTTAGTGGAATTTCTCATTGAATAACTCCTGAGCAATTAATATTATCACCTATTAACCTGTTTTTTAGGAAAGTTCTTTCTGTGTCACTTATTCCAGTCCTTACCACCATCTTCAACCTTAATCCCATTAACTTAGAGATGATTTTGGAGACGAATTTGAATCATGAAATTGGTTTGTACTTATTTAGATAATTTGAATTTAGGGTTTTAGGAATAAGACAAATAAAAGTCTTATTGATTTCCTTAAGAAACTCACCTTACTAAAAAAAATTCAATGACAATATTAGTGACTAGATCCTTGATTAAAGGCTCAGTCTTTTGGTTAAAGCACCCATTAAATCCATCTAAACCTAGGACTTCCTTATGATTCATTTCAAACAACACTTTTTCAACATCCCAATCATTAAAGGTGCCTACCTAGCATTTGTAATTCTTCTATAGAAAATTGGTTAGAAATGAATGAGCCGAGTATTTGATTAGAGGAGCTTACATTAGATGTAATCTCCAAAGAGCTCTTGAAATATACATAGGCTTCTTCCTTTAGATCCTTCTAAGTTGTGGTTATTCTGAGTTGTGGTTATTCCTCCATTCATTATCTTTAATGAGCAAATATGACTAACGTTCCTCTGGACATTGATTACTCTATGAAAAAAATTATGTTTTTGTCTGCCTCTTTAATCCATAATACCTTAAATTTCAGGATGATTATGACAGAAAGAGAACAACAAATATTGAGTATATTTCTTATAACTATCCAAACACGTTTGAAACAAAGTTGTTAAAATTTTCAATGATTGTTATATTAATGACATGTTTGGTTTCATTGTTTCAAATAAGAATGTGAAAATTTTTCAATATTATATTCTACCCCATTTTGATCTCATTTTACTTCCTAACTAAAGGAATCAAGTTGGTGACCAATGGAGGCTTTCTGTTGTGACTTCTTAGCTCAATTAAAGTTAGCGTATCTAAGCCCATAAATAATAAAGCCCTATTATGGGCATTCCAAAAACAATTCCTATCAATTACACTATATATATTATGTGATATTATCTTTTTTTTTCCTTTTTTACATAAATATTATGCAATTCCTTTTTATTTTTCATAACTAATTTTAAATTTTTATCTAGTAAAATTGGAGAAACAATTCTAATATAAGTTTTCTAAAATTATTTGAATTGCATTAAAAATATTGACATTTGCGAATTTATTAAGAGTTACAAGGTAGGACAAGATTAAAAATATTGAAAAGAAATTATATGATGAGGAAACTCATTTAATTTGGTAAATTTTAATATTCAACTTATGCTTTGAATAATATCTATATATACATACACACATATATATTTCAATAAAGTCTTACATACAAATTCTATAAATTATGATGTGGCAGTATCATTTTCGTGATACAAAGTTAATGAACCTTTATATTCATATACCTTAAATAAAATTCAAAGAAGCCAATGAACTTGGCCTCTATTTCTCTCTACCTGCAAGTTGAAATTAACCGAAACAAGAACAGCATGATCGAAGCTAGACAGCAAACACATGTTGTGAAATAAATGCAAAAGGTGGCCTTTCCTTAGTAAACTAAAAGCGCAATTCACCGTACCATCTTTTGCCATTCATTCCTTTTTACAAAAATCATGGACGTCTCTTTCGGGTTAGGAGGTTGGACACAAAGAAACATGTCATCTTTTCTTCACTCTTCTTCGCTCCTCCCAAATTCAAATTCTGATTTGATGCCTCTGAAAAGCAATGCACGTAAATTGAGTACTGTCCCACTTTGCATTAGAGCCACTTCCTCTGGTTCTAGTTCCGGTGAAGATGCTTCTTTGCAATCGACAAAATTGGTAACTTTCTTGGGCAAAGGTGGTTCTGGTAAGACCACCTGCGCCGTTTTCGCAGCTCAGGTACTATTTGTTTCTCTTGAGTTTTCGAGGTTCAACTTGCTTTGTCTATCTCTGACTGTGTTTTTGTTTAGCTATGTTATTATGTTAATCTCTGATTTTGGGCTGTACAGTTTCAATTTTTCGACTAATCATTGAGTTGGGTCTTTCCTTGCGTTTTCTTTTCTGTTTTTTTAGTTTTAATTATTTGGAGAGTATTTCTAAGTCTATCTGGTTATCTAGCCATCGATTAGCATTCTTATAAATCTATGATTTCCTGCTCTATGTCAAGAGTACGCGAAGAAATGTCGGTTTGGAAGAAATCCAGGTTTGAACTGATGGGTTGTAAAGTTAGCACTGAAAATTGCAATTTTAGAGAGACTAATAGTTGGTTTGTTGACCAAATGCTCAATTCACCAAGTTGAACGTGGGGTGTAGAATAGGAGTTCAGAAATTATCGGCATATACATCAATAGAGTGCATTACATATTTTGAATTTCACCAACTATCACTTAAATTCATTGTTTGGGAAACTCAAACAAAAGGAGAGAATCAAAGTCTTAAAGACAACATTCCACCCGAGCAGAGTCACTATATTTTGCAATTTTAACTCGGAATAAAAATGTGTAATGCTGAGAAAGGTTTCATGCAGATCTATGTTGAAGATTTTTTTTCTTTGTTAGCTTCTCAATTTGTGTTCTATCAAGTTCACTATCATCATGTCATATATATAACTTTTTCTTTTCCTTATTTCCTCCGTTTCAACATGATCAGCATTATGCAATGGCTGGGCTTAGAACATGTTTGGTAATACAAACTCAAGATCCTTCTGCTAACTATCTTCTCAACTGCAAGATCGGAACTTCTCCTTCTGAGTGCAGGGAAAATCTTTCAGCTGTTAGGTTGGAAACCACAAAAGTGAGTTCAGCTTCCTCTTTTCTTTTTTAACCTATGAAAAAAGAATTCACAAGTTTCCTTGTAAAGTCTGTAATCTTTAATGAAATTATTCTTGCAGATGCTTCTTGAGCCTCTTAATCGGCTGAAGCAGGCAGATAAGCGACTTAAGATTACTCAAGGAGTTCTTGAAGGGGTAGGTATGTAATTGCCTGCTTTGTAGTCTTCATTTATTAATCAAGTAGCAGCCTTTCCTTGGGGAATTTACATGTTTTCTTCTGATTGGACAGGTAGTTGGAGAAGAGCTTGGTGTGCTTCCTGCAATGGATTCAATTTTTGCAGCTTTAGAAATTGAGAAGCTTGTGGGATTCCTAGCTAGTAAAACCCAGGAAAACAACAACAAAGATAAGTTTGACATCATAGTATACGATGGCATCAGCAGTGATGAAACTCTGCGGATAATAGGTGCAGCCAATAAAGCGAGGTCAAAACCCCCATCCTTGACCCTTCTCTGTCTTTTTTTTTCCACTATGTTGTTTGTTTTTGTTTTTCTTTAACAACTATAGTTTCTGCAGGTTGTACTTGAAATATATCAGGAACTTGGCTGAGAAAACTGATCTTGGGAGATTGGTTACTCCTTCACTCCTAAGACTTGTTGATGAAGCAATGAATTTAACTGGTAGCAAGTCTCCTTTGAATGGGAAATTGAGTGCAGAACTATGGGAAATCTTAGACAAAAAGTTGGAGGTAAATGTCCATTACTCTTTCATTTACCAATTTTTGTCTGAATCTGATTACACTTTTACTGACTTAAATGACAGCAAGGATCCTTGGCTTTTTTGGAGCAACATAAATTTGGCTGCTATGTTGTGATGGATCCGAATAATATAACTTCTGTCAATTCTGCTCTACGTTACTGGGGCTGCACAATCCAATCAGGTGCACATGTTTCTGGTGCAATGGCAGTTCATTCTCCTCATTTGAATCCTGAATCAATGGAAGAAGTGAAGAACAAGTTTTCACCCCTACCGTTTGCTTCAGTTCCTCATCTCTTGAACAATAATCCTGTAGATTGGGACCTGATCATGCTTAATGCTTTGAACAAAGATGCAAGGGAAGTTTTATATTTACCAACAATTAACAGCAGTAGTGTGTTGTCACCTGTAAAGTTTGACACCATGAAAAAGTCGATAACCCTTTTCATGCCAGGTTTTGAAAAGTCAGAGATTAAGTTATACCAAGTATGATCAGTTTCTTTTTAGTTATTTGCAAATTTTGGTTTCAATTTGTTGTGATTTTTCATAGTTTGTTACGTTTTAAATTTTTTTATTTTGCAACTTAACTTCAATATGATGTTTGACATGTTTGATGGGTATGCAATTATGAGTATCTACAGGTGTGTGTTGTGTAATTTCTTCATAACTAGATTATTTGATACACAATAAGTTTCACAACACTTGGAATTGAAGAGATTTGTTTTCTTCTTCGTATTCTCTCTCTTTTGTTTTCTAAAATTATGTGATTGTCGACAATTATATAGATCTTCTTTGTCTGAACATGTTTGATAACTGGTCGAGAAAATAAACTTTCTAAAAGTTAGGAAGCTCATAGTTAACCTCATCTTTTCAGCCAATTGAACTGTTATATCAGCTTCTTTTATTATGTTCCTTTAGTTGTTTGAGACTGGAACTGAGCAGATTTAAATGTCTCAATAAGTTGGGAGCTCAATGGATGAATTATCCCTTTCTGAATTGTGGAAATAAAGCATAAAGCATGACAAATTTGGTCGTAATTGCTGTTCAAACACTAAAATTGTGAAGTTCATAGGACTTGTTGGTTCACTCATCAACATTATGTTTCCCTTCTGTTAAGTTTGTAAGTTCAGGTGACAAAAGATTGTTTGTTATTATTTTGTTTCTTCTTCTGCTTAAATTAATATTGTTTTGTTGCTTTCATATCTGACAAGTACAGTACAGTGGAGGATCTGAATTATTGGTAGAAGCAGGAGACCAAAGACGTGTAATTTGTCTACCAGTGAAAATTCAAGGCAAAGTGGCAAGTGCAAAGTTCATTGATAGGAGTCTTGTAATCACTGTACGTTAATGTAAAACTTTTGATAGCCTATCCGTAAGTGATAGCCTTCAAATAGAGGTGGTTATTAATTTTGGATAATTTACCTTGAAATAAATTGGCTTCATAGCGGATGTATAGAAATAAGCATCCTGCTCACAGGTAGTATAGATATGGTGTCTAGGATACCTTTAACTTACACCATGATGGGTGAACATGCATATTTTATAGGGAGAACATGCATATTTTATAGGGAGAACATGCAAACTTAATAGTCTTCGATCCTCATTACTGCATACATATAGGACCTCAAGATTTGAAGCCCAATTGTCAGTGTTTGGTACCCTCACGCTTGAGTTAGGAAAGGAAGTGAAATCTTTCGATTCTGAACTATCTATTTTCTTCTTCTGTATCCAGCATAGCATACTGTGTTGAAGTGATAAACTAGCTCTTAGCAAGGTTTTAAGAATTTTCTACACATTTTCACCGCACTGATTTCATGGGGGGTTGAAGCACTTAATGTCTGGTGTTTTACAGTGGTCTGAAGCGTTGCAGAGTTCATTATGCAATGTCAGGTAAATCCAAACACAAAAGGTGCAATTTTTACCCATTTCTTTAGCTTATGTATTTGCATTTAGTGGGAATGCATGGGATAAATCAAGCTCTATGCCTTCGTATTTTTAAGTTTTATCTCCTGTTTCAATATATTTTTGTTTACTAGTATCCTCGCTATTCTTCTGCGGGAATTTCATTCTTGTTTGGTCTCCTTGTTTCGTCGTTAACCCTCATTTGTTCTTACCATGTACGATAAAACTTTTCCCTTTTAATAGACCTTCATATGGTCATGTTTGATGGCGTCCAATCTATACGATGTTCTATACAAACAGGTAATAGGAAGGCAGGTACAACAAGAAGCTTTAAGATCAATATCTATTGTAATTGAAGCTTATTTTCTTCTCCCATTTGTGCATGTACACGGACCCTCAGTTCTTCAAAAGCCTTCATACTCTCTGCGTCAAAACCTCCAGCAAACTGGAAATAGGTCCCAGGAGACAAACCTTAAACGTTAGTAAGAACTAGGAAGCTAAATTTTGAAACTATACATTCTAAATTTCCAGAGTAAGATGAACTTGTAGCATTTTCTAATCATTCTAAAGTCCACACCTGATGAACTCGGAAAGCAAAACGTACGCCTTGCAAAAGCAAGAACTCTCTGTTGGGTTCCTTATCAGGCCCACCCAAAGCATCAAGCTCCAGTGATACACGTTTTATAGACTTCCTCGCCAATTGCACGGACGATAGCTTTATCTGCAGTAGAAGAATCTGAAGTCACCGACATATGAAACAACTGAAGTTACTCTAATTAATGTCCGTGCACTTGCTATGCCATGCATAAATTTTGTTGCAGTTCCACTTAAACTGATATTATCATCAATTGGCTCGTCTTTTATGGATTCTCGTTGTTTTCAAGCACAGAAACAGAAAACAAGAAGAGCTGCAAATCTTCTCTACAATAAAGTTCATACCTTACCAACAACGCCTGAATCTAATAACCAGTCAAATGGGATCCCAAATGCCCTGTATCGTGAAATAGCCACGTCCCTTGTACGTAGCAGTGCATAAACACTGTTTTCCACTCTGTTAAAATGTGAAAGAAAACAAGGAAAAGAAAGGACACCGAATCAGTACTATGATAATAGAAATAAAAGTAGGAACTTACTGGCCGAAGAACAGTCAGAGGTGCTATACAAAAACAAGATGAAAGTCGAGAACTCCGTGAAATAAGAGCAGAGATGCATATGCATACTTTTCAAGCAATTTGTACATCCTCTTCAAAGCAGCCTCACGTGGGAGGTTGGGATCATCGACAAAACAGGAGACCTGCTTCTCCAATTTCATTAGGTCCTGATATTCGGAAGCCGCCTCTCTCAGTGCGTCAGCTTTGCTTTCAGGCCACTCAAAATGCTTGAGAACTGCCCGTTCATCAACCTAACACAATGAAAAAGTATAGAATAGTACGATGAGATGTCCCAAGGACGTGCTCATCCAATTATTTGAATAGTTAATATGTACTTCAGCCATAAAAAGGCAAATTATAGCAGAAGCAAGATCATCATGACAGTGACAGTAGATAGCTCTGCAGAAAACAGCTTCAGATCATCTGTTAAATGTTACATACGGATCAACAACCATTTACAAAAAATATCTTTGCCTTATAATAAAGTACATGCCAGTTCAATTCTAATACAACCAGCTTTTATACATTCACGCTGTTAATCCACATGATAAAGAGTATATTTTCAGCAGTAAGAATGTGAAGGCATACCAAGAAAGAGAGCTCCTCATCCAGCCAATGTACAAAGGCCACCAGGTGATCTATGTTGACAAAGGAAGCTGCTCGAACCTCAGTTGCCAGTGACTGGACAAAATCACCTTGAGTTTCGACATCAGCTTTCACCTGGCTTCAGCACACAAGATTCTTAAATTCTACTGGTCTCATTAAAAATAAGTAAATGAAGACTACGTGACATGAAAAAGCACCGCTAAGAGGAATGATGATCTGTTCTCAATTTCTCCAATCATGTTGCTCCTAGCATCTGTTGCATTTGACGCCGAAAAAACCAGAGATGTATCCTTCTTTGTCTCGCGTTTCATTAATGTCTGATAGAACTCAACTAGTTCAGGAGCTCGGTGGACTTTATCACCACCTCCTGTACCTCTTGGTAAGCTTCCAGGTGGAGGAGGTGGTCGAGGTGGCCCACCTGGTGGTGGTGGTGGTGGGGCACCTTCGGAAGGAACAGGTGGAATTCCACCATCAGGATTGAAAGTTCTATCATTAGGAGCAGTACTAGATGGTTTAGGAGGTGGACGAGGAATCCTAGTTGGCCTCTTCTCGATGTGGGCAAGTTTGGTCTTGTTTATCGTTGAAGAATCAACATTCTTATCATCATTAGATTGGTAAATAGAATCTCTGGCAGCAATTGTTTTCTCTTTAATTTGAGAAAGTTTAGGAGGTAAAATCACAGCTGTTTTTGCTCTTGATTCATTGTTTGACTTGTCTGCAAATCTTGCTGTTCTTGCTTGCTCAGCTTTTTCTTTAATGCGCTTCTCCCTCTCCAAGGCTAACTTCTGTCGATCTTTATAGGCAGGATATTTTTCATCGAGAATTCCTTCCACTGATTTAGACATTAACTGGAAAGATGAAGCTATAGAATTCAGTGAGTCACCAGGGCAAACTTGTGTTAGATTTGGATTTTCAGGAGAGTCGGGAGAATCCTGTTCCATTGTGCCAAACGTGGTGATGGCCACGCCATCTCCCGCATTCCTCAGCATCAAGGCTTCCAATGGACTCTTTGGTTGGTGACTCATGCTTTTCCTGTTCGGTGATCCTCCAGAGAAGGATCTTGAAGGTGACGAAAGAACGCTTGCATCATCTTTGCTTTTTCCCCATTTCTTCAACTTTTGGATTAAGCTAGGTTTCTTACTGAGACTACCTTGTTTGCCAGTGAAACTATCAATGGAAGCATTATCCAAGTCCTCACTTCCTGGAGAAGATGGAAGCGAAAAATTGCTTTCAAGATCCGTGTCTCCTTGTCCACGTTCTGATCCTGCATATTCTAACATTAATCGTTTAGCCTTTTCCTGAGATCTGGGGCTAAGACTTTTGTTTAGATCACGTGCTGAAATTTTTCCAGGAGGTGCTTGGTAGTCCTTAAGCTCATACCTCAAGCACGCATTGACCCAACGTAGGTACACTAATTCTTCAACTTCACTGAACCTGTACATTTGAAGTACTTCCACTTGCTTCAATAGGTCTTCGTTAACATGCCTCAAATGATTGACATCCTCTCTTGCCTTAACAACAATTTCACTCTGAACCATATTAAGGCAAAGCAATGTGATCAGTAGAACACCACTAGTTTTGAAATATTAGAACTTAGAAGAATATAAGATATTGATGCTACACCTTTTTGTTATTAGACTTCCCTGTCACTGTATCCTTGTCGCTAAAATTATATATATTTAGCAGCTTGGAGGCAATTTAGGTATTAACTACATAGGCTGTGAGAAACCTGTTTAGCTACACTTTGAAGGACTTATATTAGTACCTCAACCTTAATTTATGCTATTTAATTATGCAACTCATTCATGAATGAGACACATCTCATGTTCTCTTTAATTATAATAACATGTAACCCCGCAAAATAAAAGAGGTAAACGATCAATAGGAATATAAAGGTTTGTTACCTTCCACTTGCAAATATCTACAATAAAAAGAACTGAACGCCAATATTAGGCAGAAAGTAGGTGGGCTAGCAGTATCTTACCTCTGTCATGTCAGAAAGGGCTCCTATTTTAGCTTCGGCAGCATCCAGCTTAACAATCAACTCTCTCTTTTCATGCTGAAGCTCTTTATTCTTCCTCTTAAGCTCCACGACTTCCATCTCCAATTCCTTCAGAGGCTTCAATTTCTTCTCAACCTCTGCATCTTTCTTTATAGCTTCTTCCTCTCTAGCCTGAAAACCAGAAACTTGCTGTTTCAGTAACAATAGCTGGCCCTTTGTCTGGTTAGCATCAAGCTGAATTTGCCTCTGCAGTTCCTTTATTTTGGTCCTTGCCGCCTCCAATTCCTTCTTCGCAGAAGCTCCCTTTGCCATCTCTTCTTGAAGCTTCTTCCGTTCAGCTTGCAAGGAACTAATTGTAATATTCAGCATGTTAATCTCAACCGTCTTAATCTTGAGTTGCCTATGTATTTCAGAAATTTCTGATTCCTGCTCCTTCAGTCCATAATACTCGAGCAGTTCCCCTTCAAGTTTGTCCTCTCTCTCCTCCAATTCCTTCACAAGGCTGCGTAAGCGTTCTAGTTCACTAGCATTCTTTGCCATTGCTGTTTCATATATCACGTCTTTCTCTACCTTGCCAAACTTGTTCCCGGGCGAGGGATATTCAATCTCCCTATAAAGAAGCTTTTCAATATCTGGTGGCATATCATCATCTACTATGCCAAGTGGAACCCCCTGAGCGCGGTTAAATATGCTACTAATCAATTTGACTTCTTCTTCCTCCTCTTTTTCCTCCTCCTGCAGTAATAGAACACAGAAAGTGAAGTCTGTATTATGTTAAAATGGACAAAACGGAAAGCAACAACAAAAATGTTCGCAATCACATATTTGTGGCAAGTTTTGCTTCAACAGACTCACAATTTTCTCTCTGCGGTTATCAGCAGAGCTAGTAACATGCTCTTTGCATTCCATTCTGTTCTCATGTTGCTCAAAGCTTGCTTCATCATTTTCTGAATTTCAATTCATAAGATTAACAACAAAAAGGAGAAACGAGGTACTCCAAGCATAAGTCAAGAATAGCCTCATGCATGAATGTTATCTGCATTTTCTGCATACGTGAATATTCATCACGTAAAAAGAGGCAATCTTTCTCCTCCGCATCAAAGTAGGACATGCCAGCAAATTAACGTTGTTCAGTGGAAGGAGATATAGACCCTTACCTGAAGGCTTATCTAAAGAGGCTGGTGTCCTAGAACCTTTGACGTTAAGCTGTTTAACAGCATAGGCTGCAATAGAAGCAGCAACCAAAAAGCCAAAGCGCATTACCATGAAGACACTTTTAACAGCAGAATCATAACCTTCAACTCATCCAAATACACAGAGCAATTGCAGAACATCTCTACACCCATTTATCCTCACCTCCATAACTAGAAATTCAAACCTTTTCAACAGGCACTCATAATCAGTAGCAGTCAATATAGTTATGTACGAAATCCTGGTGCAGTTCTCTATGAAACCCAGAAGCCAAGAATTGAAATTTTTTGCAGATTCAATACTTGTAGCACGCAGCAAGCCATAAAAGTAATGTTGAAACGTGCATGATCGTCTTAATTATCGCCTTATCACGCTTATGAACCTTTCAAGGACAGGCTTTGCTTCGGAGCAAAAAGGTCTCAGTAAGCAGAATTCTATCACACCTGTCATTCTAAGAGCTACGGTATCCACCAATGTAACTAGTGGCCTCTTTTTCTCCGAAAAGATGCATACAATCTGCAAAGATGGGTGAAACTTGAATGTTACCAATTTGTTTCAGGGTAACATATTTACCGTTGACAAGAGAAAATAAGAAAAGAAAGAAAGAGTCGCTGGATAGAGCAATAAACCCCTAAAACTAGACTCTAGGTACCGTATAATGTTTTTTCTATGGCTTGGGTCCTACGTAACCGCTAAATGTAGCTGAAGAGCATATAGAGAACTGTCTGTTGTGTTATAAATAATTCTGTTGGCCGTTATCAGTACCCAAGCCTCATGATCAGGTGTCTGTCCACCTTTTTTCTGCCTATGCAATTTTTGCCCGACTTGATCAGAACTGGAAAATAATTGTGGTGACAGAACTTAACTGTGCGATCAACCTCATCACTATCTGGATAGCCAGTTCCAAAACGGCCACAGTTATACTGTTGACTGAAGGTTTCTGATTAGAAGGCGTGATTCAAGAAAGACGGACCTGTAAATTTCTACCTGATGGGTTAAACTAGCCTCCATTGGATGGTTTTTGTCTGATTTAGACAGAAAAGGGACACTAATGCAAAGGAAATATTAATAGGAAGTGGCTACACGCAGAAGAGTGCATGCTCTCTCCCTGGGTCTGCAACTTTGTGGAGGACAAGTGGCTGGTGATTTGGATGGAATAAGGCTGAGGTTTAATTCCCAACTGATTGTTTAATGGACTGAAGAATATGTAAGATAGAAGCCAAGTATACTAGAAGTTTTGTCAAACTTGGTGACTGATTGCTAAATACACGTTAGTGCTCTTTTTGGTTATTCTGGAATTTGATGTTGATAACCATTTTTGGGTTTGGCTTGACGAAAAAGGATTGAGTCTTTTCTATTTCCAATTCCTCTTGAATGTTTTTGGATGGAAGAACTGGTGGCAGGAAAGCCTAAGATATAAACAGCACACACAAAGTAATCTCAATAATGCTTTCCGAAGTACCAAACAGAAACTAACCTCAGTTAACAAGTTTCGGCAACAAACATGTAGAACCTACCTACACTATGTAATTATGAAACGAAGTGCCAAAAAACAGAAATTTTCACGCCAATGGATGATTTACAGGTGACCTGGCAAAGTCAGAGTCAGACAAATATGACAGGATGACTTATCAATATCCATTGTTTGGCCGAGGAATTTGTTGGTATAAACTTGTCGATGTGATAACTCAAGATGAAAACAAATGAAGAAAAAAAAGAAAGTTGAAAGGTCATCCCTTTCTGGTCTTAAATATAGTGGTGTCCACCCTACAATGCCCACAGTAGCAGCCAAATAACTCATCCAAAACAATCCAGTGGCCATGGGACTTGCATGATTTGTGATTAGTTATTCTTTTACCGCTTTCAATTTGTTTGTATTTTGTGAAAACTAAGAGCAAAGATTACCTAGAAAGTAGCCATTAATTTATCAAGAATCACACTACGCAATAGCAACGGACAAAAAAAACGAAACTTGCATGAAGAAAGCAGAAAGAGAAAAATAGAAAATTTTCAAGTGGTTAATACTGATTTGACTGCGCACAAACAATAAACCAAAAAGAACAGGGAAATTCTTACCTAAAAAGAGAGATGATGGCAATTTGTGATAAGGAACTATCCTAATAGGAGGGGCCACACATGCCAACCTGACTTGAAGCTCTAATAATGTATAATGTATTGGACCTTCTAGTCAAAGAAGACAAGACTCTATTGCAACGAAAACCAAAAATCGAACCCATGTTTTTGGTATTTTTGGTTTTACATAGATTAAGAATCAATAAAGACAAGACAAAAATTGAAAAACAGATTAAGAAATGCTATATGCCGTATCCATAATTCTCAGAATTGGTAAGTGGGCACTCCGCCGCCGCACACGGTGCCGAAAGTGAGTGGAGAGCGGTGGATGTGAATTCTATTCTCTCCCCACCAAAGTTTCAATCTCTTGAGATTCTTTAGCAGGACTTGGCTAACAAATAAGCTTAGTATGACCAATCCAAATTTGAATTTGCACAAGACACAAGCATGTTGAAGTGAGTGACTACCTGAGTGGCGAATAATTAAAGAGAAAGGGCTCCTTCCAGACTTGAAGACAAAACAACCCATTTGTCGACTTCTCCGAGAAAGGACGCACGAAGTTGTGAAAGGATTAGAATTTTTGGGCGGCACATGGCTTAATCCAAAGTGTTTGAATGGTTTTTGGGTTAGATTATATATATATATATATATATAATACATACATATAGAATGAATGAATGTTGACCCCTGTAGAAGTGGGATAAGAATATTTCCATCCCATCCCAGGTTTGGCCCAACTTAAAGCAAACGTTAACTAGAGCTATTGGTTTGTCAACCACAGCTAACAATTTCAATCGAGCACGTCCATTGGTTTGTCAACCACAATTTCAATCAAGAACTGGGACTGGTGTGGGAACTGACGAAGATAAGCCTTTTGCATTTGCAGCATTTTGGTCACGAATATGTTCGGTTCACCGCCCAAAGACAATGCATATCGTTCAATTGGCAATCATTGTGCTCTCCCCACTACGGAGCTCATCCTTACGAAGTATTTTTCAACTCAAAAAGGTCTCCCTTGCAATTAACAGAACTAGGCAGCCTAAAGTAAAGATTCGGATAGCAAAAAAGAAAATCTATATGTTGTGTGGAAACCATCATCATAAATGATTCCCATCTAGATTTTAACATCCACAAGGGTCAAGTCAGCAACCTGTAATGTAAACTATCAACAGCCCCAACAATTACCAAGAAATTACCAAATATACCTTGAATAAAAGAACAATGTACATGCGATGCGATGTGCAACAACAAATGACAACAGGCCCGATCACCCCACTAGAACCAGGGATTTTCATGATACTTCACTAGAAAATGTAAATGCCGAATCTCATGTAATTAGTTCTGTAACTCTGTGTTTCGGCAACTAGTACATTACTTTAACACCGGGTTTTCCCACTTCCATCTTCGTCCAACCTCCTCAAGAACCTTAGCACGTGCTTGGCTTTTCCTTGCATCGTCCTCTACCCAAGATCTGCGTTCAGTGCTTCCATTTATAAGAAATTTAATAGAAAACATAACATCATAACTGTTACTATATTATATCCCTTTCACATCAATGTCTGTCTGAATTAAGATTTCACACTATTTCCAAACAAAAACCATTCTCCATTCATTGTAGGAAATGACTGAGTTAGCTCTAAAGTTTATTCACACTTTCATGTACCAAATTAGGTAACAGTATATTTAGGCTGATACATCAGATACATGTATTCTTTCAGATGAAGCACTATGTTTAAGGGGGGAGCAAATGCTAAATCAGCTCTTAATCTTATGTGGAGTTGCTGATAAAATTATCCGGCCACCACATGTTCTACCGTTGTGGAATTCTGCTGATGATGAGTAACAAACGGATAAATAACAAATGAGAGGACAATGATGTTTACCTAAGAATTCGAAGCGCTTCAATTTCAGCTTCAAGTATAGATTTTGTATCAAGCATTCGTTCCTGCTTGGTCTGCAAGTCACCAAACAATTCATTTACACTACACTGTTCAACTACATAGGTCGCCCTCTCAGATGCAAGTTTTGCTGCCAGCTCAACAACCTCTTCCTTCAGACTTGAAAGCAGTTGCCTCTGACATTCCATAGCAGCTTTCTCTTTGGTGCAATCAGCAGAAGTTTTTACTTGAAGAATTTTCTCTTGCTCCAATTCAAGTAGAGTTTTGGTGTAAATTTCCTCCACATGCAAACCACGTCTTCTTTCTTCATCCTTTTTCCCATCCCAGTACCTTTGTATATCTCCTCTGTTAAGCAACTCAAACCTAATTTCTTCCATTGTAGATTCCCTTAAAGTATTCTCAGCTTCCTGTCTCAATATTTCATCACAAATTGCAGCTGTCATCCTGCCACTTATCAATGCCACTGCTACTTGAGCTTTTGTCACAGGTTTATTCGGCTGAAACCGTCTTGTCTGTCCTGAAGTATATAAATAGAAAATTTATTCCTTTATTAATTCTTTAGAATCTTAAAAATCTACTACTGCAAAGAATGAGCTAAAGCTTGCATTGCTAAAGAAAAAAAAAATTAACAAAACTTCAAGAAGAAAACCATAGATACATTGCAGATCAATCTTTGACTAAGAAAGATAAAGGCTACAACATAACCAGCATTTATAGCACAAAAGTTTGCTGAGAATAATCTACCTTTGAGTTTAAAATAACAATGACCACCATTGAAGAGACCAATTAGGTCTGAAACATAGTCTCCCAACATCTTTCCAACCTATAAACTATTCTTTTTACACCCATACATGAATAGGGGCAACTCACAGAAATAAACCCAAATGTAAGTCACTGAAGCTTTTTGATATTTTTTGTAACCATAATTCAGGTTTGGATACTTCTTAATCGAACTTCAATTATTTAGTTAATATGCCTTAGAAGGCTACAACTCATAACTTCAAAATATGGGGGGAAAAAAGAAGAAGAGAGAGAAGAAAATGAAGAGGAAAAGATACCAAATACTTTTCTGATTATACTTGTATCCTGAGATGTCATGTCAAAGAGAAGTTCCGGGGATGCATCTGAACTCATCTTACTCACATCCATATAACCTGCTTTTGTTCCTGACATCTGGACTGCAATCAAGTCAGGTTTTTAGTGCTACGATAGGCAAACGAAAAATTATATTAATTTAGTCTGTATTTAATAATTCAACAAATATATAAATAAAAAACATAAGAAGTAACTTTTACCTGTTCTGTTATTCCTGACTGTATTTCATATTCTAACTGAGCTTTCCAGTCGATCAGATCCTGCCGAGAAATAAACCTGCAGAACCAGAGATGCACTTCAGTCTCTTTTCAAAAACAAAAAGAAAACGAAAAGAATGGAGCATGAATTGCTAAAAAGAATCTACAGAGTAAAGAAAACGCCCTACCTATCGGGATAAAAAAGGAACCTTTTATCCAGTTTTGAACTGTCAGAACAGGAACTTGTCCCTGATAGCTTGCTAGGTATGATGCCAGCCTCTGCCAAGGCTAATATGCAAACCCAGTCAAATATTTTGGTAAGACATAATGACGCGATATCCAAAGCATAGGAGCAACAAGCAAGATCATGAATTACATTGCACATATTGAAAATCTGAATCTTCAGCACTTATATCGTCAAAAGCAGCAACCATGGAACCGGAGAGTGATATAGATGGAACAATTCTATGTTTTGGGTTCCTGTGCAAAATTAATAAGCAGCTACGTAAGAGTTGACAGAATTATTCCTAGCTTTTTAATATTCCAAATGAAGTTACCACCTTTCCAGCAATGAATTGAGGCGGATTAACCACCTCGCATATTCCCTTCTGGAGCATAATTCATCAGCCTTTATATCATCTTCAATAATCTGTATACCTTAATACAGAATAGATGCTTAGAACCAAATTAAAGGCCCTTCCATATCAGTTTACAATAAATCCACTGATCATTGGTCTCAAATGTTAATTACGATTGGCAAAAAAAAAAAAAAAAAAAAACAAGAAGAAGAAGAAGAAGCAAAGAACTTGGGTTTATACCACTTGTTACTAGTTTGGTAATATAAGAATTAGATTTTTGTTACTGATTTCTCATACAGGCTCTCGATGCTGGTACAGAAATTCAAGTAAAAAAGCAGCCTTGTTGTTCTTAACTACTATAGTCATTTTGGATTCAGTTGTGGTCTTAAAAACATTCTAAGTTTAATAAATGTTGGATTTATTCCCCATGTCAAAATGATGTTAAGTTTACATTCTAATAAGAATGGACATTATTAGAATGTACATTTAGGTTAACTAAAGGATCATGAGCAATTGAAGACTATGGGGAAAACCATTAACTTTTTACAGATATGACAGGTTAATCTAATACCTATGTATAAAGTTTTTAGTAACATAGAAGACTCTAAACTTGAATGAAAACTTTCTTAAACAAACCTTTAAGTTCTTCAAACTAGATAAAGCCTCCAATTGAGCAGAATCCGCAGAGGTAGAGATTTTAACAAATTGATGCTTCTCCTTATATACTGGAGTAAAGGACAAACAAAACTAATTATTTCCGCAAGAAATAAGACAGCAAAATTTCACATCGGAACCAATCACAAAATTTAAGACACTCTTGCTTCTGTCAATATTGATATATTGTAATAACATAGAACAACAAAAACCTATAATCTTATACGTCGGTCGTTATTTCACTTTCACCAATCATATGTCCAAAAAGAAAAATTAACAACATTTTTACAACAGATTCGCCATCATGAATGTGAAAGATTCCAAAATCCAGATTTCAATATCAAAATGAACGAAATACTATAATCTCATGGAAAAAGTACCAGAAGTTGGAGCTTTGGCAGAAACAACAGGTGCAAAATTTTTAACGGCCTCAGATTGAGAGACCCCCAAATTTTCACCAAAATCCAAGTCCTTACATGTTTTGTCATCTTTGGTTTCACTTTCACCTTGAAATGTCACTCCACGCAAAGTGTGAGGAGTGTGCAACTGCCAATTAATTCCTGTTTAATCACAACACCAAAAACAATCAAAGCCCGATTAAGCTCAGCATCAAACAACAAACAAAGAAATTAATATCAAATAGAAAAGATAAAAGCTAATTAGTTGGTAGAAATGGAGAGAATTTACCCCTATTAGAGAGCAAAAAGAATGCAATGGTAGCAACAAAAGCAGCGGCACATGTACCAATTACAGCAACAACGGTGGGAAAGCCTTCAATTTTCTTTTTGACGATAGGTTGAGGGGGTTCGACAAAAGCCCAGCCGTTGCAGTTGTCTCCGGGAGGAGCAGTTTGGTCGGGAGAGAACCAGGAGAAATGAGGGCGAGAATCAGCGGGAGAAGCGTAGAGACGGACGAGGGTAGGGCTCCTAGTTCTGAGGAGGGAGGATGGAGGACCGAAACTGGAGGAATTGTGGCGGCGCAGCCGAGGAGTGGCAGCTGCAGTGGTACGGAGGAGTAGAAGGGAGGCAGGTGCCCTAGTAGTCGACGGTCCCATCTTCAAATGTAAAGAAGATGCGCTCTGTTGAAGTCAATTTGATTGTTTTTAAAGCTAAATCTACCCTGAAAGTTTTTAAGTTCGTTCTTGGTATATAATTTTATTGTGCAAAGACAGAGCAACGTAAAGCTCCAAAACGAAAGTGTCAAATTTTTTCTTACATTTCTCTATTTAGGAGGATGATGATTTATATATTTTTTTCAATCTTCATATTGAAAAGGATTGTTAAAAACTTTTCATAATTCTTCATTCAAGGATGAGTGGGTCATATATAATATTATTTTCAAGAAGATGAGTGATTTATACATATAAATCTTCTTTTGAATTATGTTATATTCTCATTTTTTTTACACAAGGCATCTAAATCTTTTGTATTTGATGACATAAAAATTTCACAATTTCTTGACATACTGAAACGAACATATAATGTGTGAAGTTTATAAGTTAGAAAATCCAACATCAAATTAATTTTGATATCATGTTAATTTTTCATTAGTCTCGATTTAGAAGAAAAAGTAAGCTCCTGATCTTGAGAAGATGAGTAGAATACGGGCATATTTATGGTCCATAACTCTTGTTTGTAGTATAGTTCAACTAACAACAAACATCTAATTATTGTCAAAAAAAAAAAAAACCAACAAACATCTAATGTTATACAATTGGCAGTAAGCTGCTAATCATTTTTTTAATGTCATTCTATTTTATGTTATAGACTAAATCAAAATCTTTATATTATACCATTTGAATTTGATTTTTAATATTATTTAAATTTAATGTGGACCAATATGTACAAGCTCATAGATGAATGGCTAATTAAATGGGAAAACAGTAAAATGACCTCTTTTAATATTCTTGAAAATGTGTAACTTTTTTGTGATTTTGAATCAATAGCTTCATTAAGGGCCTCTTATAAAATAAAGAATCTTGGGAGGAGATTTTATAGCTACAGTAGATACAAAATATGTTAACTATGGATTTATCTTATTATTAAGTTAATAAATTTGACTTTAAGAATAATAGCATCATGTTTTATTACGTAGGGTAATTATAAGTGCAACTTTTTTGTTTGATATGATGACAAATTCACTTAAAGGCGTAAATTAATTAATTAATTAATAGAACAAAACATTGAAATTATGAATAGTGTTAAGTTAACTACTGCTAAAAAAATAAGAATGATTTGGATTTTGTTGCTAGTTTTCTTATTTTTTGTTCGTTATGATTGCTTTGATGTTTTATAAGATGTACATGTCAACTTAGGAATTGTGATATTTGCATTGTCACCTATCACAATGTATTTCAACGTTTTAGACAACTCTTCGTTATGATTATATAACAAAATGAATGTTACCCTTTCTTTTGGTGGTAATGAATTTGACTGAAGTTGCTATTTTTTTTTTAAGTACATATAACCAATTAAAGGTTGTTAATGTAAACCATAAAAGGGCATGTTAAAAAAATTGTTAACCATAGGGGATAAATTGAAGAAATATAAACCATAAGGGATAAGTTCTTATAATTAGATAAAGGTTGCATTTTAATAGATAATAATTGTTAGTCTTAGATATCAAAATTGTGAAGATTAGTTGATAAATAAATGTTTTCACATTTGATAATCAAATGCCATATGATAAACAAAAGCTAATTAATAAAATTACAGCGAGTTCTCCATATATTATTGATAAAATTGATAATTACAACCAATCTAAAAAGTATGGTCTATATATATAAAAAAGTTAATATAAAAAGTGATCCACTACCCTCAAAGGCAAAAAACGCAAATGTAGTTAGCCTTGTGGTTCATATAAAATATGACAAAGGATCATATTACAATACGGATCTAAGCATACTTTAAGTTCAATAAAAACAAAAGACCCACTTTATCAACTATAACAAAAGAAAGTTCATGTTCCAAATGTGATATGGCTTCCAAAGTCTTGCGGACATTTTCTTTCCTTTCTCCTCAACTTCCCTATTCATGTCATTCTTCTTGCTCTACTTTTAAAGATTGGTAGTTTGATGAATTGCTCATTTTGTTCACCTGGTTGGGGCCGAAACTCTTCATTAAGTATGAGATTTATGTTATTCCAATACGTATCCAGGTAAGTCTCTTTGGAATAGTATTTGTCTATATATTCTTCTAGTGTTTGGTTATCATATATTATAGTTACAATTGCATATCTATAAAGGATTTATGTTAGATCCCACATAGTACAATATTGAGTTCTCAAGTTAAACACATGATGGTCTCTAAAATAATGCTATACTTCAAATTTCCCTTCTTTGGTATAATATGTAAGATAATTTGAAGTTTTTTCTTATTGACTTTTAACTTTCCTTTTGGATTTGTACATATATCTATAAACCTTTATGATATATTCTATATTTGCAAGTGTATAGAGTCAATTATAGATAACTAAATAAAACTAGAGATATTGTAGAGTATCGATTCCACATAAAACTAGATACTAAATCCTAGAAATCTTGGTCAAACAAGAAAACTAAATATGAGAGTTGATTATAAAATATTTAATCAAATAAACTAACTAAAATAAAGAAAATAAACTAATAAAAAGAAATCAAATAAATAAATATTTAGGATTTGGGTTTGCTTAAATGGATATCCAATTATTTTACATAATTGATTATTTAGATTAAAATAATAATTAACATAATGTATCTATGTCCTATGTCGAGATATATCGATATATTTAATTAGGAAACTACTATATGTCGATGCATAACTTTACCTAATCAAACTCATTAAGCATAGTTAACCTATATAATTATCACTAAAGTCTAGGTACTGTTACTCTTTGAGGTGTTTATTCTCCTAGTGCACAAATCATACTTCACCTTTCAGCCCTTTATACAAATCCATATGTTTGAATTTATAATTATTAGTGATACGGAAACCCCAAGAAAACAAGGTTCTTGAAACCCCCTAATCCTATTGAATCAAAACCCTAATCTTTCTATTC
>JANQBM010000003.1:17846027-17856196 GCA_025594535.1 Erythroxylum domingense
CAATTGTCTCCAAATTTCAATGACATAAGTCATTAAATCTCAAAGTCATTTATAAAAATTTTCACTACCATTTGACTTTTAATTCTACTGCTATTCATCAATTTTCTTGCCACTTGGCATTTTTCCTAGTCTGAAAAATACACAAAATTTATGAAAATTTCCTAAAATTCTCCAAAAATTCTAAATCACTAAATACACTCTCCAAATCAAATTTTCACCATATAAAAACCACAATTATCAACAAAATCACTTTCACAATTCAATGATAAATTAATTATAAGCAGAATGTCTATGAATGCATGTACAATTATTTTCATGTGCAAAAAATTCAATATTCAAAAATATGAGCATGAAAAAAAATGCATTTCTAAGCTCTCCTTAATCACTCATATTTACTAATCTAACCTCCCAAAGGTAATGGGATGTTACATTTTATATAGGCCTACTAGATTATTCATACATGGATTCATTTCTAAAATTTAGATTGCAACACATAATCATTGTAACTCTAATTCACTTGTGGCAAACTAATGGTTTTGCACAATTAGGGATAACATAGCATATGATAAATGACTTAAGCTTATATGATTGTCGACTAGATTAACCTATTTTCCTATTGTGTAATGTGGTTGTTACACTAAATCTAGATAGCTTATTCTAGGTTATCTAATAGTTGGACCTAATTAAAGAGTTTATTTTAATTAGATACAACATAAGGAAAATTAGCATTAATAGAGCTTTTTGTTAATCTACGGTTAATAATTTGAAAGAAAGGTATGATAATAATATGATGATTAATTGTGCACATTCATGTGAAGGTCAATATTGATCTATAAGCTAGATTCAAATACCATTGACTAATCTTAGTAATTTTGTAATGTTTTATTTGATTTATCTCTAGTAATTTAGTTTTACTTTATTTTCTTAATTGAGTTCAACTAAGCCCCACTCCCACTCCTATACATTGATTGATTTATTATAAAGGCTAAACACATACTCTCTATGGATACGATCCTTTCTTACCATTATTTCAAATTTAGTTGTTTAAAGTTAGGTTTTATTTTATGGTGTGCTCCATATGCATCAAAAGGCTTTAGTGAAGTCAATCTTTATGGAATAACTCTTTATGGACTTGTTAGAATAATAATTCTTAAAGATTTCTTGATCTATCAACATATTTCCTTGTATGCTCCTACTTGTAATAAAACTAGACTGAGAAACATTAATTAGAGATTTCATCATGGGTTAAAGCAAAAGAGATAAATGATTTCAAACTTTGATATTCAGGGTGTTCTAGGCCACAAAATGGTGTAGTTATCTTGGTTATCAAGGAACTTGTACATCATGTTTCTGGGTTAAAGGCCATGTTTGGCAATCAACTGATTGCATTAGCTGTTAGCTGATAGTTGATTTTATCAACTGATTTAATCAGCTGATTGCATTAGCTATTTGTCATTTAATGTTTGGTAAAATTAACTGTTTAGTATTATCTGTTTATGTGTAAAATGACTTATAAGGACATGACTTTAAAAAAATTATAAGGGTATGAATATTATATATTTTATTATTTCGTTCAATATTCTTATAGGAATTTAGATTTTAGATATTAAATTATACAAAAATTAAGTTTATAAGACTAATAAAAAACATAGAATATAATAATAATAATAATAATAATAATAATAATAATAATAATAATAATAATAATAATAATAAAACATCATCAACAACAACAATAATAATAATAATCGTGATGATACATCCAAATATAAAATATAACAATACAAATGAAGTTTAACAATACAATTTAAATAGAGCAAAAGAAACGAACATCATCATTTAAAACAAAACTTTATAACAATTCAATTTATGTAATAATAACATACTACTTATTTAACAAATAAAATTTTAAAATATATTAATTTTATATTAATTGATATTTAATTTTGAAAAAAAAAAGGAATGTAGATAGAAGACCAAACTGTTTTGTGTATTCTAAAGCTTCTGTTGCTATTGAGGCAGAGAGAACAATTAATGCCTTCTCCATTCTCACTCTCAAATCTATCTACTATCAGTAGAAATAAAACGCAGAAGTAGACCAAAGAAAGAAGCCAAGTGAAAGCAGTGGCTCTCTTTCTCTTAGGAGAGGCGTAAACATGGTAAAAAATTTAAGGACAAAATTGACATTATAAGAATAAATAAACAACTGATTCCTTGAAACGCTGCCTCCTAGTAGCTTTTTAATTTTGGCTGGTTGGGTTGAATCAGCCAACCCAACCAGCCAACAACCAAACACAACAATTGGCTAATTGGTGAAGTCAAACAGCTCATTTTTAGTCAATCAGCCAAAAATTGGCTTATCAGCTGTTATCCAAACATGCCTAAAGAGGACTAATGATAATATTTTATCCTTAAAGATTGTGGTAAATGATGTTGTTTTAAATGTTGTGTGTGCTTATGTACCATAATAACGTTAGAAGAATAACTTGACCATCAATTCTGGGAAGAGTTAGGTAAGGTGATTTAATAGGTTTCCCCTAACGAGAAAGTTATTATAGAAGGAGACTTTAATGGCTATATAGGGGTGACCTCATACAAGTATGCTTGTGCTTATTGGGTTTTAGGTTTGGAGATATGAATGTCAGTGGTTTAATTTATTGAACTTTTTAGTAACATTTGATTTGGTGGTGGCCAACTCATTCTTCAATAAAAAAGAAGAGCACTTGGTAACCTTTGGTAGTAGAATCGTGAAGACTTAAATCGATTACTTCCTTATAAAGAAAAATGATCGACCTAGTTGTAAAGATTGTAAGGTGATACCTAATGCATGCCTATCAACTTAACATATATCATTGGTCTTGGATCTTATAATTAAGGGTTAGAGAAAGCAAAGAAGTTCTAAAATGTGCATTAGAATTAGAAGGACAAAGTAATATCTGGAGAAGAATGGAAATTAGAAGGAGATGTTAACTAGATATGGAGGGAGTAGCAACTCTTTTAAGGAATGCAGCTAAAGAGATTTTTTAAGTTTTTAAAAGGCTTGGAGGTAGTAAGAAGGAGTTTTGGTGGTATAATAAATATGTATAAGAGAAGGTGATAATCAAGAAGGTTGCATATAAAGCTTTATTGGAAATCAACACGGATGAAGAGAAGGTAGTTAATAAAGGGAGTTATAATTTGGCAAAGAAAGAGTCAAAGAAGATAGTCTTAAAAGTCAAATAAGATAAGAATTTTATTTTTTTTAATTAGGTAAAATCATAAACTCTTATATGCTCAACCATATGTTCTCTTCTTTAACATGTCTTTTACACTCACACACAAAATCATTTGAAATTAAATTCGCTCAATTTTCAAAACTACTTAGAGATCTAAATAATAGTTTAAAAGTGTAACACCTTAATATACCCCCGGGAAGGATATTGCGAGTGCCACATACACATAGAACACACTGAACATAAAGCATTTTGAAACATAAAAAAAACACTTTATACATACATTACCAGAATTTCAACAAACATACATCTCATGACAAAATTTTCGAAAACAGTCTGAATTAAGGTTATTACAACCCATCAAATTAAAAATTCATGAGTTATAGACATCAGATACAAGCCCAAAAACAATCTCAAAATACATGTGAACAAAACAAAAATCAGACTCCTTTGGCCATCGCGGTTGTCTTGTCCTAGTTCCTACGTCCCTCTTTCAGAACCTACATGGGGCAAATCCACTGTGCTAAGCACATAGCTTAGTGAGTAATAACTAATCTATGGATAAACTAACAACTTATCATACGGAAATATGTAATAGTATATACATGCATTAAACAATAAATTATAAATAATGTATTTCAAAACATACTTTATAATTACCAGAACTGAATATCACAAGAGGGAACCCTTCAGAATCAGAACAATAATGTTTATGTCACAATCAAACATAGATATATCAGAATTACAAAACCAGATAACTGCTAATCCATTTATAGAAGCGAGAAACCGGACTTATACAGAAGAGACCGAAGTCTCGACACCTAAGTGTCAATAATAAAAGACACCAAAGTGCCAACAATAGAAGACACCGAAGTGTCACAGAACCAGCTGCAGACCCTTCTAGACATACCTATTTACCCACAACTAGGACTTAACAGAATCAAAACAGAAATGTCTGAAATTCAATTCACATGTCAATCCAACAGCTTTGCCAATCATTCAACAGACCAAAAGCAATAGCAACAAAATAGTAAAAAAAAAAACTATCAAATTTGACCATCTAAATTACTTATAAAATTTACCCTCTAAAATTATTTACAAAATCTCCCATATTGCTTATTGCCTCGATGTCCCAACAATATATGGAATTAGTAGCTCGATGGGTTCCTCTAAAACATTTAATACAAACACATATCATTATTATGCACAATTATGAATTCAATTATGCACATTCAAGTATACTGAATATGTATGATGCATATTTATGGCAAATTTCGGGTTTCTTATCCTTAATCTTATTGCATTCTCAATCATGCGAAATCATACTCAAATCCTCATTCCAGATTTATTTCACAACCAACTTTTGGGTCCACTTTGTTCAATTATTATCATCAGGAGGGTGAGTTACTAAGGTAATACTTCCTTCTAGAAATTTTTTCCGTCTTTGTCTTAGGTTTCCAATGATACTAAGTTTAACCAATTTGGTTTAGTATATTGAAAGTTATACTCAAAAGATTTCAGATTGTTCTTAAGCTTCAACAGAATTCTTATCTCAACTTCTAGTCAGATTCTAAAATTCCTAGAGGCAGAATTAGAATTTAATCTCTTCATAAACTTTGTAGCCTCATGACTAATTTAATCCAAATAAAAAATCACTTCATTTGGATAACTACAGAAAAAGTTATGCCCAAAATACCGAAGCATGTTTTGTGCTGGAAAGTTTGCCACAGCAAACTTTTCCAGAGAGGAAATTTTGCATGACATCTTACAAGTTCGCCATGGCGAACCCCTGAGTTAGCCGCAACGAACTTCATCCTTCAAGTTGGCCACGACGAACTTTGACAGAAGCATATTTTTTTTTCCAGATTTTAACTTCAAGCTAAATTTTCCAGACTCTTAAGGCATAATTTGAATTAGATTCCTTCATGAAAAATTTATCTCTATAACTCTAGTTTACTCTAAATCAAACTTCATCCAATTTGGATATTTACAGATCAATTTATACCCTAAAGAAAGACGCATGTTCAGTCAAATTCTGCATATCCAACTCCATCTCACTTCAAACTTTCACCAAGTTATACACATCTCCGAATCTACTTCTTCCTTCAACACCCACACCTACATCAACACCATTCATGCATGCAACAATCCACAAGCATGAAAATGTATACCAATTACGTATGCATGTAGTTACAAACATTAAAACCTGAATAAACTTACTTGACTAAGCTTCTTTCTTCAGCAAAATTTCGAGAACTTAGGAGAGCAAATGAGAGTTTCGGTGGATGCAGCAAAGGAAGGAAGAGTGAAATAAGAAATTGGCTAAAGGTTTATAAGTGTTTTTGGTGATGGATGAGCCAAAAACACTAACAAATATAGAAAATAGGTGTTTAGACGATGGAGGAGCAAGAAGGAGATGAAGTCTTTGGTGGAGGAAAAAAAAAAGAAAGTTCACAAATGCAGAAACCATTTTTCCTAATGCCTACGTGTCCTTTTTTAAGGCTTGACACATGTCTCCAATACATGTGTTACATGTGTCTTCCAAGTAGGCTACCATGTCACTTATCAATTTGTCCAATTGTCACACATTAATAGGTCCATTTGTCACTCTATAATTTGTCTCTTAATTTCTTTATTTTTTTCTTAATCTAAAATACCTCAAATTTTCAATAAATTTCCAAAACATCCTAAATGTCTCTAAAAATGCTAAATTAATAATAATACACACCAATTTAATAATCCAAGACAATTAATCCATAATTCACCAAAATTTCGAAATAATAACTTTTATCACCAAATATATTTGTAACACATTTAATCCAACATTCTTACCTTAATAACTAAAAAATATATATCACTTATACCTGGAACATGTCATGAATGCATGTATAATATTGGTATGAGTCCAAAAAGGCATATGTACAAATAAGCAAAAACTCAATTATGCCTAGCATACCATGCATTGAAATTCCCTAATATTCTAACCCCTAATATGGGGTGTTACAAAACGGGTAGGGCAGGATGTTTAATACCTTGCCCATTCTATAACTGACCCTCAAACTTTTATTATTAGGTTTAGGACTTTATAGTTCCTTTTTCCTTTTAATTCATCATATATTTCCTTCAATTTGATATATGAAAGGTCCATATTTTTATTTAAAAAATACATTTTCAGTAGTCTTTTTTTGTTACAAACATGCATAAAACATCAAAAATAATTGAGACGATAACATTATAAATCCTAAAAAGTATGGGTGTCAAATTTAAAAATTTTTTAGTAATAAAGAACAAAATAAAAACAAAGATAATTTAATTAGAAGAAAGAGTAAAAGGACAGTCATGTCTTAGTTCTTAGTTTTGAAAATAAATATTCATTTATATTTAAAGTTAGTTAAGGATTATGCAATTGATACACCAATAAGAAGTTTTTCAGATAGACTCGGTTTATTTAATATAACCCATCTTCTCTCTTCAGGCCTATTTAGTAAAGGCTGATTTATAAGCCTCAATGATCCTTAATGGATAAGGATCCACTTTAATTGTAATGATAACATTATCAAGATAAAGCTTATCTTTATATGGAAGTATGGTCCTAAATAAAGATTAATCAAATTTCCTTGTTAAGTTAAACCTAAAATTTATAAAAATAGTTGAATTACAACTTTACTTCTTGATGGGTTGCTCATAAAAGGCAAACATCTCAAGGTAAGTATGACATTACTACTACTACAAATTCAATTCATAATACTCTTTATATATTACCATCCTACTTTCTAACTAACTTGAGCATCATAGTGTCTTTATCAAAAACATCTCCAACACTTTGACTATTTTTTTAGACCAAATTGAGATATACTTATTATAATACTTCTCAAGTTTGCATATATGGAATTTTTAAAATTTTTTAGTAATCTTTCTTAAGAAAATAATAAGTTAGCTAAGATAACTTCATTCAAAGAAGGATTAATGGATACCTAAAAAATTGATCCACTTGCCAACTTAATTTGAGTTGTCAATAACATTGAAACTACTTGAGCTAACAAATATTACTATAATTGATATTTTGTAACAATTTAACCAATTGATGCAAGAAATATAACAAACACAAACTTAACGGATATCATCAAAAGGATAGAATATAACATATGTTGGGTAAGTTTGATAGTTGATAACCCTTTAATACTTGATTTCCTAATAGAGCAATTGACAAACAAGTTTAAAATGCCAACTCTAGACACTTATGATGGTATGCATGACCCTTTTGATCATGTACAAATATAAAGGGAACTCATGGATTTGCATAACACATCTAATGCCACCAAATAATGCTTTGTTTTCTATTTTAACTAGCACAACCTACTTATGGTTTTAGATATTGCCTCTTATATCAATAGCCACAATTTAATAATTAACTGCTAGTTTTATATCCCATTTTTCCAGGAAAATAATGCAATTCGAGAGACTCCACTTTACTGCATGCTTATAACTCAAAAGAAGGAAATTCTAATGAATTACTTATAAAGCTTTAGCTTTGAGGAAAAATAAATCACTACTTTCATCGTATAGGTGACAGCCGAAGGCTTTATAAATGGTCTAAGGCTTGTCAAATTTTATGGAATTATATAAAAAGAACATGAAGCTTTAATGAGGTACAGAACATGGTACAGAACTATCTGGATCTAGAAGGCATTGAACAAATTTTAGAAACCGAGGATAATCTCCTCAAGTTTAATATATTGCTAAAATAGGAAGTAATTATATTGTAGATAATGACTTAACTTTGAAAACCAAAAAGAATGAACACTAACCCTTTCAAAAGGAACAAGAATATATTAGCTTTTTCATTATGATATTGTTCATAAGACCAAGGATTATAGAAATTTTAGAAAGTTGCCAATAACTTAACCAAATAAAGACAGTTATGTCATTTTGTAAAAGAAAATATCAGAGATGACTATATCATGGAATAGTAGAGGAGTCTTTTATACAATTTATGAACCAAAAGCTAAATAGACAACCATACCTTTAATTCATATATAATGTCATAATTGACAAGAATTCTCTTTAAATAGTTCAAATATTCCTTTCACATTATCAAACATTGATAAAATTTTCAACCTCGAATGGATTAAATAATTAAAGGATTAAATGATGGAGGAAAAAATGTCAAATCATTTCCCTTAAAGAAAAGAAAACTAAATTCATTATAAATAATTTTGACAATAGAGAATTTAAATAATTTTGACAATAATTAGAAATCAAATATCAATTTGCATCCGTATCTTAATCATAAGCCAACAGATTATCTGAAGTTACAAATAAAACCATATTGTATGGATTAAAGGACAAGGATTAATATGCTAAAGTTAATTGGAATGATGAGATATATAACATATTATAGGCATACTAGATAAGTTTAAGAATGCCTATTGAGAAGCACTCTTCATTCTCGTCTCTAGGGTTGAAGCCCTAATTCTCATATAGTTAAAATTGCCAAATTTAAGCTTGCGTGCTTATAATCCATAAGGAAATGATGACCAATTACATTTATAACTGAACTTAGTAAGAAAATGCATGGAAATCATGAGTACAAAAAATGAAACAAACTAATAAAGGGTTACGAAACTATAACTCCTAGAAGAAAAAGTACCAAAAATTTTAAAATGGTGATAGTCTTAAAAATTATTATTTTTTGAAAGGCAAGATTTTTGAGGAATGCTTGCTCCAAATTGGTTAGGATGTACTATATTAACGATATAAATTAGACTTGGAAGTTACAAGCTTAAAAGTTTAAATGGATATGAAATTTTATGTATTTAAATTAGAACTCAATTAATATAATATCCATCTAATATAAGTTCTAAATTTATATGCGCTTTGTTTATAATACATAATTTTCAACAAAAATGGTAATATTTAATTAAAATTGAATTAAGTTTGTAAATGAAAAACTTACAAGTTAAAAGCCTTAAGTTCAAGAGAAGTTTTCTTAAGTCTTCAGCATAAAACAAAAACTTATAAGCTGAAAAACCTTAAATTGGGGAAAAGTCTTTTTAGCTCTTTGATATAAAATAAAAAAACCTATAGGCTACAAAGCCTTAGGTACATAATAAGTATCCTTAGCTCTTTAACATGAAACAAAACCCTACAAGTTAAAAAGTCTCAAGTCTAAAATAATTATTTTAAGCTCCCTAGTATGAAAAAGAAAACATACAAGTTAAAAAGCCGCAAATCTAAAAGAAGTCTCTTTAACCCCCTAAATTAAAAACTTGTAAGTTAAAAAGCCTTAGGTTTAGGAAAAGTCTCCTTAAATCCCTAACATAAAATAAGAACCAATATGATGGAAAGCTTTAAGTTCAGGAAATATTTTTTAACCTTCTAACATAAAACGAAAACCGAAAACTTAAAAAGTATTTGCAACTCTTTTACATAAAATAAAAAGCCTACAACATAAAAATGACTTTAGGAGAAGCCTCATTAGTTCTCTAGTATTAAAGAAAACCTATATAAAAAAGCCTTAGATCTAAAAGAAGTCTCATTAGTTCTTTAAAATAAAACAAACACTTTTTTTGAAAGTAAATGATTATATTAATAAATCTAGGGACAAGCCTTAAAAAATTGTATAAATGTTTCCCCTAAGGCTTATAGCTGTACAAAGTAATAAAACCAAGCTTTAACCAAAATGAGTTATCATTTATATATCACATAGCCTAAAGTAATAGCATTAGTATCATAAATAAAATTACACACTAAAGTCATATGCATAGAGAGAAGTTGGCTAGATGACATGGGGATATTACAACTAGCATATTCTCTTTGTATGCTGGTAAATCAAGTAGGTCTCCCTGTTGGATCGAAAAAAGAAAGCATACTATATTTTGAGAAACGGTAGATTTCAAAACTTTTAAGAAATCATTTTTCCAGCGGAAGCAACAAATCCAAATCATCATGCCAATC
>JANQBM010000003.1:17856296-17886328 GCA_025594535.1 Erythroxylum domingense
CACTTGACACGTGCTGTCAAATATTTACCACCTTTATCAAACTTGATTATTTTAACCTTTTTATCTAATTGCCTTTTGACCTTATTAATATAAGCCTCTATGTTATTTATAGCTTGAGATTTATTAACAAATAGGTATACTGTAATGTGAATAATTATATATAAAGGTGACAAAATATTTTTCTATATTGAAAGAAGGCATATCAAATGGTCCACACAAATATGAATTATTTCAAGAAAATGAGTGCTTTATATGGCTACTTTAATTATTGTGTGTTTTGTTTGTTTGTCTTTAATACAATCTAGATAAATGTTAAGATCAGTATAATCTAATTTAGGAAGTATTTCATTCTTTACTAAGCTTCGAAGTTGTTATTTAGAAACATTTCCTAAACACTTATGCCATAAGCAGGCATATCTATCATTAATTAAACTATATTTGATACCAATATTAGGATTTAAATTCAATAAAGTTTTAACGTAAACAATGTCAAGGTTTAATTTATATAAAACCATCATATAGTACACCATTACGTCTATAGAAATTGAAACTACCACTAAGAAATTTAAATGAGTATCATGTACTATCGAGTTTGGATAAAGAAACCAAATTCCTAGATATATTAGGTATATAGAAAGTTTCACATAAGTCCAAATGATATTCAGTGTCTAGGATTAATCGATAATTCCTAACAACTTCTACTAGAACTCTCATTCCATTGCCTATACAGACAAATCTTTCATTTTATTTTATGGCTTGGGTCATAAGGAATCCCCACAAGATATTAGAAACATGAGTAGTACAATCAGAATCAATCCACCAACTATTAAAAAAGGCTTGTTTCATAACATATATAAGCAATAGGCTTACCTTTCTTCTCAAACCATGCCTTACTTTTAGAACATTCCTTTTGGAAAAGCCTAACCTTTTTTTAGAAATGGCATCTTCGAGAATCATTTTCCTTTTTGTGGATTTAAGAGGATTCCCCACTAACTTTTAGGGGTTCCTTCACTTTCTTCTCATGCCTTTTTCCAACTTTCTTACCAGCTTCTTGATTTTTACCATAATTAATGGAGTGGATTTTTAATTATTAAGCCTAGACTCTTCTTAAACTTACATATTGTGCAACTCATGCACATTCCATTTGTCTTACATAGTATTATAGTTCATTTGGAAGGGACCATACTTAAACAGTAATAAGTTCAAGATGAACTGAACAAAGAAGTTTTCATCCACTTCCATTCCTAAGACTTAAGTCTTGCTGTAATATTTGTCATCTCAATGATGTGTTCATGCATAGTACATAATTCATAAAAACTTTACGGGGATCAATATGCCCATAAGAGTCCCAACAAGAGACTTATCAATAGTCTCAAAGCACTTTTTCATAAACTTAACTAATTCCTTAGCACTTTCAGTTTTAGGAAGTGCAAACTTAATATTGCTAGCAATTGTCATCTTCATATATATCCGACTCAATCTATTTGATGTTTCCTTATTATTAAATTGGATTTTCTCCTAATTAGTACTCAAAACATTTAGCACATCTGGGTTCTTAGTTTTGAGTTTCAAATCCAAGTCCAAAACGCCAAGATAGAACTAGATTTGCTCACTCCATTTAGAGAAGTTCATTCTAATAAACATTTTAACAAATGATAGACTTCGATGCATGACAATAGTTGTTATGGAAAATTAGAACTTAACATTAATTCTTTGAGTCATACAACAACATGCTATATAGATTCATAAAAAAAATCATAAATTGTATATTAATGTTCACTTTTGGGCAATCCATTAATATATTATATAATATATAATAACTACCATAAACTGTATCTTAATGTTTACTTTTGGGCAATCCATTAATGTACAATACAACAAATAATGATGCTAATATATACATAATTTGGTAATCACACGTATGCTAACTAAAAATATTTATTATCTTTAGATATCTAAATACAACTAATTGTATATATGCATTACGTACATACTTTCTGACTAAATATAAAATAAACAAACCACCTTTGGGTGATTTGAAAAATATTATATAGCAATGAGTTTCAATTTACCTAAAAAATTATAATTCATTATAATCAAATTACAATTAATTAAAATTTAAAATATAATATTTTGAATAAAAACCAATTTTTTAGAATAATTAATAAAAATGCCCATCCCTAACAGCTTCCTCCTGTGCCTACATTAGCAGTCAGCATTGGGAACCAGCTATTGTGCTAATAGTGAAACTCTCTGGATACATAAGCTTATCCAATAGTTTATTTTTTCAAAGCTTTGAGCTCTTTTTACTCAACGTAATAGCCCACAACTCCTCCAGCTTTTCTTTGTTCGATAATAGCTCGATCAGAAGTTTGATATGCTTTGTCATCTACACAAGAGTTTTAACTAGAGGTAAGTTAGACTGTAATTGAATATAGTTTAAGGAATTTACCAAACTATTCATCCATTCAATCTTTCTTCACTTTCGTAGGATAGGGGATGACAGGTTGATACTCATTGACTTTCTTACAAGGACCTTCAACTTTAACTATAGATTGACTTGTCGCAATCTCCTTCTTTTGGGAGCTCTTTTCCACTATTCAAGTTGATTTATTACTTATTCTTTAGGACTAATTTTAGTTATGCTAGGCAAGCTTCCCTGTAGTGTTTAGGAAACCATCTTGATGATTTGTTTAATCTAAACCTCCAAGTTACAAATAGAAGCCTTAGTGCATTGATGTCTAGCATTAGAATCTTGGGCAATTTTCAACATCATCTCCTTTAGAGTAGGCTTCTTAGGTTAAGACACTTGTTGTTGGAATCCCCATAGAGGGTTGTTTCTTGTTTGGTCCTAATTTCCCTCAGAAAAGTTGAGGTAATTCCTCTATCTCAGATTATAAGTATTGTTGTATGATTGTTTTAGGGTTTAAGAGCATTCCCCAAATAATCCACATGCTCGGGTAGTGATGTTTGACAAGGTTGTCTTATATGCTCTAGCCCGCACACCTCATAATGTTATAGCCTACTCAAAACTTCCATTTGGTTCGCCAACTGTGCCACTACATCCATTTCATACACTCCAGCTGGCTTATTAATTACGGCTCTAGATGAACACCACCGGTAGTTGTTCATTGAAATGCCCTCAACAAGGTTTTAAGCTACTTTTGGTGTCTTATTATTAAGCGTGCCCCTACCTACTACATCAATAGATTACCTTGTATTTTGATTCAACCCATTATAAAAAGTTTGGACTTATATACAAAGCGTTAAATCGTGATATAGGCATCTTCTTAACATATGGTAAACCGTGATGTGGGCATCTTCTTAACATCTTTTTCAACCTTTCCTATGTATCATATAGTGATTTAGAATTTGCTTGGGAGTAAGAGGAGTGTCGTTCCTTAATTTTATAGTCTTGGCTGGTAGGAAGTACTTCAATAAGAACTTCTCAGTTACTTGATCCTATGTAGTTAGTGATGATTGTGACATTGAATTTAATCATTGTTTAGCCTTCCCCCTTAGTGAAAATAGGAATAACTCAATCTATTGGCATCATCATTAGCTCCGTTTATTTTAAAAGTGACATAAATCTCTAAAAAATTTGAGAGGTGCATGCTTGAATCCTCTTCAAATTGGACAAATTGTTGCACCATTTGAATGATACTAGGCTTGATTTCAAAGTTGTTAGGATTCATAGTGGGTATAACAATGCTGGACTCTACTCTAGTCAAGTATGTTCTAGCATAATCAAACATTGTCCTTAGTTGGTCAACCACATTTTTTTATTCTTCTATATCCACTTAACCTCCCAAGTCTTCTATTTAACGATCTAACTCAAACTCTCTCAGTTGCAACTTACGGAGATTTCTGCATGCTATTTTCTGAATTTCTAAATGTTTATCTATTAGGCTTGTTGAATTACTCTAGGTTTAAGATCTATAAGAAGAAAAAAAAAACTAACAAATTACTCAAATAAAATAAAATAAAACAAAAATAAAACAAAACAAAATAAAAATGGCTAGAGTAATAAAATCGAGACTTCCCTAATATTACAAGTCCACAACAATAGCGTAAAAAACTTTTTTAACATATTTTTATAACAATATTAAAATACCAAAAGTGCAAGCGTAGTTGTAGCTTGCACAAGTAAATACGGATTGATCTTACGGAGATTGTAATTAAGTACAAGTAGTTACCCTTTTCTATTATCTAACCTATGAATTAAATTTTAAATTTTAGTTAAAAATTAAACTAAACAAATAAACTAGGATTGAAAACAACACTGAACTCAAGGAAGAGGAAAATACTAAGAAAATGTAAATATCAAATAATAGTGTCTAGGCAATGAATCCCCTAAGAACCTTAATTATTAACACTTTTATTATATAATTATATTATTGATTATTAGACCTTGGAAATTCATGTCTTATGTTAATTTCTTTCTCAAGAATATTAGTAACCAATCTATTAGTTGATTAACATAAAATTTTCTAAGTAAGTCTCTTAGGATTTCTTTATCGATTTGTAAATTCCGCTATTAGGTTTCACCCTAATCTAGAGAATTTATATCAACTATCTCTAGGTTTGCATACAACTCCTTCTAATTATGGTAGATATATTCATACAAGAGCATTTCTCAATCTCAATCTCAATCATATGAAATCAAATCGTGCACTAATATTCTGGATATATTAAAACAAAAATAAAACGAATAATTGAATCGCAATAATTCGATAAATATAATTGCATTAGGTAAAAGATCAATTAGGGTTCATCACACATAGACATTAAACAAGTATAGTTCTGTCCATAGAAAACAAAAACAAAGATAAATATGCAAAAAAACTGAGAGAAAACAAAGAAGTCATGATTTTAAATATCCCTTTTTCTTCTATTGAATCTTCTTACAAAACTGGATTGGATGATGCACTCTATCTGATTTCTTAACATATTCTATGTGTTTTTCTTAGCCCATGATCAAAACTGTAACCTCTTCGGGTTGCTTACGATTTAAAATTGCTTGATAACTTGGCTTTCTTTTCTTTCCCTCTATTCACATCCTTTTATAGTAAAAACTAGGTTTTTGGGTTATACACAGTCAATATACACAGGCTTGTAAATGACCATGTATCTCCAAAAGTTCTTGAATTTTTAATTTCACACAGGTACAGAGACTTACACGCACAATATACACAATCGTGCATATTGACACACACACCTGTGTGGAGTTACACATCTGTCACTACAAGAAAATATGGAGTTTAAAGACACAAAAAGGTGAAATTTTTAGACGCTTTTTTTTTCTTAAAAATAATTTTAGACGCTTTATAAAGTGTAGAAAAAATAAGTGTCACAAAAACTATTTTTGACAGTTTTCTTAGACACATAGATGCATTGAAAAAACATACATTTTTTAAGCATCTAAGTGTTGAAAATCTATTTCCCACGTTTGTAATTTTTGAAGGGCAATGCTATTTTAGACACTTTGTGTAAGATCTTAAATGCTTTTCTCTGTCGATATTTTTTACTTTTAGACAATTGTTTACGTCAAAAAACTCCACCTTTTTTAGTAAAAAAATAAGCTTACAATTTACTTTGTGCATCTTTTTTAAGATCACTTACATACATATTATTACAATAAATTTTACAAATTAATCTAAAATATGTATCGACATATTATTATAATAAATTAACACTTTTGTTAATAAATACTATATTACACAGATTTATATGTATATAATAGCATAAATTAGCTGAAAAATCTGCTATTAAAATATAAATGTATTGAATATATAGATTTATATGCAGTTTCTCTCTCAAATAATGAAAGTAGCTAAATCGATTTTGGCCACATATATGTCCATAACTAAATAACAAAAGTAGCTGGAAGCATAAAGGCTAGACTCTTCCTCCACAATCACTATCTTGCACCCAGAGCATAAACACATGCCGGTCAACCATTACTCTGCATCATAAAAAAAATATGTATCATTCATTTATTAGCACTGAAAATATAAGCATAACTACATGAAACTAAGAGCCATTTGTAATAAAATCCCATTTATTGTCATGTGTCTGAAACATAACTACATGAAAATGTGTAATTAGGTTTGCAGCAGAATATCCTAAAGAATTTTCAAACTAACCAAGTTCAAACTATCTCACTGTTGGAAGAGAAAGTTCTTTAAAAACTTTATGAAAAAGAAGTAGAGATGGACAACATTAACAAGAAGAATTAAAAACTTGAAGAGCAAATGGAACAGCTTTCTGTAGAAGTGTGTGCTTGGCAAGAACATGCAATGTACAATGAGAACATGATACATGCCCTCAAATTTAGTGACAACTTTACAAGCATAAAAAGCAGAATCATGCTACAACCTCAACTAAGAGCCATTTGTAATAAAATCCTAGCTCCTACAGAAGTGGAAACCAATTCTCCCACGCAACATCAAATTCACCAATACACGACAGCCACAATAATAACAAAACAAATTGTTAAATGAGTCTGTGAAATCTTTGGTTACCAGATTCAATTACTTAACAAGCTTTAAGTTCCAAATTATGCAACTTGACTCAATACAAAAGTAATCAATATTATATCGAGAAAGAAACACAGGAAGGCATCCAAAATTACAGGTTCAACCTCATCTGCTTAATTCTTCTTTAATTTCTCTCAAAATGTTTACTTCCTCAAAACCCACTTCCCAAATTTTCTTTTCTTTGGTTCAAAATCAAGAAACAAAAACAAAGGCTGCTAATTTTTCCAGATCGATAAAAGCTTCTTTCTTTCTACAAACTCTTGATCGTAATTCTGATTACAAATATTACCATGACCATCTAAAGTAACGAAAAGTATGGTAAAATTATGTTTAGATTAGCAAGCTTACCTTCAATATACTTTGTTGGATTTGCTGCAACTTAATTTTCTGAAAGAAAATCTGCAACTTTTGTATCTCGAAAGAGATTCATCATCTAATACTCTTGCAAGAAAACTAGGAGTGGATGACCAGCAGAAAGTCCATACACGACAATTGGAGAATAGAAGTCAGCTTAACCAATAGAGACTAATGAACCCATAAAATATATTTTTCGTAAAACAGAAAAATGAAAATTATAATGTTGTAGATACGTTTAATCTTGTATACAGAATCCAAGTATGTACAGGTGTGAATGGGACATTTGAAGATAAGCAAAAGCAACGAGAAAAACTCTTGGAGTCTTCATAATAACAAAACGTAAGAAATTAGAATAAAACCTAACATGTGCTTTACTTATCCAATCTTTATAATCCTTGTAAAATCCTTTAAACAAAATATGACTTTCAACCTCCTCTAGTGAGAATAATTTCTTCATGTCTAGTTGACAAACATTACAAGGACATCTAATCTTCCCAATTTGTGCATCTTGTTTTGCAAATTCCATGAAATCATAAATCCCTTGAATATAAGACTAGTTATTTCTTGGTTGATTTATCCAATTCTTATCCATACTCGTGGACATTGATCCTATAGATTCGCAAGTATCAACCTTCACATACTTTTACAAAATACAAACAAACAATTTACATTCCATATAATTTTTCCCTCATAGACAAAGTGAAATTAATAACAGTCCACATCAATTTACAATGGAAGAAATGTATACAAATGACAAATGTCAAATAAGCCAAAATGTTAATCTACTTATGCACATGTATGACGGTGAATTAATAGGTAAAGATAACAATAAGAAAAAGGATGAGAAAACTGTCAACTGATTTTGGAAGTTTAAGTTACTCGAGTTAACGGAGCATGAAAACTGCTTCACAATAAAGCAAACGTATTAGTTATCAATCTTACTCTGTAAAAGCGTAAAGAGTATACAAATAACAAAAGAAAACAGGAAATTAATAGCACCAACCTGTAAGACTTTTTGGTATAGAATCAGAAGTTACTGAAGTTGACAAAAAAACTACCAAAAGTGAGTCAAAGATTTAGCCATTCCTTTTTTTCTTTTTTTGAGTTAAACATATAGCTTAGTACCTGCAACCACGAGCCACGTTTGTAATGAAATTGTAATGAGATAAGGGGTTTATTAAACATTTGGTCACTAAAAAAGTAAATTAAAAACCATTGCTATTATCAGTTGGTTTTCACAGCATAACAACAATGATGCAGAGCAACATTTGATTTCACAATAGAACAATAGCAGAGCAAAAAGAATGTAATGTAGAAAATACAATACAAAAAGAAAGAAATAACAATATCTGTTTTTGAATTTATAAACAGAATCAAAAATCTATGATTGAACATGCAACAGTGATAAAGAAAGGGAAAAAAACATCACAACAACACCGATCAATAAATTAAAGTAAGAAAATAAGAAAAGATGCTTTACAGCTTTCTAAATACTTGTACAAACATAGGAAAAATAAAGAGCATAAAGTTGATAATTCAAGAAAAACTTACGGTTGGTGGAGCACATGGTCTACAATCATGAAGGCCCAAAAGCAGTTGATCCTGAAACCAAATCGCAGAGAAGATAAAAATTTATTAGACATGAAAAACAGAAATGAAAAGGAAATTTAACTTTTTGATGCAGATTATTGGCAATGTAAAAGAGTGAAAGGGAATAGGAAGATATTAGAGAGTAGAAACTTATCAAATAGAAACTAATAACATGTAGTCATAAAAAAATCTAATGAGTAAACCTAGAATGTGTAGCACCATTTTAAATGGAGAATTAGAATAATTGAAAAGGAAAGAGGAGGGATTGTTAGGGTTTCTCTCGTAAACGATTTTTAGTGATTAATAAACAAAGTTTGAGTGATTATTTCTGTAAATGGTTGAGTGATTAATAAACAGATGGATAAAGAAAGAGATAGTCACTTAAGCATTAAATAAGTGATTTAATAAATAGAACAAACCCAATCGATGATAGGCGGACGACAAGGGAGGGTTAAGAGTTAGGGTTTGAAAGAGAGCACCGAAAATGGAGAGGAGACTATAGTAAGCATTCAAATGATAAGTAAGTTAACAATTATATTATTTATATTTAAAATATTAAGAATGAAAAATAAATTCTGTCGAGTATCTGATTGGCTTTCTTACTTTTCAATTATTGTTTACGGCCAACTTTTCGTGTTTGATATCTTTAGTTAATTTAATTAAAATGAAAACTAAATACGCGCATTATATAGTTCACTCATACTTATTTATAAATTTATTTATTATTTATAATTTTAAAATAAAACAGATTTTTATTAATTTATGGCACATTTCTATTTTTACAAATTTTAATAAAAAGTTTTATTTATTTATTTAATAATAATTTTCTTTAGAATAAAAAGCTATACAAATTTCGAAAAATTTTTAAAAAATTACCCATTTACAAAAATAATCTCTTTCTTTATCCATCTCGTAAACGATTTTGAGTAATTATTTCTATAAATGGTTGAGTGCGTCGTATTTACGCTAATAAACTAATATTTAATCTTTCAACATATAATAAGTAAGATGAGCGGAGCTTTGGGAGCTAATAAAGATTATCTCCTCTTATTACAACATCCATCTGTTCAATTGTTAACAAAACAAAGTAGAATAAAGAAATAGTAATGAGTTAATTTAAACCTGAATTAATTATATCAATTCAATGAAATAATTGGTCAAAGTCTAATTTGTTTTGTAATTGAAAATTACAAACACAATAAAACTACAAAAATATTCTTCAGTACACTAAACTCATTTGTCTTAATTTTTGAAATATTTTATTATTTAAAAAAATTTAATATTAAAATTAATTATTTAAAATATCATCTTTTAAAAAAGACTAAATATATCATATCATTTTAATTTAAATAATTTTATCAAGAAATATAGTTACAAGTGCATTAAATTGTTAAAACAACAACCAGCAAAAGGTGTAATTTGCCTCCAAATATTTTACAAAAATGTTTAAGAGTTGTTTTTTGTTTAAAATACCATCTTTTGAATTAATTAATCGTTATTCCTGAATACATACTTGCTACAAATTATAAAAAGCACCAATTCTTATCCCGCCAATTGGAAATTTTAGAAGTTTTATACTCTTTTTAGTATATTTTTAAGACAATTTTTGTTGTCTTAAATAAATGTCTAAAAATTCCACCAGTTTTTAGATTATTTAAGACAATTATTATATGTGTCTAGGCATAAGTGTCTAAAACCTCCTTATTTTGATGTAGTGCATATATTGACATAAATGACCATGTATATAATGTACAAGGGCGTGAAACTCCACACAACTAAAACTAAAACTTTTCAATCTTCACACGTTTATAGAGACTTACACTTTCACTATACAAGGTCTTGTATCCTTAAGTTGCCCTAAATCTTCGTTCCATGGCATGATTTCATGCAAATTCTTCTCCGTTTGGTCCATAAAGGCAATTATTACCTATAAATACACTTGAAGCAAACTAAGGATCAAATATACAACAAAACTATTAAAATATCAAGATAAACACATTTAATATGAGTATATAATTATAATCAAATAAGTATTTATCAACCAACTTTGGGCTTTTTTACTAATAGTGCCTAGTGTTAGTGAGTCTTCCCAGTGCCTAAAATTCAATCATTCTTTTTAATTATTCCATACAGATATAAACTCAACATTCAAAGTCATCAAACAATAAGATTTTGCATACAATTAATAAACACATAAAAATGTAATTTAGGGTTTCCCAAAATTTAAAATTAGGATTCATGAGTTTCTCTAAATTATGAAAAATTTATAGTCAAGGAAAACCACGAATGTTTTATGACCATGCTCTGATACTATATATAAGAATAATTTCATGAAACATAACAAGATTTGGAAATTCTTGAAACTTACTAATATTCATTAATACTTAGAATTCTAATCTCATACAAAGATAAAGCTTTGTAATATTAACCTTTTTTCATTGCTCAAGAATGCGAAAACAATTTACAGTAAGCTCCTTACCTAGTTTATCTGTTTCCTTGAACTTTCTTTTTTTTTTTGTATATAACGAAAAGCAAAACTACAACATTATCGTAGTATTTTGCGATATAAAACATCTTGCAAATCCTTTTGGACAAGTTCCTTCGTTTTCAGCAGTGGATCCTGTAGAACATGCAGTCCTAGTCTTATGAGGAAGGCTAGTTTAGCTAAGCTGTTGACACTTTGATTCCCTTCCTTGTAGATGTGTTGAAGCTGAACAGCCCAAGCTCCACACAGTAACTCACGGGTATTCTGCACCAAAAAATTAGCCTCATTCAACATCATTGTAGAGGAAGATAGAATGTTGATTATCTTGAGAGAATCCACTTTGAGTACGACAGGTCTATATCCGAGGGCCCATGCCAAACTGAGACCATCATACACCCCCTAGATTTTAGCAATCAACGGTGAGCACCCACCAAGATGCTTCATAAACCCACCACATCATTGCCCTTTATAGTCCCTAAGTAATCCACTAGTAATTGCAATGTTTGACTCGTGTTGAACTGCTCCATCTATATTTAATTTGACCCAACCCTCAGTTGGCGGAGTCCATCCAACTAGGTTTCCAAAAGGCAAACCTTATACTCCAATAACTCGATCAGCCACTTCTCGTGTTGTAGCGATCCAAGCAATATAGTCCAGTACTATTCTAGGTCCGACTTCTGACCATTCAAAATCAGCCTCAAAGATACTCTTGTTGTGCCACTACCATAAATACCAGCACGATACCCCATATATTCTAGCCCACTCCCTCAGTTGCCCTTGTACTGGTTTAGTAAGATTGGATGACAACCACATCACCTCTTCCTGTTGAAAAAAATTATGACCGATCACGTCAGAAGGAAAATTCATCTAGAAGAATTTCACCCAGGGACAATCCCAAAGTGCGTGCAAGGTTGTCTCTTTGAGACCACAGAAGGAACACTTATTATCCGTGGATAAATGGCGAGCGACTCATTGTTGGTTGGTCAGCAGCTTCCTTTTCGCTAAAAGTCAGATAAACGAATGAATTCGTTGTGGCACTGACCATTTCCATATCAAATTCCAGAGCCTGTTGTTCTCCTCCGGAGCAAATTCTTCGATTAACTTATAAGTTGATGCTACCATGAAACCACCATGTTTCCTTGGACCCCATACTACTTTGTCCTCCCACATTCCATCTATCAGGGGCCTCATTGCTGCTATATCCAGGCAAAGTGTGGAAGGACGATACTGTTAGAATAGAGGCCATTGTCAGTTCCCGTCCTCATCAACACAATCATGAACTTTCATAGAGCATGTTTTTAGGAAGGTGGGATAACGTCACAAATAAGAGAGGTCCCCAATCCCCTAGCCAAGGATCCAACCAGAAGTAAACACGACTGCCATTACCTAGTTCCCATTTGAGACTTTGATGGACAAAACTCCATATAGTGGATATCCCCCTCCAGATGACCGAAGCCCTTTCCTGTCCAGCGTTTGAAGGAGGTTGTTATCATCAAATCTATATTTTGCTTCAAGAATTCAAACCCATAGAGCTGAGGGCTTAGTGAGCAACTCCCAGCCCAACCTAGTAAGTAAAGCATCATTGGAGGAACGAATTCTTTTAATCCCAAGTCCTCCTACTTTTTTCGGTCGACATACTGCCTCCCAGTTAACTAAATGCAATTTGAGTTGCCCGTACTTAGAGCCCCAGATAAAATCCTCATTATTTTTTTCCAAATCATCACATAATTTTCTAGGCAGTCTCACAGTTTGCATTGTACATATGGGCAGGGATGAGAGCAATGATTGAGTTAAAGTGACCCGCCCTGCAAGTGACAACACTCGCACACTCCAACTTGTGAACTTCTGTTGGGCTTTATCCAAGATGTACTGATATGTTCTCCTCGAGATTCATTCATGAACTAATGGAATGCCTAGACATTTGTCAAGATTATTAATGCATTGCATATGCATCGCGTGACTGATCCTTCGCGTTGTATCCCTAGTAACGTTCTTTAAGAAAAACGATGCAGGTTTTATCAGTGCTCACTTTTTGGCCTGAAAACTTGCAAAAAGTCTCCAGTACCTTCAATACCACCTGCGCCTGAGAGTGCGTAGCTTCAGTAAATAGAACGAGGTCATCTGCAAAGAAAAGATGGGATATGGATGGCCCGATATTACTCAACTTAACCAGTTTCCAATTCCCGTGATCCACCTCACGTGTAATAAAGTGGCCCAATTGTTCCATACACAATACGAAAAGATAAGGTGAGATCAAATCACCTTGTCTAATACCCCGTGAAGGTTTAAAAAGATCAATCAGATTTCCATTCCATACAACTTGCATTGAGACCATCGTCACACACTTTATAATGACTCTAGATAGCGACTCTAGAAGTCCTATGTCCCTAAGAGTGTCTTGTATTAAATTCCAGTGCAGTCTATCATAAGCTTTTTCCAAATCCACCTTTATAGCAAAATACCCAGTCTTTCCCTGCTTCCTTCGCATCTAGTGGATCAACTCCTGAGCAATGGCCTGCCAAGAATAAAACTGCATTGGGTATTTGCCACTAGATAATCAAGGTGATGCTTCAAATGATTCACAATCAACTTCGAGAGAGTCTTGTAAATCATTGTGCACAAGCTGATAAGCCGAAGCTGGGTAATATATTTTGGGGAGGGGACTTTAGGAATCAACACCTGTATAGTTTGATTTAGCTCTTGCTCCTAGCATTCATTTCAAAAAATGAGTTGAATAAAATCCACCACTTTCAGCCTAACTTTGTCTTATTGGTTCTGAAAAAATAAGGCATTGAATCCATCAATCCCAAGAGCTTTAGTGGGGTTCATATCAAAGATAGCAGCTTGGATTTCTAAAGAGTGGGCTAGTCTAGCAAGATCGTGTAAATTCTCCTCTAATAACATAGGAAAGGCTCTGGATATAGGAAATAGAGTAGCAGTACTCTCTTTGGTAGTATATAACTTAGCAAAATAATTCCTGGCCAAGTTATGCAGTTGTACTGGATCTGAGATCGCAGTCAGTTCCATTATTATCAAATAACAGCTCGATCTTTAGCTTCTTTCTTTTGGACATAGTGACAGTGTGATAATATTTGGTATTTCTGTCACATTGTGACAACCAGTCACACCGGGCTTGCTGATGCCAATAGAATTCCTCCTCGCACAGCACCTGTAATAAATCGCCGCTAAGCTTATCCTCTAGTGCCAAAAGCGAATCAGAATTCTCAAGCTCCATTGCCTTCTGGATGCCTTCCAATCGAGTGAATAGTCATTTTTCCGATGGAATATATTACCAAAAATGAGCTTATTCCAGCTCGTGAGTTGGCTTGAAAACTTAGATAATGAGGAAGTAAACGTCTCAGCTTCAGGAAGCCAATTCTCAGCGACCACCTTATTAAAACCTTCATGTGCTAGCCTCGTAGATTGGAATCGAAATATTTTTGGTCCTGTATCTCTCAGTTGTGAGCTAACAAGATTAACCAGCATAGGCCAATGATCAGAGCCAAGAAAAGGTAAGTGGTGAATTACCATATAAGGGAACTCCACTAACCATAACGAAGACCTAAGTACTCTATCGAGCCTAGCCTGAACTTCTCCTCTCTTCCAGGTAAACCTCGATCTAACATAACCTAAATCATGAAGACCACATTCATGCACCCATTACTTAAAAAATTTGTTAACTACCGATGTTGAAGTAGAGCCTCCCCTTTTATCCATGCTCTCCAATTTAGCGTTGAAATCCCCGCCCACAATCTAAGGTCGGTGAATTGAAGAACCTACCCATCTCAAACGTGGCCAGAGTAATTTCTGAGTGGACGCCTGGGGACTGGCATACACTGCAATAAAGTCAAAAGAGACGAAGCTAGATGTGATTGTGGTGTGGATGAATTGACGATGCATATCTTACCCTTAAAACCTTCTGCTTATATACGAAAAGAAAAATCATAACCCAAATTGCATACTATTTCTTGAGCGTGCCTGCTACTAATTATAATTTCCATTAACACCAGTATCCCAGGCTTATATCTGCGTACGTAGATGCGCAAAATAGCTTGAAACCTTTCCCCTTGCTTCTTGAAAATTCCAGATAAATATAGGCATAAAAGAAATAAAAAAGAGGCAACAACACACTCCTAACTCCTAGTGATTTCGGTCACTCCCTCAGTCACAGTTGGAATGTTCGGGAGACGGCATCACCACTTCATCACCAGACCCCTAGTCACTCGAGACATCCACTATACAAATTCCTCCATCCATCAGATCGGGAGGTTTTGTGGGTGGAATAGGGAGTTCATTCTCGGTGATGTTGCAATGACCACCAAAACCTTCGACTCCTTCCATTGATTGTTTACGCTCCCCCTCACCTATCACCCTCGACGCTCCATCTGGTCTTTCACAGACCATTTTGTCATGCGAGTTAATAACCACTACAATGTGGTTATTCAGTGAGTGGGCTGGAGCTAAATGCGTGGAGAGGGCTCCAAGGGCTTCACATGGTGTAAATTTTGCTTGTTGGGGTCCCCTTGGACCTGATCCTTTGGGGCCACCAATTTACCCTTTTTTGCACTCTTTGATGATTTTTTGGGTCCATAAGATGTCGACGCTAGCCTATGTGCCTTTTTTTTTTTTCTTCCTCATCTAAAGTAGCCAAGGGACCATGCTGTCCCTCCCCTGACAAATTGCTCTCTTGATGTAAGAGGGACTGTTAGTTATTAATGACCTCCAAATGTTCAGTTTTTGATAGGATGGCATACCTAGAGTCACCCATACGATAGACACCTCTGTAGTTGCATGTGTCTTGCTTGTCCTGAGGTTGCTTGGTAGGTTTTGGTTGTTTCCATTGTACTTGTAGCCATGGACCAGGTCCGTTGGGTGGTGTTTCCGTCCTCGCATTTGTTGGTGCACCATTTGTGCCTACTGCCCCTCCCAAACCTTCTGCCTCCTTATTATTCAGTAGAGACTAGTTTTCGGTAGGGGCTTTTTGCCGTGTTGGACAGAGCCCAAAATCATATCCCACCATGCCACAATAAGCGCAAATTTGCGAAAGACCTTCATATGCCACCAGGAACATTTCCCCATCTAGCTTCACTTTAGAAACTAATGGTACACTTAGGTCTGTATCTACGACAAATCTAGCAAATTTGCCCCTCTGAGTATATTTGGTAGCCTCATCTATCTTGATAGTTTGTCCTACAAGGTTACCCATTGCTAAAAGAACGTTGGGATAACATTGAGAAATAGGTAATTCCAGGAACCTAATCTATACAATAGCTAGAGCAACTTGGCCTTGCGAAGGTCGGAATGACAGAAGCCATCTTTGTACTGATAGAGCATGTCCAAAAACAACCCAAGGATCATTGGTTAAAACATTAAGGTAGTCTTCTTCTTTAATAAAATTCACCAGAAAATAGTCAAAATCTAAGTCGACTACCTCCATGGGTACAAGCAGCTACCACATGGTCTTAAACCGTGTACATAAAAGCTTGTAGCCAATCCTTCTGCCAAGTATTTTCACCACAACTACTTATTCCCATTGTTTGTCTAGTTTCGACTTGAAGGTAGGTGATAACTCGATCCCCCCTCCTAGTTCTCCCGTCAATGACCGAATATCACCTTCTTCAAGTTCTACCAGCTCCTCCTCTGGCTAGTCAAGTTCTTCTGGCACCTTGTCCCCCATCGTTTCACCTATTACAGCTACACTATACATTCTTTGCAAGATGACCATCATGGTCGAGGGAGTCCAAATCTCCCCGTGTAGACTCAGGGCATTTTGATGTGCCCATGAATGTACTGTGTTTCCTTAAACTTTCTATCTCAATTTTCTTATGTGATGATATTTTGTTAAAAGACAAAACTTATTAGGTAGAGATAGAACCACAATACACTTAAATAACTAACAACCATCAATTGGTTTTAAAACTTCTCATTGCTAAAAGCTTAAAAACTTATTTATTAAATTATTAAATCCTTTAACTGACTTTTTAACGCATAAGTCACTTAAAAGAATTTACTTCCAACAATATTTTCTTAGTTTTTGACATAAGAAAGATTGGTAATTTAGCTAATTTTGTTTTGCTTAGGAATTTCAAATAGATTATCAACAATGCACAAAACATATTTATTCCATCTACCAGTGGCATTGGAAGAGCGATGCATCGAAAATCCAGTTCAACGGTTAAAAGAGTACTACATAATTTAGAAGTTGATTTAATTCTAAATGCCTTAAATTGTGGAAAAAGACAAAGTATTTTTCAGATTTTTAGTTGAGTACGTGTTATAATTGACAATATCTCTAAGACGTTTCAGGATTCTAAAAAGTAAGACATGAACATAATCAAAATGCTTAAAGAAATAAATGAACAAGATAATGGAGAAAAGATTATCAGCCGCAAAACGAATTACTATTGCACCAATGGCAACGTTAGAAGTGCAAAAGAATCTAGTGATTATGGCTGCGTTTAAATCTGCGGTGCGGTAGGGATAAGTATTTATCCACCGCAGTTTTCAAATGTAGTTACATGTTTGGATCTGTCGACGAACAACCGGAGGTCGAAGGAAAGTGCGGTGTCACCACAGAAATCGATAAGTAGAAAAAGGGTTAACGGTAGGAAAGTGCTTATGCGGAAGAAATTCTACTTTTCATTAATAACCTTCTGATAATTATTATTTTCTATTATACCCTCAATTAATAGAAAGCAAGTCCAACGTATCGTCTTCTTCATTCTCTCTAGCTCTCCGTGTTTCTCGTTTTATTTTCTAAATTTATTTTATTTATATTTTTCTTATTTTAATTTAATATTTTATTATTTATAATTTTAAATTTATATGACTAATAATATATTTTATGAAATATTTTTAAATTTATTTTATTTATATTTTCTTATTTTAATTTAATATTTTCTTATTTATAATTTTAAATTTATATGACTAATTAATTTGTTAAATCAATAGCCTTTTTATTCATTTTATTTCTTTTTAACAATCGCAACCGCAACCGCACTTATCAAATATCTATTTTTACGTTTCAGCAGTTGCCAAAACAATAATCTCAAACACATAAGTACTTTAGCAGGTTAATTTCAACATGTTATCAACCACTACCGCTTTCCTAAACCAAGCCTACATTTGATTGTGACGTAGACTAGAACGGTGACGAGCGTTTAGAGATTTAATATCACTACTCAAGATCTGCAAGCAACCTAAGAACTAAGAACTCCAGTCGTAGATCCTGAGAGTCAACTGTGAATGCTTACATCCATGCTAAGCCAAAACAACAAATTTCTATACTTGACTAGAAACAATACCAAGTTGAATTACCGAGTCTTAAATTTTCCACTTCTATATGCAGACAAGAGACAGTAAAGAAAAAATACATATTCATTCACAAAGACAAGTACTTGATGTTTGATTCCTCGTACATAATTTTAGTTGGTGAAGTTTGTGACTTGGAGGAAATTGCTACTAATATTACAATGCCGCTAACTAAGACCAAGCCCAGTCCTAAACTGTTGACAACCATTGATTCTGAGGAGTGCGTAGACACATTTCTTCTTGTTTGCAACAACGTCAACTTTTCCAGTAGTCCAGTTTCTGCTGTTGCCACGGCCAACACATACACGTAGAGGCCCAAGAACACATGCCAAGGCAGTACCCTGGCCCTTACGTTTCTCGTCTCACCTCGGTGCCAAAAACTTAAGAACCCTGTCAACCACTGCAATGCATTGAACGGGTTTATATTAGTTGAAGATGATGTTACCTGGAAATGAACACAATCCCCACCACCCTAATAATTACTCCACTTGCAAATTAAAATATGAAATATCATCAAAATTTAGGAAAGAAAAAAAGATCAAACTGTACTAAAAATGTAAGAGAACAAAAACCTGCGCTCCAAACAAGCAAATGCAAATCAAACCCATCCAAGAATGCAAGCTATAGAAATTGGCAAGAACCCCATCTTTCCCATGAAACTTTGTCCAAATCCCGAAGACCCCAGAAGCCAAAGCCACTCCTTGAAGACACAAGTGGACTGATTTCCTCAAGCTCCTTGAACCAGGCAGCCATTGATGGACCAAAATAGCTGAAACCACCCATTTAAGTTTTAAAAAGCATGTTTAGGCCGAATTCGTACACAGTTGCTCATCACATTGTTATTACCTTCTCCGCTAATGAGAATGAAACCAATTACCATGAGCAGAGGATGGAGGGCCTTAAAAAGTCAACAGCAACAACAAAATCAAATTCAGAATCTCATCGAATGCAAATTTGACTGAACTTTAAAAGTTGTCAAGAAAAAAACATATAAAAAGAGCATACTGCATAAATGAGGTCATTTTGGGAGGAGTGAGAAAGAAAGCTAGAGTTGAACACACGAGCCCAGTAGATGACCAAAGCTGCAACTACCAGACCTGAGATTCTTGCAAAGAATAGAAGTGGTACTAGTAGTGAAGGAGATACTGTATTTACAGCCATTGTGGTCAATTTGGAACTTTTGAGCAGACGGCAGTAGTCCAGCAGCCACCACCGACACTTTGATTAGCTGGAAGTGTAAATTATGACACTTAACATGGCAACAACTTTATTGAGTTATAAATTATAGTTAACTCGTAATTGCCGCATTTGGTGTTTACTTTTTCTTTTTTTTTAAAATATATATTTTGTGTGAATTGTGCGTATTTTTGTTCTTATAATAAATCAAATTTCCAAATTTAATAAACGAAAAGTTATATTTTGTCTTGTCACAATTTCAAGCCTTTGATATTAAGGAGATATGATTATAATCTTCTTGTAGGAATCTTTTACTATCAAAAAGAGTTTTAAGGAAAAAAATATAAAAAGGGGAAAGTAGAATTAAGAAAAAGCAAAAATAGAAAGAACGTAATAAAAAAGAGATAAAGTAAAGAAATAAAAATAGAGTTTTTATTAATCCATAATTTTTAAAAGTCGTTAGTGCAGTTTTTTATATCAATCTAATAACTAAATAAATTTAAATATGTACTAGAATTATTTTAGATTGGTTTTTTTCATATGTTAATCCTTATTCTTATAAAAATTTTATCCAAAAAATTGAAAATAAAGGTTGAAATCTAATATCTTTGCATTATAATTCAAAATCTCTGTAATAAACTACTTCTAAAAAATATAAAGAAAAGTCAAAACCTCAAACTATTTTAAAGATTATTTTTAAACTATAGTATCAACTTAAGGTTTCCATCGTAGGACTTATTTTGAAAGGATGAATTTTTAAATTTCTTTTATGCATGAATTCATACATAAGGCGTAGCTCTTTATACTCGAAAGTATATCCCAACAACACTTTTATGTTAAAAGAGTTTGGATGACTTCTTACAAATTCCTTCTGTTTTCAACTTATCTATCCATGGCCCCTCTAGTTTTTTCCTAACTTTCTTGCTAAATAGTTTGTTTCTCCTCAGCTTCTTCATCTTTAAGCTTTCTTTGTTTATTGTTTCCTCCCTTTCTCTTTTTCTTATTTTCATTTTCTTCCTCTTTGTGTTCAAACATAGTATTTGCTATTGCTAGTTTCAAACTCTCCCTTAATGGTAATTTTGTCTATTCACCTGGAGCTTTTACTTCTCAGCTTCAATCCTCTATGTTTTTAGTCAACCTTATTCCTAACTCCTGCTAGAAAAATTGTTATTTACCATTAACTACTTCTCTGCTCCATTTGTCCTACTTATATGTAGCTAGAAAATAATTTAGAAATAGGTAAATTTCCACCTTTGCCTTCCACCTTCACCCCTACCAAGCATCCCTCTTGTGTAGTAGCTCCCTCCTCATCCTCCATTCCTGTCTTGCAATGCTAACAAGATATATCACCCATTAGGAAAAGTTGGAAGCAAGTTGTAAGGGACTATCATACTTCAACTCTTTATTTCAACCCTCCCAAGGAGCAAAATGATAAGCTGATTATATATCTTGATATTGAAATCTTGAAGGAGGGTGCTCATAGCTAGGACTCAAACTTGGTTGGATTTTTCTTCGACTATAACCCCCTTTCTAGTTATCCAGAAATGGGCAATAGACTCTTGAAAATGAAGGATTGGTTGAAGTTCTTTTATCTAAAGATAACCTTATCTTGTTTACTTTCTCCTTTAGCTCAATTGCTCATAAAATTTTAGAGGAGGGTCCATGGCATGTTTCTCAGTAACCTCTGTTTCTCTAACTTTGGCATCCTGGTTTGAAGCTTGAGGATGTGAAACTTCAGAGCATTCCCTTATAGAATAACTTTCACAATGTTCCCTTAAAATATTGGACTATTTAGGAAATGAGTTCATTAACTAGATTTATTGGAAAAGCACTTTGTTTGAATGAAAACATAGCAAAAAAGAGGAGAGTTGGTTGTGCTCATATTTTTGTGAGCATTGAATTATCTAAGGTACTGCTTGATGAAATTCCCATAATGAGACTGGGGCCTAATAACGGGTTCTTTGAAGATAGTGTAGCAATATCTTATCATTAGAACCTCCCCTCTAAGTTTAATGAAAAGTATGGAAACCTACAGGTAGAAAATTCAATAGAGGTGATTACAATGAGCCAATGGGATTTGATGACATGGTCAATCATGATAAGGAGAAATAATAAGAAATAAGTTTGGTTAATATGGATATCAAGTCAAATACACCAACTGAGAATTTAGATCTTATCATTGGGGGATATATTACTGTTTCAATTGATGGATTAATTTCAACTACTTTTGCATATGGTAAGGAAGTAGATGTTGCAACTCCACCAATAACAAGTGATGGTATATGAAAAAGGAAGATGGGATTATAAGCTCATCTAAATTAAAGGGTGGAAAGGAGCAATTTAAAACAATTATTAGAAGAAGGAGGTCAAAAAGAAGCAAGGGTGGTTCTAGCTCTAAAGGTAAACAACAATAATGTCCATTTTAGTGTGGAATGTTAAGAGTATTAAATTGCCCTAAAAAACTATTTTCTTTGAGGGATTTTGTCTTTAAAGAAAAGCCTCCTTTGTTGGGACTTTTATAAACAAAAAATTAAAGTGGAGAACCTAAAAAGGTTAGATGTTTTGGGAACTTAATGGAGTATAGTAACAAATCACTCTTATCATATACTGGGAAGAATAATAATCTACTACAACTTAGATCTGGTGAAGGTTGATATTTTGGGAGCTACTGATCATGTAATACATCTAAAGTTATCCTTTATTTTGGAGAAAGTAATGATCACTTATTCTATGATATATGCAAGTAATTTTGCTTTCCACAGAAATAAGTTATAGAGTAATCTCATAAATATGGGGAGTTGTGGTAAAGGTCCTTAGTTAATATGTAAGGACCGTAATTCTACATTATATAGAACTAAAGCTCAAGGTAATTATTTTCTTAGAAATTTCTCTGAATATTTTAAGGACTGTGTTGATTACTTAGGTGTTACAAATTTAAACTCTGAAGGGTAGTACTACACTTGAAGCAATAAGTAAGGATTATGTTGGCTCATAAGGAAAAAAATTAGATAAGGCCCTAGTTAACTCCTTAGCTTACAAATTTCCCTAAGAGCAAAGCTAAGTTCATAGATATATTGTCCTCAGATCATACTCCTATAATGTTTTTAGCATTCTCATTAAAATAGCTAGACATTTCCCTTTTAGGTTTAAAAATTTTCTAGCTCATTGAAGCGGTTTTATAGAAGCTTGCAAGAAAGGGAATGAGAAAACTATATCAAGTTCCAAATAGTTTTGTTGTATACAAAAACTCAAATTCATTAAGGAAGTGCTTAAATTGGTAAATGTCTTAAAAGAATCCAGTATTAAGGACGTTTTGGATATTGCTAAGATGGAGTTAACAAAAGTTCAAAACCTATTAATTGTTAATCCAATCGATGATACTCTTTTGAGAAAAGAGAAATCTCTTCTAGCTAACTATCTACAGGTTGTGCATAATCATTCATTCCTAATCAAGTAGAGTGCTACGATCATGGATAAATGAAGATGATAAATGCACTAAATTTTTCGTCAATACTATTCTAGTTAGGAGGAACGTAAACAAGATTTGTTCCATATTATTCAATGAGGTACAGTGTTTTAGGATCAATACTTAATACTCCACGAAGCTGTTAAGATCGTTTCCACACTTCAAAGATTTGCTAATCCTTTTGGGTCCTCGGTCTCCTTCTTAAGTAGTTTTATCACCAAAATAATCTCTGAAGAGATGACAGTAAATTTGATCAAACTTGTTAGGCTATGTTAGGTTAGACATAAGATTTTTAATGGAATAGAGTGTAAATGGATATAATATTAGAAAATTGTTATTTGGGAGGGATGAAAGGGTTCATAATGTAATATAGTGAAATGTTATTTGGAAGCAGGGTTCATAATGTAATATAGTGAAATGTTATTTAGAAAAAGGGTTCATAATGTAATATAATGAAATGTTGTTTATTATTTTACATTCCATCCTAAACCTCCCAAATCGGAGGTAACTTATTTTTATTGTTTAGGATGGAATAGGATGTAATATGAAAACCTCCCCTTCCATCTTATTTCATTTCATTCCATTATAAACCCTCCTCCCAAATGAAGGAATAATATTACTTTCAATTACATTCCATTAATAACTACCCAACCAAACATAGCCTTAAAGATAAGGAAATAAATGATATAGTTTATAATTAATATAAAGAAAGCTCTTAGCCTTAGTAGACTGAATGGTTATTTCTTTCATAAATCTTAAGAAGCGATTGGTTACGTAGTTAAAGATGCATTCCATGAATTCTTCTCAAAAAGTATCGTATTAAAGGAAATTAACAAAACTTTTCTCTGCTTAGTTCCTAAGGTCTCTAATCCTATTATCAAATTGGAATTTACCTTTTAAAATAATATTTGATGGAAGTGATTTTGCAATAAGTGTGTACTTGAAAAATGAATGGACAAGCATTTTTAACCAATTTATTGCGTTAGCAAGACTTTGATAGATATCCAAGAGAATTATACTACAGTGGAGAAAGAATTGTTAGTAGTAGTTTTTGTGTTCTATATATTTAGACCTTATTTAATATTGTCTAATATTATGGTTTATACTAACCACTATGTATTAAGGTACTTGCTATATAATCCATACGCTAATTTTAGACTAATTAGATGGATTTTGTTACTGTAGGAATTTGATTTAGAAATTAAGGATAAGAAAGGAGCTAAAAAACCTGGCAGTAGACCATCTATCTCACCTTGAAAACCCAAATTTGGGGAAGCTAAATGAAGAATACATTGATGATTCCCAAAAGAGTGCCCTTATAATTTGGAGACGTTAAGTGAGTTTAAGATCCCTTCGATTATAGATATTACAAACTATTTTATGACTAAGATCTTACCGGAAGGTCTTTCATATCGCTAAAAGAAGAAATTCTTTACTAATTTGAAGGACTATTTTTAGGAAGATCCAATTTTTTGGTATATGATTAAACCAAATAGTGATAATATGTGTATCTCACTCTAAGGGGTGGAAGATCCTAGGACATTGCCATGTTGGATCTACCAGAGGGCACTATAGTGCCAATAAAACGACTCAAAAGATCTTTGAGTTAGGTTTTTATTAGTTTTCAATTTTCCAATATGCCCAAAGGTATGTAGCTTTATGTGATAGATGTCAATAATCAGGTAATACCTTTTACTGGGATGAGATGCCTCAAGATTTCATTCTTGTTTATGAAGTATTTAATATTTTGGGCATTGATTTTACAGGTCAATTTCTAGCTTTACTTGGTAATGGATATGTCTTACTAGTTATTGTCCATATTTCTAAATGGGTGGAAGCTCAAGCTTTACACATAAACGATGTTAGGGTTGTTGTAAGATCCCTATAAAGTTATTTTCTCGTTTTGGCACACCTAGAGCAATTATTAGTGATATGGGCACACATTTTTGTAATGCACAATTCTAAAAGGTACTTAAAAAGTATGGAATATAGAATTGCCACCTCATATCACCCTCAAAGTTATGGCCAAGTTGATCTAGCTAATAGGGATTTTAATTGAATTTTGGAAAAGACTGTAAAGTACCAGAGGAGAGACTAGTTAATTAAGTTAGATGATACTTTATGGGCTTATAGAAGGGCATATAAACACTGATTGTCACTACACCTTAAATCCTTGTCTATAGCAAATCATTTCATTTACTTGTGGAATTAGAACATAAGGCATATTGGGCCATTAAGCTCAAGAATTTTAATCTTCAACTTGTTGGTAAGAAGAGGAAGTCGCAAGTTAATGAATTAGAAGAATGATGATTGATGGCCTATGAGAACTAATGTACAAGGACATGACTAAGAAATATAATGACCGAGGGATCAAGCAGCGCAAGCAACTTAAAGAGGGAGATCTAGTTTTTTTATACAATTCTCGTGTAAGATTATTCTTTGATAAGCATAAATCAAAATGATCTGAAATATTTTCTTATGGTTTAATCGAGGTAAGTCATTTACACAAAGGTAACTTTGAAATTAATGGCTAAAAGTATATGTTAGAGGTAATCTTGGTGGTATTAAAGAGGATATTAATTTAACTAAGTCACCCTAGATCATAATAGGTATGTCGAGCAAAAGATGTTAAACAAGCGATACTTAGGAGGTAACCCAAGAATTAAGATAATTTTATTTGATTTGAATATGTTATTTTGTTTGTTTCTAGCTAGGATTCCATTATTTTTCAATGTGTTGCATGTTCAGTTATGGAGCATATTCATTTGATTATATTTATTTTTATATGTTTTTGGTATGTGTTGCTAACTTTTATGACTTCAAACAAAATTTTTTTGTAAGTTTTAAAGAACGTTTAGGTATATACAATCATGTAAACACCGGTTTACATGCCCATGTATGCACAAATTTGATATCAGTATGTTTTACACAGTCAATGAACATGACTGTGTATAGTCTTGAAGTTTTTGAAAACTTTCACACATATTTACAGTTAGTTACACGGGTGTAGGATATGCTTATGTATCTCAATTTCTCTAGAACATATCATAACATATGCCCATGTCAAAAGTCAAATACGCACAGTGATTTACATGATCATACAAATTACCATGTATGTGATAGTGAAAATAAATGAAAAATCGCACGCGTATATCTTGAGTCACACATCACCGTGACTTATACAATCAGTTCCATGATTATGTAATTAACTATGTAAGTACAAGACACACACTAAAAACCCTTTTTTTTCTTTTTCTTTCCCACTTTTCTCTCACCCTTCTGCCATCTACTTATTGCACCTCTCCCTTCTTCAGCCTAACCCAGCATTTTTTAAGTGATTTTACAAAATCTAAGTAAGTTTTTCTTGCCTTTTACATTAATTGTACTTAGAAATTTGAGTATTCTTGCAAATCTTAGGGTTTTTCATCCCCAAATCACTAAGGTTATGCAATTATTGCATCTCAGGGTGATTTCACCAAGTTTTGTGCTTGAATTTTAATTACAAGTTGAATTTCATTATTTTCCATACAAATTATTGAATTGATTTGATGAATTGCATACAAATTGGATGAAATTTGAGTTGAGCATGCAAAATTTTCTCATTATGTGATAAATTGTGATGATTTTGTTAGATTAGGTTTATTTTGTTGTTTGCTAGTAATTAGATACTATTCCCTAGTTTAATTTCATTTCAATTTAGTATTTTGCATGAATTAGGTTTTAATTGTTTTTTAGTATAGGTTTAATTGTTAATTTGTGCAGTTAAATTTTTAATTTTAGGAATTGCATTAGTACTTATACGATTACATTAATTTTTTTTTATTTTTAATTATATTAATAATTTTGTTATTAGTTTAATTTCCTAATTGTTTTGTTAATTATAATATTTTTAGTTTAATTTGATTTTTAATTATGTATTTTTTTACAATTACATAACATAATGAGCATACAAATTAAGTGTAAGGAAAAGCGGTTTACTTGTATTTATATTTATTATTGTCTCACATTTTATCTAGTTTTAGGCTTTAAGGTACAATGATGAGAAGAACAGAAGTTGTGCAACAACAAAGATCAAGATACCAAAGAATAAACAGAGAGGAGATGAGTCATCTAAAGACTAGAGTGGAGCTCACTTACCACTAGTGAGACAGACTTCAGCACATCTATTGGAGCGACAAAGATGTTGCTTTTCATTGCTAGGGCCCATGATGAGCAGTTCTAGAGGTTCAAAGACAAGAGATTTTAGAATGTTAGAGTGTGGTCATGGTTCTTCGAGATCATAGGCGCCACATACTAGTAGCTTACACTTTAAGTTTAGAGATGACGAGGATGAGCTACATGGACTTCTCTATAATGATGGGCCTTTATGATCAAAAATTTATGGAGACACATGCGTACATGAGACTTAGGATACATTTGTTGTAAAACCATTATTTATGGTGCATCATTAGCGAGAAAGATACCTACAATAAGAGCAAACCCAAGGCATTCATCTTATGACATCATGCACTCAAATACATCCACAGGCTTCTAATTTATACACCAAGTGAGCAAGTGATAGCTTTGGAGTCGTTGATAACCTAGATGTGTTCTATCTATGAGGTGTGAGCGAAAAGATGCTAATACACTTAGAGCATACCTTAGTCCAATTTTTCCAGTATTAGAGTAAGGAGGGATGATATGCATTAAGCCCTATGTAACATGCTTAGGAAAGAGGATGGGAGTCTTAGGGAAGGCTATTACTAATGAGGCTACTCGATACCATGGTCGCCTTAAACTTAGATGTTATGTGTAATATGCATATGGTACATATGAGACAGGGACTGGCAGGAGACATGTACCTACTAATTGGGGTACCAAACAAACAAGCAGCTTTAGGAGTAGATGAGGATTGCCCTAATATAGCATAACAACCACCGAGATAAAACTCATCACCATCTAGTAGTTGCATCATCTTTGACTCTTTAGCTATATGATGCTTAAAGACCTGAGGGTCCTCTTATAACCAAATATCACAAATTAACAGTTACAAGAGCAATCTATAAGGTATATACAAAGAAGACCTATTTTTCATAATGGTCTTGACTTCTTACTTCGTACTCTCCATAACATCATAAAAATAACTCATTGTTGTTAGCCAGACAAAGTACCCTCACCAAAAGCTCACAAAATTGGATGACAAATTGATGTTGGGACCATAATTCATTATCTTCAAGTATAATTCTAGAAACCTCCAATTCAGCATTAGACCTAGCATGTTAAGATGCAACCTATTAGTTAATTAATTATAATCTAATTACTCTAATGTAATTTAACCTTAATCTAATTAAATCATATCCCCCAAATTACATAACCCTATATTTTATATTTATCTCCAATTTATTTTAATCTCTTTGTCGCTGTCTCCCTTATCCTTCTCATCTCCTTCATTCTTCTTATTTAGAAGTTGTGTGATTTTTAAAGGCAAGATAACTTCTTGCAACATACACCATTCAATATCTTCAAAATCATCATCTTCATAAACCACGCTAAACTACCCAGATTCCTTATCAAATTAAGTAATAGTCTTTAAATAATATTGAACTCTAGACAAATTCCTCATTCTTCTTCCTTTTAACCATACATCGAAACTTGTAATTCCAAATAACTTTGGGCTTTGAGTCTCATTTTTTTAAGATTCTAAATCACTTACTCTAGTTAAGTCAGCATCACTTCTACTAACTTTTGTCAACATATCAAAGACGTTGTTGGTCATTATAGCAGGTTCACCTAGTAACCAAAAAACTCTTATTTGAAGAGATTTATAATTTAAGTTGATACTTATATTTCAATCCATTTTTTTCCATAAAATTACAAGACTAGTTGAGAAAACAATAAAGGAAATATAATCAAACTCATAGTAGATATTCAAAAACACAAAAGAACTTACACTATGATAGAAATCACACAACTTCCAAATAGAAAGGATGAGGAAGATGGAAGGGATGCGAGAGATGGCAATAAAGAGGTCGATATGACTTGAGAATAAATTTAAGATTATGTACTTTAAGGATTAGGGTTTAATTAAATTAATAAATTAAATAAGATGATTAATCGGTTTTATTTAGAATTAATTATTTAATCAAATTTATTAAAAACTTAATTTAATTAAATACTTATAATGAACTTATGAGCCTCATAAAATTACATGGCCTACACATAATATTGTAGAACCCACGTAGTAATTAAAATTGTTTACCACAATATTAATGGAATGATAAAAAACTAACAAATCATGCTTTTATCTATTTTCCATCTACTAATTCAAATGCTAAGATTTAAGGGAGCATATTTAACCGCTAACCAAATATCATGTAAGGAATGGAAGCAAAACCTAGTTTTGGGTAGATAACTGGACTGAATTCAATCCCTTACTTGAAAGATGTGATTTGACGCACTCAACTACTAAAATCCCTTTAAAAGCTACAGTGAGCTCAATTATCCAAAGAGGAAACTGGAGCTGCAATTTCAAAGAATCCAATAACTTAACGGACCTCTTACCTCAACATCATCGTTCACAAGAAAAAGAAAGAATTTGTTGGATGGGAGATAGTTCAAGGAACTTCACCAATTCCTCTTGCTTACAGATGCTTAGAATTCATTCAACTAAATCTCACCGATTTGATCTAACTTAGAGCAAGGCACTTATTCCTAAGCATCTCTCATATGTTGGTTAGCGATAAAGTAGAGGCTCAAAATGTTAGATCGTGTATGGCTCGAGTATTCACAATACACTGCGGAAGAGACCATAACATAACACGATGTATAACCGAAAACATATAGGATGCGCAAAAATACCTTTTTGATACGGATTTGGTAGTTGTTTTTCGGATTCGTAGACACTACTACACGCGAATGTCCTCTACCGGTATCCACACGAGTATGCACGATCTGGGCTGCGGCTATCGTGTGCTAACACGTCCTGAAACTCTTTCCGAATGCCGCACGAACTTCTCTCGGATGGTGGCTAGGGTTTTGATCATATCTCAATACTTATGAGACCTAAGTTTCTCTATTTATAGAGAAAACCTAATCCCATTAAAGCCCAATAAGTTTCGGCCCATTATAT
>JANQBM010000003.1:17887577-17900277 GCA_025594535.1 Erythroxylum domingense
AATAGCTTCTTAACTCCCAGAAATCACATTGCTACTAGGCTACGTCAATCCAAAAATGTGGGTAGGGAAAATGACAATCTTTTAAGTAAAAATAGGCAAAGCTGAAGAAACAAAATAGAACAGTAAGAGGATTTCAGCTCGTGCGGATTCTAATACCTTTTGTAAATTGTGGTGATACAAATAACCGATCAACTAGGTTTGCACTTACCCCTACTATATCGTTGCGAATAGCTTCTTAACTCCCAGAAATCACATTGCTACTAGGCTACGTCAATCCAAAAATGTGGGTAGGGAAAATGACAAATCTTTTAAGTAAAAATAGGCAAAGCTGAAGAAACAAAATAGAACAGTAAGCAACAATAAACTAGCAAAAAGACACAGCATATATCCTATTCTTTATTCCCTGGACAACTGAAATAAAAACCACAAACACATAAAAGCTCTATTTCAGTCCAATGCTTCATGGGCAGTTAAGTTCTAGGTTTACACAAACTAAAACTTTCCACAATCCAAAAGCATTAGTTATGATAACGTGCAGCCCTCCCCCTGCCCCTCCCACCATAGTCATAACCTCTACCATAAAAAGATCCACGAGGACGACCACCGCGTGGATGTCCACGCCCACCCCGGCCTCCTCGATACCTTGGAAAGTCACCAAAAGTCTGCACCAACAAACAAAACAGGATCTTAGTAAAAAAACTGAAGACTCTTTGGAAGTGGAAAAAGATACAGAATGAAGTAGAAAAGGAAACAGAGGATAGAAACAACAGTACCTCGGTGTCTATTTTCATCTGATCAGAGAATCTAGTTCTTCCATTTTGTGAATCATGACCAAGGGTGTTGCACGATAGTGTATCGAAAAAGTCATCCTTGTTATAAACAGGCTGTATCAGCAAACAAGAGTTTTAGGAAAATGAGTCAGAAAGATCAAGAAGGTTTACAATAAGGAAATGTCATTTCCATATCCAACTGAGCATCAGAGTTGTGCATAAAATCACCTTAACATCAACCTTCGGAACATCAACAACTTCATCTTGAGAATCATCCTCATCACTGAGTTTACCATCTTCTTTATACCTCGAACATGATTTATTAGTCTTACCAAGATGACCCCACACTTCATCCTTCTTGAATTTTTCATTCATTGCTTCAAAATCAAAATCCTCTGTAAACTTTGTTACAGGATTTGAGCTCTGCACCGGAAATAATTGTAACCCATCTTGAGAAGTTTCACCAATCAGCAATAGAGTATAAAATTCCCTAGTCAACTAAATTTTTCTGCAAATAATGAACTCGCCCTACTGATAACAAAATGTTGGGTCCATAGACAGGAATATCTGTAACTTTTCATGGCCGCATCCACATATTAAGATTTTTGTTTACATATACTGCCACTGCCAATTTCCAAGGAGTTGATTCCATCAAAGCTAAGAAATAACATATCCACAATACCGAATGTACCAATTCGAAAATCAGTGAAATCAAAAACATTTGACATCCTCCATCATACTAAATTATTGACTTCCATGTAAATTTTAAACAAAAGACTGAGCATGAAGCTAATAGCAAATGCATGCAAACATAAAAATGCAAGTAAGACATTACCCCAGTTCCTTTTCCTCTTCCTCGTCCTCTGTATGCAGGACGAGTAGTGTATGAAGATCCATTGGGCTAGGAAACAGAAACATAGACAGTGAAAAATATGTTAGAATCCTTGAAGACATTTTCAAATAATTGTACCCAGTTTGAGAAGGAAAAACTTGAAGTAAACGACCTTGTCAGTCAACTTATGTCAATGATGCATAGAATAGTCAAACATATCACTGCCCCATAGAAGCAACTACATTTCTCACTCAATGATTTGGAACTATCAGCAAACTAAAGTCACCAATTCCTATAAGGCTTTCTCAGCCACTTATCTAGAAAATAAATGTTCATGTCTAGTCCTATATGAATTGTGAACTTCTCCTCAGATACACTGAATATTCACCAAAACACAGGGCCTCTTGATGAGTTGATCTCATAAACATAATTGGTAGCATTTATAATACAATTGTTTTATGTTTTGCCTCACAAAAAAACATGCAAGTCAAGTTATCTCCTAACATAAAAAGAAATGCGGATTCATGCATAGCTAATGGAAACAAAATCACTATCAACACTTTAACATATATGATTGGCACACCTTATTGTTTACATGTGAAGGAACAGGCAACGGAAGTATTGGAGGCTGAGCTTCAGTAGCAACTGGCACCAACGGTTCTGATGATGCTGGTGGCAACACCTGTACAACTTCCACGTCTTTATGATGTGATTGGACAGATTGAGAAGAAGGGAGAATAGAGGATCCAGAATGCAATAATTGGCCAGGTGTAATCAGTGAAGGTGTGGGAGTTTCTACACGAAGAGAATTAGATGCCCCAATAACATCAGATGTAGTTTGTGAAGAGGTTTGATATGGAATTGCTGGGCCAGAAATTGGACTGGACTTATTGGAAATTGCTGGCACAATGACATTTAACTCGGCACTGGATGTAGTCAAAGGAGATAATGTCGATATGCTAGTGGTCAAATTGGCTGCAGGAAGTGTCACATTGGGAGCCTTATTAGGTATCAGACTTTGTAAAGTGTCAGAAGCAAGAGCTGTAGAGGGTACAAGAGGTAAGTTTGAAGGCCAAGTTGACTGTGACGAGGAAGTAGATGCCAAGTTAAGGGAACTAGTAGTTGCAGAAAGCATGGGAGATGGAACATCTGGCAGTGAAGCAGGCAAGTTGGAAGCAGTTATGTTTGATCCTGGCAAGTTTGAAGCTGTTAGGTTTGAACCTAGCGAAGTTAAGGCCCCAGAGGGTAAAGAAGCATTGAAATTCGGATATTGCATTTGCTGTGGTAGAGGAGGCATTGACAAACCCGGTGAAGGTCGAAGCAAAGACTGCTGATGTAAATGGGGTGGAAGCCCATTCGGTGCATAATAACTTTGCCAATAAATGGGCAAGGCAAGCCCACTACCATTTGCACTAGGATGGGGAGGTGAAGCTCCCCATGTTCCTAAACTGCCTCCAGGTTGATACAAAGGCAGTCCACCTTGGAAACCTGAGCCAGGTAGTCCCATTTGTGCATTATGGGATCCAAGTTCAGGCAACGACCCACTAACAGCAGAAGGCAAGCTTGTAGTGGTGGAGACTGGACGAGGATAGTGAGACTGTAAAGGTGATTAACTGATTATAGCAGTGAAAGAGTTAATTCAAATCGTAGAAAATATATCATGCATTTAGAGATCATGTACCCACCTGTATAATGGCTGGATCATTGTTTATGGGAGGCATAGGCTGAACTGGTGCTGAAGATTTAACCTGCAAGTCCTGTAGGAAGAAGCACAAAGAAGAGTTTAAGCATTTGAATGACTTGAGAATAAACTACTATCAGCCAAAGATAGAAATTAATATTTAGTTCATAGATATTGGGAGCACATTCCCTTTAATGTAAGGCACACATAAAACAATATCGAACAACACTTCTTCCTGTAAGGTAATGAAACAAGTTGTGTTAAAAGTTTCTTCAATTTTGAAGCAGGTAATACCTGTCGACCTTAAGGAATGGGAAAACTTGTATCCAGAACAGTTACGTAATCCATACTGATTAGTGCAACTAGACAGTTCAACTGATAATTGGAAATTAAGCAGTAAATACTAGTTTAACTTTCCCGTGGAATAGACAAAAATAAATGCCAACATTTAACATCCACGAAGAGAAAGATGTCAAAAGACAAAAGAACTTAAGCTTAAAGAGAAGTATTAGATCATTTTCTTATGAAATTTTGAAATTTTAGTTTACCAACACCAAGAAACAAGATTATGTGAAACCCAAACACATAATGCAAAATACCATCAGCCGAAGTACACAGTTAAAGTACATATACACTTAATTAACCATCCAATGGTATACATTACCTTGATATCACTTCCTCGAAACAATATGTATTCATAAACTCTATCACTAGGAGGGATTTGTGGACCATCTTTTTTCCTCCCTTCGGTTCCAAATGATCGAACTGCAAATACAAATTGAGGAAACAGCATATAAAAACTGTAGAAAGAAAAATAAGGTTAGCACTTATCTTAGATGCAAAATCAGCACAAACACACTAAAAATGAATTTGGCCGGCAACCTTTGACATTGCTATAAATCATCTCGAGCGCAACAGATTTCAATTATCATTTAATTTATTAATTAACATTCTAGCCATTCTGACCAAATATTTGCAAATAAAAAAATTATAACAATACCCACGTAAGCTGTTTATCAAACCAACTTTTAGTTTACAATTAACCAGACCCGTTAATGGTACCAACAAGTTTGACAAAATTAATTGCAAAAATATATGGAAAATTTTTTTAAAAAATAATCTATACTCAACAAGAGACTGACAAAAATTAAAGGAACAGTAAAAATCCAAGTTTCAAACACTGCAACCAAGTCAACCCGGCACAAAAACCAACAGTCATCCAAAACCCACAATAAAATCCTATGAAACAAAGAGGAAATCGAGAAAATGAAAGAAACCCCCAAATTTGGTGTACCATTTTTTAGACCAATACTGGATTCCTCAGTGTTGATATTGTATAAAAGACCCTCGTAACGGATCTCACTCTTTGATGTCAAGCTTATCAAACTCCCTATGTAAGAGTCCACTGTCGAATTCGATCTGGACGTGGATGCCGTCGAATTGGTACTGTTCTCTGCTGCCATAATTTAATCTCCCCTCTTCTCTTAGCTCCAGTCGGAACCCAATCTGTTCATACAATCACATATAGTGTCTACTACTCTATCAATCAATAGCTATTTCCAAGAATGGGACCAAAATCCCCAATCAGTGGAGAAAGACAATAGGGTTTTGATTCTAGCTCCGCGAGTAGGAGACGAAGAACAAGCGAACATCCAATTAACAAATTATGATTTTACGTTCTTTTTTGACGCTTTTTACGGGGGTCTTTCGGTAATTTCGATGTTGATTGAGACAGGGACGTGCCACGTGGTGACATCATGGACTTGTTTGTGTTTCTGTTGAATTACAGTAGAAATCGAGTCATAACACGGACTAACTGAGAGCGGTGACTAGCGGGGGTGTCTTGATCAATGCAAAGAATCTCTTGGTATCTATAATTAGTGTATCATATCAGAAAGTAATATTACGTAGTGTTGAAAATTTCATACTCAAATTCAACATTTCTATATATATATTCAAATTCAACATTTTCGATAACTCAATAAGACCACCAAGTCCCACTATTAAGGATACCAAAGACTCCAAACCTCAAATTAAGATCAAGCTCATTAGTAGTACTCAAGTTTCATAATTCAATAGTATCCACCAAAACCATCCAAGTCAACTCATTTTGCTCATATAAATCAAAAGGCCTACTTACTTAGTCTCTATCAGAAAAATAAAATTTTCCTAATAAATCTAAACAAAATTAGTCTAGTAATCATGCACTCCTTGATGACAATTTTAAGTTCTCAACTTGTGTCCAAGTCCAACAAAGCTCAAGAGCTTATTGATCCAAGCCCCAATACATTGTTAAAATTGTCAAAACATTGTCAAACTTGTCAAACCTGGAGTTATGAATATTGTACCAATATTGGTATCAGATTTAATTCTGGTATAGTACTGTACCAATTTTAGTCAATATCAAATATTGTTTCAGGTAATTTTTAAATTTATAAAATAATTGTTAAAATTTTTAAAAAATTATAATAAAATCCAAATTTACAATAAAAGGGTCACTATTTGGAAGATCCTAATTCTTTAAATTCTGTACATATACATCCATCATATAATGTAGCTTCTTTGTAACCTAATGTTATGAAAATTGTACTGGTATTGATATCAGATTTAATTCTGAAACGATACTGTACCATTATCGGTTATTACCGGGTATTGTTTGGGTAATTTTTAAAATTTATAAAATAGTCACTAATTTTTTTAAAAAATACAAAATAGTTCTTCAATATTTTGTAATATATAATTTATAATTTTACATCAACCATGTTTTCAAAAATTATATATTATAATTAATTTAAAATAACTCATAAATATAAATCTCAATTCATAAGTTAAAATAATTAATAAAAGATTAAATACTAAGCTCTTTCTCAAATATATCAAATAATACCAACAAACATAACAAAAAATAATACATTATAATTACATTTTTGAAAAATAGAAAAAAAAGCATCAATTACTTATTTGAAAAATTGACCATCTTAACTCTTTTCTTTTCTTTTCTTTTCTTGTCAGGAACTATTTTCTTTTTTGTTTTTGAAAAAATTGACTGTTCTCATTGTAACTTGTAGGTACTTCTTTGCTTCTTTTTTATGCATTGTGAAATTATATCATTGCTTAGTTCTCACTTCTCAATACTTCTCATTTCTCAAGACTGCTCAACTCTCAAAACTCTACCGTTTCTCTCTTGTAAAAAACTAAAACTGACGTCCACTTTGCATCGTTTCAGTTTTTACATCCTTCTTCTTCTTCTTTTTTATTTTCTGCTTTTTTTTGTCCTTTTAATGTGACAGATTTTTTATTATGTTTGTTGTTCTGGAAATAAACTTTATTCTTTGTCTTCCTTTGACTGTCGTTCTTTTGAAGAGTGGAGATGAATCTGGGTGTTACTCTCCAATCTTTTCTTTTTGTTTTCCTCTGCAATCTTTTCTTTTGGTGTTGCAAGAAAATAATGACTGGTATGAATGGCGATGAGGAGAGAGTGCAGAGAGAGTAGAGATGAATCTGGATGGGCAGAAAGGAGAGAGAGAGAGATCGCTAGGAATTTTTCTTTTTACAAAAAGGTCTTTCAAATTTTTAATTTTAATATCGATGATACCAAATTTCATGGCCTTTACCCTATCGTCCTCCTTTATCATCTCTCATAAACTCTCTTTCGATGGCCTTTTTTTAGCAATCAGCTGATTGTATTAATTATTAGCTGATTCAATCAACCGTTAGCTGATAGCTGATTCTATCAGTTGATCAGCGGATTGTATTAGCTATTTGTTAGAGATGTTTGGTAAAATTAGCTATTTAGTATTTGCTGTTTATGTGTAAAATGACGTATGAGGACATGACTTTAAAAAAAATATATAAGGGTATGAATATCATATATTTTAGTATTTTTTAAAATATTTTTATAAGAATTTAGTTTTTTAATTCTACAAAAATTAAGTTTATGACTATAATAAAAATATAAAGCATATAATAATAATAATAATAATAATAATAATAATAATAATAATAATAATAATAATAATAATAATTTATCATCATCATCATACACTAGTGAGTTACTTTAATAGGTTACAATAAGATTATTCCAACAAAATAATTATATAAATACTTTTTATCATCAATATATTTTGATTAATTACTTATTTAAAATTGTTTGATCTCTTAATTTAAAATGAGTAATATAATTAGCTTGTGAATATTATTCAAAAATTATATAAAATTTTATTGTAATATCTTTTTATTTAACCAAATAATTATTAAATAATTAAATAATATTAGAAAATATTAAATAATCAACTTTTAACACATGATCAATAAAACTCAAATACTAAATTAAATTAAAGATTAAAATATAAGTATTCGCTAATTATAAATTAGAGATTGAACATTAATATCAACCTCCAACCTACTACTCTTAAAGTCCTTCCTCAAGAGACTTATCAAGACCTTAACTACACAAGAATTCAAGCACGCAACAATGTAGGAAAATGGAGGCCAATAAAATATTTGGATTAATAGTAAATTGATAAAAGGAACCGACAAATTTAACCTCTATAATAATTGACTGATCCTTTTGTACAACACTTTTAAGTTCATTATCTCCTTCAAGCATTTTGAGACAGCTTGGGCACTCCTCTGAATAAACCACCAATGACCATGAATTAACATCAGCAAAACCAAGCAATGGGAGCAATGATTTATCTGAAACTAGACCAAATCTCTTCCTTTCAGCAAGCAAGAAGCACAATGCTCCTTCACTCAGAGGCTTATCTCTACCCTGATACTCATTGTTCTGAAGAGAAGTGATGTCATTTAATGAGTTAAACTCCCCAAGCCAAGGCAATATACCATAACTGCCTTCAATTCCACACGTCAAAGTTGCACTTTTTTTACTTTCTGACCCCTGTAGGTGGCATATAAATGAACAAAACCGTTGATATTTATGAAACGACTTTCAATTCAACATCTTCTAAAATAATTATGGCAACTGCATTTATAGAATAACAGTCACCTTCTGGTCTTCATTGCTGCTTAGTGTTTGATTTCTATCAGCCACTTTACCAAAGCCCATGTCAAAAAGATTGCCTGAAATGCAACAGTGAGTTGACAATGATCAAGGGAAAAAATGGCCATGCTTCAGTATAACGGGCTAATAGAGACAATCCTGAACTTTTTCAATTGCTCTCATAATGAATTCTTTCTCAAGATGAAATTATATGAATATAGGTAGCAACATGAATGTATTCAGTGTATACAGACGTATAAGATACATTGGCTATATGCTACCTAAATTAACATTTCTCATCTCTTTACTATTATTTTTGATTGAGGAACAACAAATCAAAGGGAGATTTTAGAAGCTAAAAAAGCTTATCCTATTTGTTACCCATGTAATTTGAGGAGGCAAAACACCAGAGCATTGTGTCAAAAACCCAGTCAACACTAGTCCAACGATTTCACTAAGCAACTTTTGCAAATAAGTACTTACTAATTAGAATAATGACCTAAAAACAAACAAAAATCGAGATTCCCCAAACCCTATTCATCAAATTGAAATAGATAGCATTTTTATTTCCAAACATCACAATAGCACGAAAGTCCAAGAAACAATAATAGCAGCAATGAGACAAGAAAACTATGATGGAGAACACAAGCTTTCAACATTAATGTATATAAAGGACAGAAGATATGAACATAAAAATGTTCAAATACACAAGACCAACTTTCAATTCAAACAAACTATTGATTAATGGAGTTAAAAAAGAGAACTTTCAAACGCATGCTCGAGTCCTATATCCTCAAGACCAGATTCAAAATTTTGAATTGCAACCCCCTTATGTCATTGTAGTAGGACTATCCTTTAAATCTTCAGATGTCCAATAGCAAAAACATAAACTACTGTTGCAATTGGAATGCAAAAGGCAGCCAAGAACGTGATGAATGCCACTATAATGTAAAATATTACGAAGAACACATCAAAGGCCAAAAATACCACCGTTGACCTGCAGTACATCAGAGGTGTATCATTGTTGTAGCAATACAACATGAAAATATACCTAAAGCATGTCCTGGTTCAAAGAATCACATCTCTAATCTTCAGTCCTCACACAGTGTGTTATTGAAATAGCAATACAACATGAAAATATAACTAAAGCAGAACTATAACCACATTCATGATTGTTGCAAAGAAATAGAATGTAGAAATGCTAAACATAGTGACAAATTGTGGCAGTACATGCATTTCAAGGTTGAACATCTAATACAACTAGATGATGAATCATTAAAGAAGAAGGGAATGAATAAAAATGGTGAATCAGATATACCCAAGAGTTTATGACTGGAAAATATAGTATATGTACATACCGATGAAGTAGATATCGATTTAATTAAAGATGGGCTATATCCTCTAAAATCCGCCACAGCCTCGGCCATTTGAACACCAGATACCCTATTAGGTCTTCCACCAACGTTTAAGACCAATTGCATTTTCTTATCCTCTGTTACAATCACCATAAGCATCATAGTGAGTAATCGAATGTTTCAATACAGAATCATACCAACTTTGTGAAAAATGAAGAAATTCTATACAATCCAAGATTATAAACTGAACTGTGTGATTTCTCATACATCAGACTTGGAAATTTAGAATTGCAGTTCCATAACTAAATGAGATTGAATGTTGTAGAAATATTAAATGAATGTAAAGTTTGCATCTTTAAAGAACCTGAATTGGAAGAGACTTTGGAACAGGTGAGATAGTCTATGGACCAAAGATGATACTGCTCCTCAAAATCGCTAAATTGGGGTATTTCTCTTATATAAGCTGCTCAGCGACAGCGCAAGGAATCACGTGGAGTAATGAGTGAAGAGGGACCGAATTGGAGTGGTGAGCGAAAGTGAGATCGTAAGGGATATCTTCGATCACCGAAAATCCTTGCAACAAAAAACCCAATCGAAACCCTAACAAAAATCAAGAATCAACACTCACAAATCAGTGAGAACCTCAACAAAACACCTAAAAAAATAACCTTCCAAGAAAAGAGCATTTTTGGGGGGCAAGAGCAAAGAGGAGGGTAAGATCGATATTAAAAAAAACCATCAGCTGATTACACGAAACGCTCCTCCAAAGGAGCTTCTTCAAGATCAGCTAATTGGGTTCAATCAGCCAACCCAATCAGCTTATTACCAAACACAATAATCAATTTTTTAAAATGGTCAATCAGCTAATTTTTAGCTGATAAGCCATTCACCAAACGGGGACGATGTCTCCTTCTCTACCTTAATCCAAAAGAACCATGTTCTCTCTACCTATTTGGCATTTCGAGTCAATGCACCTCATGGTCAAGCTACAATTAAATCAGCCCTCCATAAGTCAATTCAAAGCCTCGAAAAGGTTAATTCTTTCGAAAAGTTTTTTAGTTCTTTTTTATTGTAAGTGCGATTGGAATTATTGCCAATTGTGGCATGCGTAAGAACGTTTTTCAAATTTAGGTTTTGTTTAGTTTTTGGATTTCTGACTTAACTCACCGAAATCAATATTTGATTTAGTGTATACTGTAAAATGAAAAATGAAAAATGAGAGTGGGAGGAGACAGATCAGGAAGAACAAAGGAGGGGGTATTTTTAATTTTTTAATTTATAAATAAGTCCCTAAGTTTTTTTAGCTTTACAATACCGGTCGGTATTCGACCGATATTCTAAATACTGACTAATACTAAATGAAATTTCCGATACTGACCAATGCTAATGAATGGTTCCAAATAATCAAATTTTGTACTATTTTCGATCGGTATAAACAGTACAATAAGAAATCCAAAACCTTGTGCAAACCCTACACATAAACATTTTCACTTTCCTAAGATTCACAAAATATAATTTAACAATTTATCTTTTAGTTTTATCTTCAAATCCTTACATCATTTTAATATTATTTTCTTTGTTATATATGCATACTTCTGTTTGTGAATATTGTAAGTATTATTTTATTTAGAAATATAATTACCCATATTATATCTATAAATAATCAGCTAATGTAGCATTTAAAATGGATGAACGTATCTTTGTGCTGTTTCATTAATGTATGTCTTATGCTTTAACCATCTTAAACTTTGTTCTTTCTCTCTCATTACTGTTTTCTAAGTTATTTTTACTTCCTTGTGATAACTGAGTTGCTTTAAATCCTAGCTCATCTAAATTTCTCTTTATGCTCTTTTTCTACCATTCTCCAATCCAATGGCCACAACTCCTCTTTTCTCTTACCAATCATTATTGCTAAAAATGCATTTCCTTGTTCGTCAGCCTAACTATTCTCCTTTCATGTACGACTTATCTCTATCATATTTCTTCCTTCTTCGATGAGCATCGATCTCACCAATACACCTCTATTTCTCATTTTTTACAAAAACCAACTTTAGCAGCATTGTCCTTATTATTTAGCTCTTCTTTATTGGCATCCCCGTTTATTTCCCTATTTTTCTTTTCTCGTGAAATTCATCATTTGAGATGAACTTTGCAAGTATACAAAACTAAATCAATTAATATAAAGTGAATAAGAGTAGTATATTTCACAAGAAGGATGGTCATACTGTTAGATAATTTCATTATGTGGCCTATATATTTTGGTTTAATCATTTAACTATATTACATCCCATTAGTTATTTGAATAAGAGATATTAGGTTTAATGAAAATAAATAATGTGATGTATTTATATTGATGGAACGTAAAATAAGGATAATGAAAAGAGGTGTCGTTTGAATTTTAAACTGATAATTACTTCCTCTCTCTCTCTACCTATTAAGTTTTTCATGTATCTCTCTATTAGATAACATATTGTGAAAATTATTAGATTCTAAGATCCTGCGATTATGTGTTTGAATTTTATACATGATAAAGTTTCCATGTAAGAAAGATTACATGTGGTATGAGAGCATAAGGTGTTGCGAATCAATAATTTTCCATTTAAGATATTAAATAAAGAATACATGATCGAGAAGATTTTATATAGTGATTTCCTTACCAATTATAGCATGTTTTGGTTTTAAAATGAAACAATCATGTTTTCTCTCTTTCTTACACACGAACCATTATAAAATTTTTTTGTTTCCATCTAAATCACGTTATCAAGATGATGAAGGAAAGGAAAAACAATATTAAATACTTCCCTGCCAAGTTGATGCGTGAATGGAATTAACAAAGCCATTAATTGCATTCATTAAATATGTTTTGTTGTATCATATGTTTCTTCCTTAAGGATGATTTGAAAACATTTCATTAATGGCCATGAAAGGTTCTCTCTCCTATTGATTGTGTTTCTGTCGTGTATTCTCTCCTTTGCCATCGACTTGTGTCACTTGTTTCTTTTATCATGTCTCTTTAATGCTACATTAATACCTTTATGTCTACTTTTATTAGTTGCCGTG
>JANQBM010000003.1:17910363-17942114 GCA_025594535.1 Erythroxylum domingense
ATTTAATGTATAATTATTATTAGTAATAAAATATTTATTTTATTTTTAAAATAAAATTTACAATAAAAGTTTAACTAGAAAATTAAAAAATATTTGAAAAAAGAAAAGGGGGTGGAGTGAGACTGTGAGAGGTGGGAGAGGGGAGAAGGAAATTTTTTTAATTTTTTTAATTTTTTAATTTTTTTAAATTAAAATTTGGAAATTTTGCAATTTAATTCATATATTTTTCAAAATTTCCTGTACCGACGACCTGTATTTATAATACCGGCCGGTATCAACCGGTATTTAAATTCAATACCAAAATTAATATTTTGGTACTATTTTTCAACCGGTACGGTACAATACATTATTCATACCCATGGGCGGATTGTTTGCATGAGATTTGGTTGAGAGCAATTTTTAGTTGAAAAAGGAGCAGATCAAGAATTTAGTATTAGCATTTCGCTAATACCCAAGTTAACCCCAATTCACACCCCCACAAAAACTCAAACATAGTATTTAGGTACATACCTAAACTTAAAGTTCAAGTAGTTCTTAAATACACTTTCATCGTCTAGCTAATAAACTAGTGCTTTATATACGATCTTTTGGTGAACGAGTAAATGTACACACGAATAATTACATCCATAACAGTTTGGCTTTAGCCAAATTTGAGTTTCGTACTAGTTGACATGGGTTTCATCCTCTTTTTGTAACATCTATCAAGTTTTTTATGGTCGTATGTTCAATTACATTAGTGATGTAAACGCTTCGGTGATAAATTAATAAGGGATAGCACTCAGATTTTGTACCATTTACAGGTGTTTATCAAAGACCGAGTTGAATGTTGCTGTTATACATGTGGATATAAGGGGACCCTTTAAAATCTTTAATTATAGACTTCCGCACGCAAGAAATTCCCTGGATGCCTTGTGCCTTGCTACTGTGTTTTTAATTTTTAACCCATATCCTACACAATTAATATGTTATGGGCGAGTTAATTCTTGAAATGTTATCAGATGTGCAGATAATATGAATAAGACTATCATCTATTAAAAGATACGTAATTTCAGTGTATGCAAAAATGGTTCTTAGAAGTTGGTGACAATTATTGCGATGATAGCATTCTCGAGTAAAACCATGATTAATCATAAGAATGTAAGTTTTGATGTTATAAGAGAAATAGCCATGAGATGAAAAGGGCTTCCATTTTCAGATTGCGTCACATTTCCAACTTTTAGGAGAAGGTCTTTGTCGACGGGAGTTGGCAAGAACAGAGCAATGAGAGAGTTCTACTTCATCTTTATCTCTATACATCCCCATCATAAGCCAGCCTTGGAAATTGTTTTGCTTGTAAAACTAGGCAAGGTCACTTTAATTTTGACAAATTAGAATCACCAAAATAAAAATTGAAAAAAGGAGAGCTTTTACATGTTCGTGTTATCACTTTGTTCCCTGCCAAGGATTTTATGCTTTTGTTGCTGCTGTTACATCGCCTAAGCCTATCCAATAACTACGGGTTGAATTCCATTGAGTTTCAAAGGAAATTTCTCTGAAACCATTACCCACTATGCAGGCAATAAAATAATGAAAAATGAAGCTTCAATTCTAATCCTAGTTAAATAAGAAAAAAGTGTTTATTGCATTCAGAAGGAGCATAGGAAAAGAAATGGATACTTCCCAAGTTGTATAAAAGTCTCTGCCGGCCCATAATATTTCTGCCACATTTATGTTGAACGGTGGACAAACCAGAGGAAAAACAGGAGATCAATTTCTTAGCGTGTATTTCACTTCTGTCCCGACTTCCCTTCCTGTCATTTACACCCGAAATTTCCATTCCCATTTTCTGTTTCCATGCACGCACATACATAAGGACATAAAAATCACCCAACGCATTCCTCTCTCTGCAAAGAATATCACAACTTCATCTCTAAAACTCTAAAATCACCCAACACCTTCCTCTCTCTGCAAAGAATTTCACAACTTTATCTCTAAAACAGTACTTCGGCTTACTTTTCACCAACCCAACCGACATACACTTCTTCTTCAATGGCCTCCTCTTCTTGCTCTCAATCTAACCATCTTTCAGTTTTCATCATCACCTCAGGCATCTTAACCCTTTTCCTTCTAGTCACTTGTGTTACTGCCACTAGACCTGGTGTGACACTAATGGAGGAGGGCAAAGCTTTGACGGAGTTGAAAAACATGAAGACTCACCGTAGACTGTATGACAAGAGCTTACTCTACCGAGGTCAGATGTTCAACTTCTTCCCAAAGGGTGACCCTATGCCACCCTCTGGTCCATCAAAGAGGCACAACTCTGTCCAAAACTGATGATGATTAACCAAGTTCTTGGTCTTTCACTATTACTCAGTTTTGGGTTCTTTAGATTGTCTTCATTAGATGGTTCAGAATTTTCTTTTTCTTTTTTTCTTTATGTTGATAATATTTAGGACTTATTCGATCAGATCATAAGAATCTGAATCTTTGGAGTACTGTTCATTGATTCTTATTCCCAATTTTACTGTATAGTTCATTACGTAGGAGAAGATTCATACGTTCACCACTTTTGAAGCATAGACCAATATAGGACCATTATTCCAAAATGATGAAAATGTAAAACATTTTCATACATTTAGATTCTTTCTGTAATTACATGTTCTGAAAGAGGCTAGCTGTCCCTTCAAATTGATGTGTAGTTAGTGCATTTTCAGTCTCGCCGTAAATACGTGCTGAGCATTTGGCTTTGTTAAATCAAAGATTTAACTAAAACAAACATTACCTGCTCTGAAGTCATTCGGCGCGACTCTGTTTTCCTTGGACTTAATTTAATTATTTTGAACCTAATAGTTTTAATGTTAAGAATTAAAAATAATAATTAAGATTCACGTTTAAATTGGAGGAAACCTAATGTCAAGTTCCTTTATATCTTGACGGAACTCTGTTACCAACTTGGAAGTATTGATTACAATTAACTTAATATTTAGGTATGATCATAATGCTTTTAAAATGTTCAAGATAGAGTTTCAACGAATACAAATTTTAGCAGGATTAAAATTTATATTTGCCTACTTATTTTAATAGAATTCAAAAAAAATTAAATATAAAAAATATCACGTCATAATAATGTATCAAACTTTATTAATAGATTTTTAAAAATAAATTAATGCAATGTCATAATTAGTTAATATTAAAAGTCTATGTTAATTGTTTTAAGAATATTAGACTTGAAATTAAATACTATAAAACATTAAAATTTAAGTTATATTTTGATGAAATCTTAATATTGAAATTGAACTTCTCACTTACAAGTAAAGGAAACAAAAGTTACAGCTTATAATTAAGATCGTCATATTGGGCTTTTTCTAAAAATAAAGTCTTCCTTTCCACGTGTTATCGTTTCATTTGCGGTCTATAGCCACAATTTGATGCCAAGCTCCTTCAAGATATGTAAGACAAAAACAAAATATTTTTGAAAGCACCAATCAAGCAATGAAACTCTTGCGTCACGAAGTCTTCAAAATAAACAGGTCTCGTGCAAGGCATGTCTCATAATTCAGACTGCATAATCCAAATCGTGTTGTCTCCTCCAAGGCATAATTTGTCACCTTGATCAGGTCACTGATATTACCGAATAAATTATAGAGTTTGGATAAAGTTATAAATTACTATAAAGAATGCCAACTCTGCAACTTTTCATGACCATGACAGTAAAAGAAGCATTGTCTCACAGCAGATGATCGAACTAGTTTGTTAATCTATGGGACTTGTTGAGTAGAATAACACATTGAGATAATTTATTATTAATTAAACATAAGAATTTGAGGGTGTTCATGTAATCCAAATGAAGATTGTAACACAACCTCAATTCACATTTTATTAAGAGCTTGAGTGCTTCTTTGACAGATTGAGCATAGTAGATCAAGTTGATCTCTATGTATTAGTCAAATAGCCTCTAAACCAAATCCACAATGCCTCTTTTTCTTTTTCCTTTGCTGCCGCGTAGGTCAAGGGAATTATAGGGAAGGTGAACAATTGTCAATCGCTGGCATAAAATACGGGAAAAAAAAGAAGTTTGAAATATTTGTGTCAGTAAGGGCTTGTTTGTTTATAATTTTTTTCCTATTTTTTGTTGTGATTTTCATAAAAAAAGAAACAAGTCAATAAAATGTGCTTAGTTTAGGGAATTATAGAGAAGGTGAACAACTATCAATCGTTAGCATAAATTACGGAAAAAAAGATGTTGGCAATATTTGTGTCATTAAGGGTCTGTTTGTTTATGATTTTTTCCTATTTTTTTATTGTGATTTTCATAAAAAAAGAAACAAGTTAATAAATTGTGTTTAGTTGAGTATTGTTTTCATTTCTTACTTCTAAAAATTATAAAACCGCAACAACTTTAAGTAATTTTGTGCAAAATTAATCACAATCAATTCGCGCCGATGAAAACATTTATCACTAAAAATGGATTTTTTTCTACCAAGTGGTCAAAGTAGTTGTCGGGTAAATACATCTAGAAACTATCAAGAGTTGCCCTTTAAACTTCAATTGCTATTGACACTAAGATAGAAATTAAACAAATCGTAATCATGAATTCCTGGAACTAAAAGTCAAAATATACAATTAAGGTTGTCTAATATTTTCTTGTTTCTTCTCCTAAAAATATTAGAGAATGCTACCATGTTTTTGTAATACATAATAAAACCTTGGTTACGTATCCCGGATTGAACATGAAAAGAAATATAAATGAAGAAATGCGGAAAATACCTAATTTTGATTCCATAACTTCAAACAAGCTTTCCGAGGTCGAAATAAGCGTGAATCTACCGTCAACTTCACAGGAACTGCTTATCAGGACGTGGTCAACTTCTTTCTACAATTTTCTCAAAATGTAAATCTCTGGATGAGTCAGAGTAACTTTATGCTTATGAATGACATGAGCAACTGCGAGAGACCTTAAACTCTTTATATAACATCCACATCGAACTTCCTCATCACAGGCCTGATATGGGCCTGATTCATACTAATCGGGATCTATTTTCCTCCTAGACTTTATCCCAGTGACTTAGATCATTTATTGAGTGATTTTATTATCTTTATCCGGATCAAATTACATAACTTAACCGATAAGTTATTGAAAATCGATAAAATGCAATTAATCGTTGTCCAACCTTATGGAAAATGTCAAAAATATTCAACATTCCCCTTGGACAATAATTAATTGCAGTATTGACTAAAGTTTAAAACAGTTTAAAAACTCGACTAAACTACATTATTGTATTAGTCAACTAGGTTTAAAATCAAAACATTTGATCCAAAGATAACAAAAGTCCATTCTGTCTTACAAGGATTTCTATATTGAAAAGTATCAAATATTTGTGTTATGTATGATACAGATCCAATACAATCATGCATATCTAATACCTCATTAAAATAAATAGGAAAATAGAGTGTGAAAAATTAAGATGATACTTGTATGATCTAAATTATATTATCTTCATTTATAGGTCTCGATTTCTCTAAACCTTATGCTAAATTATATGTGCTAAACTACATTAGATAAATCCTATTTTCTCTCACTGAATGTTAAACAACATTAGAGAAAATATATTTTCTCTCACCAAATGCTAAACTGCATTAGAAAAAATCTTTATGTTCTCTAACTAAATGCTAAACTGCATTAGAGAACCTTTATGTTCTCTAATTGAATGCTAAACTACATTAGAGAACCTTTATGTGATTAAAAACTTATATCCCCTTATGTCATATTAAAATTCATGGATATTTGTATAAAACTGTATGTGTCTAACTGACATAGGCTCAAGGTCAATCTGTATATATGTCCAATGAACTTTAAAATGCTTAAGATTGATACAAATATTAAGAATTTCATACGTATTATAACAATGTATAATAACATTTATTACTGAGGATAAATGATGATCATCTTTATTGATCAACCCTTAAATTGTCATAATACATCAAAATGTATAAATGTACAAATGTACATGGAGCAAACATAATGATCCCCTAACTAATAATGTCTAAAGACTTCAAAACACTCATACTGTATACTTGTCTCTCAACCACAGGTGGGCGAACCCCTTTAGTTAAAGGATTAGCTAACATTTCCTCAGTCCTCAAATGCTCCATCTTAGTGTCACCTTTTCTATATCAACTTATTTATGGTTAAATATTTGACCTCAAATGCTAAAACCCTATGATATTCTTTATTGTTACTAAAAACATAGCAGCAAGATTATTAGAGTACAACTGAATGGGTCTAGCCACTGAACCAACCACAAACAACTTAGAAATCAAGTTTCTGAGCCAAGCTGTCTGTGAAGTCGCCCCATAGCATGCACTCTGCATGCATGGTCAAGGTAGTCACTCGTGTTTATATGACACTCTTTCACAACATTGTACCATCTACAAACTTAAGACCTTATCCTGATATGGACTTCCTATCTTCTGGACACATAGTTTAAATTTGAATATGGATTTCCTACGAGATTTAGACTGTTGAATTTTCTATATGTCAACATATAATCTTTGGTTCTCTTTAAGTATCTCAACACTCGTTTGACTGCATTCCAATGGTCTATACCTAGGCTAATCAGATATTAACCAAACAGTTTAACAGTAAATGCAATGTCCCGCCTAGTACAAACCTCTGCATACATTAGGCTACCAACCGCACTAAAATGGGGAATATTCCTCATAACCTCTCTCTTTTCTTTATTCTTTGGACACTATGCCAAAGATAATCTCTTATTATGAGAGATTTGAGCTACAATAGGTTCATTGTCAGACATATTAAACCTTCGTAACACTTGTTCAATGTATGCACTCTGTGAGAGGCATAATGAGTGTTGAGATCTGTCCCAATAAATCTACATACCTAGGACAAAAGATGCTTCGCTAAGGTACTTCATATTGAAATGCTTGGCCAAAAGTTGGTTAACCTCATGCAATATGGTCAAGTTATTCAATGTGAGCAATATATCATCCATATGCAATAATAGGAAGATAACTTTGCTCCCCTGAACTTGTGATACAAGCATCTTTTAATTTTATTTTTTATGAAGCCAAAAGAGGTCACAACCTCATCAAATGTAAGGTACCACTTTCGGGAGGTTTGATGTAAACCATATATTAATTTGCTTAATATAAAAACTATGTCAGTTTCATCTGGATCCTGTTATCCTTCAGGTTGCTCCATATAGACCCCTTCATAAAGGTCTTATTTAGGAAAGCAGCTTTGATAGCCATCTGATGTAACTCTATATCATCATGAGTTACACTTGCCATAATCACTCAAAATGTACCCTTCAAAGGCACTTGAGAGAAGGTAACTTAAATCCAGACCTTTCTCTCTGAGTAAACCATCAGCCAACTGAGTGAGCCTATAAACTACTGAACTTTATCCCAAAATCCTTTAGGTCTTGAAACACATTTTTAACTGACGAGTTTTTAGTCCTACTATAACTTAACTAGCTCCTAGACCTTACTATACTTCATGGTTTGCATCTCATCAGTCATCGCGTCCTATCACAAATTCACATTGGCTCTAGAAATAGCTTCAGTAAAAGTAACTGGATTCGCAACATGTCTAACATCATAGTTATGTTCACCAAATAGACTATGTAATTAGATGGGATAACAAGTCATTTCACCCTAGTGGATCTACGCAACTACATTAGATCTTGTAACCCAGGAACCTCTATGTGTACAAGTATGAGTTCCTATTCCTGCACAAGCATTGTACTTAACCTTGATCCACTAAACTTGATTGTATAAGTAACGAGTACGTAATAAATGTAGTATCCATCCTTCTATCATCTTAAGGGTCAAAAGGCCCATTATCATTATAAATATCGTATTCCAAAAACTTAATTATTTGTGATTCTACTATTATGGTCCCTCCTTCTCTATAGTAAAATCTGTAGCCTTTAAAATAGTCGATATCTCTAACTAAATAGAAATGAACAAAATGAAAATGCAAATAGTCTTTATAAGGATTATAATACCTCAACAGGGTAGCCCCATACAAGAATATGTGCATGGCTGGGTTTCCACATTTTTAATAATTAGGTAGATTAGTCGTTTTCTGCGTTAGCTTTTTTATGTCTGTTATGGTGCAATTATGCCTTTCAGCAACACACCATTTTGCTCAGGACTACCTGACATAGTAAACTGCGTCATTATTGCAACCAAATCCATATATCTGTCAAATGAACTTTTTCATATCTTGAAATACATGTTTTCCATGACACTCTTTTCCATGGTCAGATCTGACTATCTTGATGGAAATTCCCGATCAGTTTTCAACCTTTAGTCTTTAAGCAAGAACATATAAATTGTAATAGGAATAGTCACCAAAAAATGTCAAAATACATTTAAAATTGCACAATGCATTTGTATAAGGTCTTCTGATATCTGTATGTATCATACTCAATAAGCCAGAAAGATGAGTTGACCCATTTTCCTTATTTTATTCAACTTATCCGTGTAACAGTCAACACTTGTTTCCAGATCATCATAATCTAGAATTGAGAGAACGTTGTCTTTAATAAATCTCTCAACCTTAGCTTTGGAAATATGGCTTAACTTTTACGCCACAACATGTATGACTTGGCCTTTATTTGGAACATCTTTCTAAACTTGTTTACCAAGATATGAAGAAGCACATATCTAATTAGATGTAAGACACATTCTATAAAAACCATATAACAAGAAAGTTATACCATTATATTTTGCATTAAACAATAACTGTACAATAGAAGTATAAATTATAAAATATTAACTTTCTTTGTCTAAAATTAATAAAAAGATCATATATAAAATATGTCTTGTAAAACCAAAATGAACCTTATAGTAAGATTCAGTACATACATCCCTTATAGATATTGCATCCACTTTTTCATTGTTTATAACCATCAATTTCTCCTTCCATTTATTTAGCTCTATCCTGGATATGAACCCCTGCCTTCTGGAAGCACCATAATAAGATGTTCCACTTTATAGCCACCAAGAACTTAATGCAACTATCGTAAAATTAGATTCATAAGTTAATAAGCCAAGAAGTTATTTGATGGTCTCAGCCTTTTCTTTCAAGCCTTAGGCTGTTGGGTTCTTTATGTCTATAGGGCCTTTACCAGCACTAGATTGAACAACATCAACACATGGAGAAAATTTAGATTTTCTATCTTTAAACTTAGTGGGCTTTACCTTTTCTTTAGTGGGCTTTACCTTTTCTTTCCCTTTTGTTGCTTCGAAGGCCGTAGGAGTGGCAAGTTTGATTTTCTTCTCCTCAGGAACACAATGGGCAATCAAAGCATTGAAGTCTCATTCCTCATCCAATGAGTAATATGTCATCACCAGATTACTACAATCTTGAGGGAGGTACTATTGATGCTAAAACCTATCTATTTGTTTTACACTAAAAAACTACAATTGCACGGGTCGTGACTTGTAGTAAAAAGAGAGGATATCGATCCCACAGTGATTGATACCTAGACACTGGTTAATTTAGACACAACTTTGTTTAAGAAAGTAAATTGTGAAATGCAAATAATTTGGAAAGTTAAATTAAAATTAAAAGACTAATGTAATAATGGACAATATCGTAATTGCAAAAAATCTAAATTCGAGAATCTAAATGCTAGAGATTACTTTTTTCCTTATTTTGTCTCCCTCCAATTTTATTGATTAAATTGTATCTCACCCTAGATTTTTGAATGTACTAATCACCCTCTCTCAAGGTGTAACTATTTTGTCCTAATCGAATTAACAGGAATCGATTGAACGATCTCTCAACCTACCTAATGACTCTATCGATTCAACTAGTTATTAAACTATCCTATGGGTGATCAATTAACTAATCGAGATCTCTCTTTTAAATATTCAATTGGAAAAATGATTGATAGTTTATAGGTCGCCAACTCTTGTTGTACAATCCTATACGAATCTCATCTCACTCACTCTCTTGATTTGTTGTAAGACAACAATTTAAAATAACAATCATCAAAGTCACTTCTTCAATTCAATAACATAGAAGTTTTAACAAAATAATTCAAAAGCAATCCCTAAAACAAAATCAGCCTAAGATGGTCTCCATAACATCATCAACAATCAAATAAACCATTTTTACAAAGAATTGAGAAGATTAAAATGAAAGAAAATAGAACAGAAAGACTCCTTCTCTTCTTTGCCAAAATCTAGAATTTTAGTGTTGATGTGCTATTTTGCCCAATCTTGATGATGATCCTTTTCTTCAATACCTCCTCAATGCTCCGAACAAGTGTTCTCCACTCAAGAATGGTGTTTCTACAGGTGGGTGTCATCTCCCTTGAAGGTGGAGGTTTAATGATGTTTTTATAGTCCAAAAATCCTATGTTTAATAAAGCCTCATAGATTGCCTCAGATTACAATTCCCACGTTTGTGGGAATCTCCATGATTCCCACTAGTGTGGAAATTGCACACAGATGCACTCCTCATTTTTGCTGTGATTTCACACATATATGAGAATTTGCATGATTCCCATAAACGTGTGAATTTGTCCCTGATGAGCTCTTCTTGTCTTCTCTTCTTTGATCTTTTGTTCAACCTCCAAGTTGCTCTCTCTTCCTTCCTACACAAAAATAATTAATTCTTACCCTCAATTAGCATCAAACACACAAGCAACAATGGAAATCAAACTTAATGAAAGCATACAAAATGAATCCTAAACTAGAACAATAAACAACAATTATGCAAGAAAACACATGCCAATTACCTACAAAAACATATCCTAATGCACACCTATCAGCATCCCCACACTTGAATCTTTGCTTGTCCTCAAGCAAAACAAATACATCCAATCAATTCTACCGCTTCATTTTCACAAAGATCAAAGCATACAATCCCTCAAATTCAAGCTAACTCAAATATTAAGTTAATGCACATATCATGACTACTTTTTCATTGGTGTACATAAGCAAACTCATAATTGACACAATCATTCAAAGATAATTAAAGATGTATAGATGAATCTTTTTTATGGTTTTCACTCATTTCACTCAATTGTTTAACGGTTAGTGTTTAACTCACACTTCCTATAGTAAACTATGCTATCATAGGCTTGCTAATACACCAATTCTCCTCTACAATAATTGTATGCATAAATAGATCAAAAGGACTTGTTTAGGATTGTAATGTAGTAAGGGTAAGCTGGGTCAAAAGAGGGGAAAGAGGTTTAAGCACAAGCATAAGTAAAGTACAAAATGGATAAAATGGGATAGTAAAACATAACTATGAGACATTCAAATATAATTAATACTCGGCACTTATCGATGTTATTCACTTGCTCTTCCTTTTTCTTTTCTTTTCTTTTTCATTTTTCATATTTTTTCTTTCTTTTTCTTCATACATGGAAGAACTATGGATCAAAACTAGCACTATATACAATGTATTCAACAGGCTGAAATGTACTCAATTTGTCTAGACAAAAATTCACACAATCTTAACTAATATTTTGCTTAATACTCTACTAAACTTGTGAAAATGGTAGGATAATAGGGTTGAAAGTTTTAAAATTTTGATGTTTCACAAACAAAAGGTTAAGGCTCAATAAGCGTACCAAGGGATGATTAACGGGTAAGTCAATTAAGCCAAGGGTTGACACAGAAAAGGGCCTAGATCATCTCTATTAAGCATGCATTCAATTGAATCAAACCGATTCAATGCAAGTTCTGAAGGTAGTGACCTATAGAAGTACACTTAACAACGAAATGAAATGACTATAGATGGAATCATATGGCTCAATCCTCACTTTGGCTCAATTGAAAACTCATTATGCATCTCTACACTACCTCATTGTTCAATTGTCAATTTGTGACTAAGCTTATGTAACCAACTACTTTTTATCACTCTATATGGTTCACTTTCTACTCAAGTAGCCTAATATGAGTTCAAGCATGCATTCAATCTAATTCCAACTAACATGTCATAATTTTACGGCAATATTTATCATAATGACTCAAAAGTGGTTTCATTGCTAACATAAAACATGTACAATATGCCTAAACATGCATCCTATTCAACACAAAGAACTTTGATGTCACCTCTCCACACTTAAAGATCACATTGTACTCAATTTGAAAACTTAACAATCAAATAAAGGTAAATGACATCAAACCATACAAAAAAAGTGAAAACAAACCAAACAACATAAATTTAAACAAACGAATGATATGAACCCAAACAAAAGATACCGAAGTCAAATCATCATTAAATAAATAAAAGACATAACACACAAACAAATAATATGAAACCAAATACACATGAAATGAAATGAAATCACACAAATGAAACAACAAATTTAAAAGTTAAAGGGTAAGAAAAGATTATTCCAAAGATGGTGGTGATGGTGATGGTGTAAGGGCTTCAAAATTGTTCCTTCGACAGAAGTTGAGGAACCTCTTCTTCAAACTGCATTGCTCCTTCTGAACCTACTGCATTTGAGTGCTGAGTTCTTCAAGTTAGGATGTCATCCGTTGTTGATTTGTAGCTATTTGGTCGAGAATCGATTGATATCTATCAACCGCAGCTGGTTCCCTTCGTTCCTCCGCTATTACTTCCTCCTATTGTTCTAGAGCTGCGCTGGATGTGGAGGATCGGTCTACCACTGCACTGTCGCCCCTTCTGCTCCTTACTACAATGCGCATCTGAGGATTGCGAAGTTCTGTAGATTGAACCTCCACAATCTCAGCACGTCTTAAATAGGCTATATCAAACATGTTGTGGGGAGCAATATGTAAATTTTCCATATTAAAATTATAAAATACACCCAAAGCAGAAGCAATATGAGTCATCCCAAAAGACGTATTCTTTTTAGTAATCACACTCACTAGTGATCAAAAAATTTTATAAAGAGTGTTGATTTTAATCTTTCTATCCATGCATATCCATGCACCATAAAAAGAAAAGTTCTTTAGCTGAGCAGTTATTGATTTCCGTTTTATTAAACACAGTCAGGCACATGAATTTATGTAACAACAAATGCTTAGCACTCTAAATCACATAGTTTGGTGCATTACATGAATCAAAATGGGTTTCACTAGTGAGAGTGCTCCAATAAGCATCAACGTTAAAATCTGCATGACCATATAAGATTTTTGTATTTGACAAGTTAAACAATTCACCTATGACAAAGTAATCAAGTTTTAAAACATTGCCACCTAACCTAAACCAGAACAAATCCATTTTAGAATTATACCTAACTATTGTGAAAAACTCTAAAGATATGGTGATAGTAATAGATAAATCACACCGAAAAAATCTATTATACCCTATGTTGCAGCTAATTGTTCAAGTCGGCATCTCACTCGTATATCTTCTAAGACTTCAAAATTAAAATACCTAGGAGTAACTATTGCTCCACTCCTAAAGTGACGAAAACACCTACCTTCTTCTTCTGAGTAAATCGAAAATAGGGCACGATAGGCTGCCGCTAACTTGGGTTTTCCTTCGCCGCAAACTTGAGTAGAGGCAAATAGGAAAGGGCCAAGTTATTAAACAGTTTTGAGTCGTGAGACACTTAGAGAGATCATAGTTTTGATCAAAGGATGAGGAAAATATAAAGAATATGTCAAAAGATCTAGTAGATAGCAACATCAAATCTATACTTGCAATAAGATTCAATAGAAGAGAAAGGGAGATTTAAATTTATGATTTCTTTTTTTATATTAGTTTTTCTACATGGTTGTTATTCATTTCATTTTCTATGAGTAATTAAACATGATTAGTATCTAGGTGTGATGAACCCTAGTTTGTAATACAATATGTTTTGATATTTCTTTCAATGTAATTATTTTGATTAGTTTATTATGATTAAATTATGCGTTTTATTTTTGTTCTAATATATCTAAAATATTAATGCATGATCTGATTTCATATGATTGAGATTGAGAAATCCTCTTGTATGAATATATTTACCATAATTGGAAGGAGTTGCATGCAAACTTAGAGATAGGCTGACATAAATCCTCTAAATTAGGTTTGGAATTTACAAATTAATAATGCAATCCTAAGTTTAACTAGAAAGAGTTCTATTAATCCACTAACGAATTATTTGCTAATAGTTTTAACAAAGATATTAACATAAGCTAGGAATTTTCATGGTCCAATAATTAATAATATAATTGTATGATAAAAGGAATATTTAATGATTTTTAAGGTGATTCATCACGTAGACACTATTATTTGATGATTTTTCAAAGTTCTTTCCTCAGTCTCGTGTTCAGAATTGTTTTACTTCTTATTTATTTATTTATTTTAATTTTTTATTAAAAAACAAGCAATGATTTATAAGTTAGATAATAGAAAAAGTTGTGGGATCAATTTGTACTTACCTGTGCTAGCTACAACTTCATCGTGCATTTGCGATAAATTTAAATATTGACATAATAGTAGTCAATAAGATCGCCAATAGTTTGTACCACCTCATATATGTTTTTTAAATATTAAATAATTATACCTAATTATGCAATAATCTTATTAAATAGATAAGTGATAATTAACAAATAAATAGACCATCTTTGTTGGATATTTCTTAAAAAAACTTTCAATTACATGAATGATCTTTATACTTATCACAATATAAAAAGATATACTATAAGATAACAAATGATTACTAAAATTATAAAAAAGTAAAAAATCTAAGTTATCATAAAATATAAAGTTTACCTTAAACAATATTAATACCTAACTAACTTCATATAGACATTATGGATTCTACAGTCTTAAGATAAAGTCGACTACAATAAGGATTCACTATTCGATTACCAGTACTAAAAGCATACTTAGAAACAATTCTAGATATTGGAATTGCTCACAAGTCTCGTATAATTATTTTGTAATTTGATATTGAAATCCATTTAACTTTCACCTCAATAATATGTTAAAATGCTCATTATCAACTGTAGTCACAGTATCTTCTTCCAAATATTTATCTAACTTAATTTTATTGTAAGAAATCATAGCCTTTTTTCCTTAATAAATTCCATAAACAAAAACTCAAACTTCTATTTCTACTTGATGATGATGTATTAACAAAAGATGCAATCGATAATAACTATTTAAATCTAGATCTTTGTCTATTCTTAATCAATAATGATTAAACATATCATACCAAAAGTGTTTAATGAAATCAATTTATCCTTTAACCAGATCACCATATAACTATTGATAAAAAATAGAAGTTTTTCCATCTTATATATTTTTTTAAAAAATGAATTGTTCATTACTATAGACAAAGCTAAAAACAACATTACAATGACTTTTATGTTATTAGCCTATGTACAAGCTTTATAGCTAAATATAAAGTGGCATATTATCCAATTAAAATTTCCATCTAGATATCATGTCAGAAGAGAGTGAATATTGCAAGTTGTTAGCAAAGATTACTGCTCGAATCTAGTTAACAATTTTATCCGCTAGTTAATACTTTCCCTCTTTTGAGTTGGTAAATCTTTTGTTGTTTCCGTCCTTCCAGATAAAGTAGATGGTAGTAGTAAATGCTACTTTATAGAGTATAGCATTTAACATCCCCTTCTTAGAGCTATGAGTAATCCAGTTCAAAATATTTTCCCAATCATATGTATAATTAATACCTGGAATCATATGCATAATTCTACTCCATACTGCTTTTGAGAATGTAGAAAGGATGAAAAGATGGTCTCGATCTTCCACTTCCATCTTACAAAGTACACGTGTGGTATCTACAGTTCCTTGCCATTGACTCAGATTCTTGAGTCTGTTTTTTATCACTAGCTATGTGACCATTAAGGCTTTAGGATTTAAAATTTTTTTCTAAAGAAGATGATACCAAGGGGCCTCAGTTGAGTAGTGCGCAAGTGATAGGATTTATTAGAGAACTTACCATTTGGGTTAAGAGTTTAAGTGATAACATATTCATTCTCAACATAATCAAGTTGAGGGAAAAGATTCAAAAGAGAGTCAATTCCTCTAAAATTCATACTCCAGCTTCCATTTTTGATCAATGAGGAAACTTTAAGATTCAATGGAATTGTATTCCACAGATGCAGGATCTCCTAATTATAGATAAATGGCCTAAAGTGTAACCAATTTATCAAACCAAAACTAAGTTTTTTCACCATTACTGATCCTATGTTTAATACAAGGATAAATAATGCCTATAGTCCCAATATTTGATTAAGACCTACGAGAACTCCCTCGTGCTAATAGCCTGCCAAAAATTGGTGTTTTTGAGATGATATTCATGGATCCATTTGGGTCTTATACTTTGGTTTAACATTGAAATGAATGCCATGATATTGCCAACTATAGACAAATAAGTACTAAATTCCTCCATCATCTACTCTATCATTGTCTAAATCACCATATTATAATAAAAAATTCACTAAGATAATGTTAGTTTAATCTTATAAATGTTAGCAAAAAAATGTGTGAATTTAGATAGTTTATTCTAAATAATAAATCAATAACATTATATAACATCGCTAACTTCACTCAATGTGATAACACCTCAATATACTTTGTTGTTAACTCTAGTAACTTGAATCTGTAAGTAAGTTTATTAAGAATATCTTCATCCCAACGTGATAACACCGCAATATACTTTGTTGCTAACTCTACTATCTTGAATGTTGAATTCCATCTGGTCAAACAATCCAAACCAAATTCTTCATATATAGAATGTGTAATTATCATGTAGTTTCTTCAAAAATTTTAACTCATTTGAATGTTGCATTTTAATATACTACACTATTATAAATTGTCTCTACCCTTCTCTTTAATATCTCTAACTAAACATTCACTATCAAATTCACAACCTACATAAAGTAGTACATATATAATAATCTCTCATCCATTAATAAGCTCCTAACTTGCAACTTATTCTTCACGTCTTTGAATATAATGTATTTTGTGCTAGCAATATTTAAATTTATGGTTCAAAGCTTGGTGTTGATGTTCCAATTTATTACGTGTTTGACCAATCTAATCTTTAATCTTTTACTTCTATATGATGTAGGGACATAAATAGACCTACCATTTAAAAATATAAAAATATCAATTACAAGATAATCAATAAACAAATGATAAAAATTAAAGAATAATATTTATCTCAAGATTTAATTGTATAAAGTCTGATCATTATCAATATAATATGTCTTGACCACTATATAATCCTTCTTTTGGTTGTCAATCATCCACATATATGATGTGATGGTAACTCAATGCTGATTACTCAAATTTTCTTTAATGTCAAATTCTTTTGTTCTTTATAAATCTTAAAGATGTCTTTCTTAATGGTATTATGAGATGTCCTCTTGAAGGTTAGTTAAAGTAAGGTGAAAAATATCCTAAAGTTTTGACTATCAATAATAAGAAGTGGATATTCATTTTGTATGATCATCTTGGCTGGCAAATGCTTGGATCTATAAAAATCATAAGTCATGACAGTTATTTCATTTTTTTCCTTCCATTTTGTTAGGGTTTAAAATTTTTATAACTTCTTAATATCATCTTCCTTCTATTGTAAGAGTTTATAAACCTCTTCAAATAAGATGTTCCACCTTTAAAACCTCTGGCCTACATCTTATGGTAATACTAATATTCAGTTTTATCAACTTTATCCCTTGGTTTACCTTTGATGAAGTGAATCCAAACATTAGTTCTTGTTTTCTATCTTTTGGTTTGAACTTTTTGATATGGTCTATTGACAACTAACATATTAGAACACTCCATTGTATTGCCTTGTGTTATTAAAGGATTATGTTCATCCATCTATGAAAATAATAAATAATACACAAAAAAGATAATTACAAAATAAGTCATATAGTTTAATGAAGATTGAAATCCCAAAGAAATATATAGACAAATGAATTAATCATTCAAAGTTCTAGTGATGAGATAGTATGAACCAAGTCTTAATATGATTGACTTTATTTGTCCTTTCTCTTATTATAGTACTTAAATGTGTATAAAATCAATTAAATTTATAGAACTTATAGTTCTTAATTAAGTTCTCATCAAATCTTCTTAATTCTGACCTTTAATGTTCAACAAACAAGACTTTACTATGGAATATATTAAAGGTACATTGTCAAAAGTGTTAAAGAGAAATTTGTATAGTGCACCAATGTGTCTCTATTAGGGAACATGATAAAGAGAAATTGTATAAAAAAAAGTGCTTCAAGAGTGATAGTACTCTCTCATAGAAGGAAAGATATATTTCTTAAACAAAAGCAACCATACCTCTCTTAATTAAGTAATTCAAATCCATTATAAAATAAGTATTGAAGTTGTGTGAATTTAAAAGGCAGATACTCTTTAACCATAACAGAACCAAACAATCATTTCAAATCTGTTGAATGAAAGCCCAATTGGTAAATTTAAACTTAGCAAATAATTTTCACTATGCTTTTATCTTTAACATCCTTCAATAATATATTTTAATTCCTATAACAATTAATGTAAAGTTTCTTTTTGATAATTTGGAGTTGATAGGAAAATTAGGATTAATGCTTTGGTTCCACTATAGTAGAGACTCATGTCTACTAAAATTGCCTATACATATTTAAAACCTTGATGGACAAATGAAATCTAACTTTAGTTGTTTTATATGGCAATTTTTTTTGGAAACTAACCATGATCCAATTAAGGGCGTAATGGAAAAAATATTTTTTTATAATTTTCTTATTGGATCTTAATAATTAAATAATTTAAAGAACGTAAGTCATAAAGAGGTGAAGATAGTAATGTTTGTTCCCTTATGTCTTCCTCGTAATTATAGAGAAAGATGGGAGAATTTCTTTCTTATTTAAAATTAAACTTTCTAGTTATAATTAAAATCAAACTCTAATTATAATTATAATTTAATTTAATAAAACCAAATATAACCAAACCAAACCAAACCAAACATACCCAAATTCCCGCTTAAGCAGGGTATGAGGAAGGTAAGATGTACGCAGTTATGCCCGCATCTTCGATAGAGATGCAGAGACTGTTTCCTGGTAGACCCCTGGCTAAGGTAGGAGCAACAACAAATAACAAAAAACAAACAAACACAAACAAACACAAGCAAACAAACACAAACATAAAAATAAACACAAATAAATAAAAACAAACAGACCAGACCAATGCAAGTACATCACTGTATAAGTATAACAATACATGTATATGTATGGAGACTATAGCCTATAAAATGCATAGGAAAATGAAAATGTATAAATACATGAAGATGTAAATATGTGAGCAGGCATAAGCAGAGATATTAATGAAAAAACTAATAAAATAAAAAGAATACCAAAAACATAAAAGTACACTAGGTAAATAATACATATTTATATACATATACACTTCCTAGATGACCTATTCCTGATCTATCGTCCGCTATCTATTATAGCAGAGGTAAAACCTAATCATCTCTTATATGAGACTCTAATCCCACCCTAAACGTGTTATACTTATCCTAGGTAGAGGTCGTATTCTCAGGGGGATTCAGTAGGAAGGCAAGCGGTCGTACGGAAGTACGGTCGACCGACAGACAGACTATCCGCCGAACTAAGAGTCTATAGCCAATTTGTAGCCCTTCGACTCCGTGAAGGGCTACATATAAGAATGACAGATCGAAACAATAAACAAAACAAAAATAAACACGTATTACATTTACTACTTTAGACCACTCTAAGTGTCGACCTGTAGCTCTTTGTCTCCCTCATTTCAAATCACATGTCATGTTCTCAGAGCAGTCTAAAGCCCGTTTTACCCCTCACACCCCTGCGCGCCCTATACATCTAATATCAAAGTTCTGCATCGCCAATTGTTTCCTTCGGGTGTCATATCCTCAGATAGGTTTAGCGTCTGTAGGTCCAGTCCAATCTGCTCCTCCCATGTCCTCCTTGGCCTCCCTCAACCTCACTTTCCTTCGACTTGAATCCCTTCAACTCGCCTGACTAGTTCTGTTACACTTCTTCTTCGCACGTGTCCGAACCATTGTAATCTCCACTCCCTCAGCTTGTCGCGGATAGTTGCGATGCCTAACTTCTCTCTGTACACCTTATTTGGTATTCTATCTAACATCGTACAACCACACATCCATCTCAACATTCTCATCTCTGCTACTTCAAACTTTTGCACTTACGCTACCCTCATAGGCCAACATTCAGAGCCATAGAGCATAGTCGGTAGTATGGTCGTCCTATAGAATTTTCCTTTCAGCCTTAGTGGAAATTTCCTATCATATAAGACTCCAGTTGTTGCTCTCCATTTTGCCCATCCAGCGTGGATGCGATGAATTACATTGCTCTCAACATCTCCATCCTCTCGTATGATAGAGCCTAGATATTTAAAACTATCCTTATGGTTTATCGCGTGAGTTCCAATCTGAACTTCTTGTCCGTCATCCTCTGAACTCTGTGCAAAATTGCATGCCATGTACTCGATCTTCGATCTACTTAACCGCAGACCATTTGACTCCAAAGTCTGTCTCCACATCTCTAGCTTCCTATTAACTTCTTCTTTCGTCTCTTTGACCAATACAATGTCATCTGCGAACAACATACACTACGACACCTCATCTTGTATGTCCTGTGTGATGACATTTATTATTATCGCAAAAAAAACAGGCTTAAAATTGAACCTTGATGCAACCCTATATCCACCGAAAAATACTTTGTATCTCCCACTGGCGTTCGCACACAAGTTCTAGCGGCCTTGTACATATCCTTTATAGTCCTGACATAGGTACTATTAACGTTCTTCGCTTCTAAATATTTCCAAATGACTTCTCTTGGCACACTATCATATGCCTTCTCTAAGTCAATAAAGATCATGTACAAGCTCTGCCTATGCTCTCTATATTTCTCCATTAGCCGTCTCAATAGATTGATTGCTTCAATAGTTGAGCTCTCAGGCATGAATCCAAATTGATTCTCTTTCACTTGTACTATTTTGCGCAATCGTTGTTCAATAACTCTCTCCCACAGTTTCATAGTATGGCTCAGGAGTTTGATGCCTCTATAGTTTCCACATTCTTGTGCGTCTCCCTTGTGCTTATAGATTGGTACTACTACGCTACTTCTCCACTCCGCCCGCATTCACCCTGTGTGCAAGATAGCATTGAAAAGAGTTGTAAGCTATTGTACCCCCACCTCTCCTAGACACTTCCACACCTTAATAGATATCTGGTCAGTGCCTACTGCTTTCGCTCTTCTCATCTTACTAAGGGCTTCTTTTACCTCCTCTCATATTTAATCCTTAAAGTTTCTTAAACTTTACAATTAAGTTCAACTTCAGTTAAATTAATTTTTCTTTTTTTAACCACTATTTTATATCTAATCCATTAAGTTTATAATATGTTGCCTAAATTATAATTATAATTCATAATTAGAATTAAATAAATAAAACTCTTTTTAATTTATTTTTAATTCTCCAATTAAATAATTTTTAACCATAGATTAAGATTGATGTCTAACAACATGTTATGACCACCTAAATATTAGGAATGCCAAAACAATTTGACTAAACCTGTCCATGCATAATTATGATGTATACTTTAACTATTTTGTAATCTAATGTTCCTATTGGAAGAATGGACTTAGTGTCTACTATTTTAAATCCAATCATATTTATTTTTACTAATTAGTAATTAATTTACATTTAGTATTTATTTATTTTTCAAATCCTAATTCACTCTAGTGAGAGAATTCCTTGAATTACTACTAATGAAGAATAATGAAACATTCGTTCTAATTACTTTAAAGTAACGAATTCTTTATTGACTTATTCAATTATTTTCATATGATTCATACTATATCCAAGTACTATCGACAAAGTTACCCTAAATAGAATATATCATTTATAGTATCAAAATATAATAATTCTCACATGAAATACTTTGGTAATATCTACTATAAAGATCAATTGTACAATCATCATAATTAGAAATTCACAAATACATAAGTAATATTCTATTTAGGATCCTATAATTGAGTTAGTTCAGTGACCTTATTATCTAGTAAGTATATTCATACTTCAATTTTTGGGAATAGTTACTTTCTCTATACAAAAGAAATATAACATATGCTAGTTTTACAATTCCATCAATATTTTATCTTGGTGAAACTATAACTAAGAACAATTTAAGAATAATATATACATACAAATTGAATCTCATAATGATAATCTCATTATAATTTTAATTTCACAATAATTATTCAGGAAATTTTACCTTTAGTATTAAAATATCAAATATAATTAATAAAATATATAAAGATAAAGAATGTCTTTATTAATTAAAATAATAATTTTATACAAAAAATTGTAATCAATTGATTAAGTATAAAGACATAAACTAACAAATTTCAAACAAGTGAATTAAATTTTCCACTCTTTAACAATTTCTAGCTTTTTTGTGCTATTTAAAGACATAATTAATTGGTTTATTTTAGATTTGGATTAACTGAAAAAAATGAATAATTAATTTTATAATTTTAACTCAATTTTAAAAAAATGACAATAAAATATTTTAATTTTTTAAAAATAATCTGCCGTGGTAATATAATTATGTCAACTTACCTAGTCATTGTCACATAGTTAATAAATATTTATAAATAAAAAATTAAAATACTAAAACTTAAAATCCCTAAAATATTTCTGTGCGTACCCTGAGTTACGCTCCGTTGAAGTTTTGCAGTTTTGCAAAGTTTAGATCGGTAACATTGCCGCAGAGTCGCATGTTGTCCTCCAATTTTTCTTAAAAACTTTCACTGTTTGGAACAGGACCAACAGGCCCGTTGTTTGACAAGTCTACATAATACAAGAGAAACTTGCTGGGATTTTTCCTATGAGACTGTTGCGGAAAATAATTAATAACTCAATGTCTTGCAAGTTGGAGAGTTCACATCTATGTCTCCGCTGAAAAAGTTACAACTCAGTTCAAGCTGGGACAAGTGAACTAACTTAACCATTTCAGGTGGAATCTTTCCACTAAATTGGTTGTTGCTGGTATTCAAGAAATTCAATTTTCTTATTGCCAAACAAGCTTTACTTTGAAGATAATGTCCAGGGTATCAAATTTCAAGCTGATTTCAACACCTAACATAAAAAGCCTTCTCTTCTTTGTTTTCTCCACTTTGAGAGAGGGAGTAAAGCACTGGATCGCAATTCTTATTCCATAATTGGTGATCAATGACAATTGAAATCCTAAGAAAACTCGTTATTATTCAAAGCGCAGGTACTATAGAACAAAGATACATAACTAAATACCTTTAAAAAAAAAAGATACATAACTAAAAAATGCTCGAGTTTTTCTGCTTCTACACAGATCTCATTGTTTGATACGCTTTACCTTACTTGAAAATAAAGAAGTGGATAGTATTAGTCCCAGGCACTGATTAGATCTATCTTTATGGCAAGTTAGTAGAAAAAGGCTCAAAGTTCCCCTCCTTTATGAACTTTTCCACTGGTGCAGACAAGGGTTGTGGGAGGTTGTCCCACTCATACCAATCCCACCCATCGCACTTCTCAGGCTCCAGATTCTGAGGAACTTGATTAGGATCCGACAACACTGCCCGAACAAAAACCACAACATAGTGACACAGCTTTTGTTGTTCATAGAAAACGTTGTTGTTCACCGTCAGAGTCTGTACTTTCTCAACGTCTAGTCCTGTTTCCTCCTTCAACTCTCTCACTGCGCACTCATCGAAGCTCTCTCCTTAAAAAGACACAAAATTTACGCAAGTTCAACAATTACTAGTGCAGCATAAAACAGATAACGAATTATACAAGCGAAAGGGTATATATATACATATATACTCACCGAACTCAAGGTGGCCACCGGGAAAGCAAAAGGTGGAGTCGAAAATGACGGAGCGGCGTCGACCCAACAACACAGATGTGCCCTTCGACAAGACCACCCCAACTCCAACATGAGGTACTGGTTTTTGCTCCGCTGTATCCATGATTTCTCTTCTGATAGTTTCTCTGTCTCTGTCTCTGTCTCTGTCTCTCAAGTGTTAGGTTTAGAGCTCTGGTGAGGTGGATAATGGCGTGCTTTAGCCTTTACCTTATACTCAAGCATTGACCAGGTCAATGTCAGGAAAAGAAAGCAGCCAATGCATTCGAACGCTTCTACAATACCGGCATTGTTAGGCAACTACTTTTTGCTTTGATTCCTTGAATACTTTTTTCACAAAAAAGATGAAAATGATGCGTAAGATACAAATAGCTGATAATTTGGTTTTTAGCTTGTTCAATAAAAGTTAGTTTTTTATTATGTTAAATAATTATTGATGTATTTAGGGAATAATTTATTGGTTAGTTTATTTATCTCTAATAAATTGATATTTGAGAAGCTTTTAAGGTTATTTGTTTACTTAATAATAATATTGTGCTCCACTTTATTTTTTATTTTTGCTTTTTGTGTTTTCAAAATTAACTTTTTTATTGTACTTAAGTTTGGAAAATATAATTAAAGGGTTAATTAAATTTTTATTCTTTATTTAATTTTATAATATTAGTTTATATTTAAAAATATCATAATATTAAGTTTTTAAACATAAAAATTCACGTCAAATTAATATTTTTAGTATATAACTACTAAATCGTATCTGTGTCATACTATAATTATAGATATTTTAATTTATTAAATAATAAAATTCATACATATTTTATTAAAATATAATAATATGATATAACTCGCTGCATCATTCATATTAATAGAGAATTTGACGTTGAACTACTATTATTATTATTATTATTAACTTAATTATTGTAAAATTAAATATTTAAAATCTAAATTCTTATAAGAATATTCAACAAAATACTAAGAAATATAATATTTATGCTCTTACAATTTTTTTAAATCATACTTTCATAAGTCATTTAACACATCAACAGTTAATACTAAACAGTTAATTTTATAAAACATCTTTAATAAATAGCTGATATTATCTGATGGTCAAATCAACCGATATAATTAACAATCAATTAATTGATGATAGAATCAACTAAATGCAATATATTATTTGCCAATCAGGTCATCATAATACAATTTATTATTATGCACTTTCTGATCAATTACGGTATATTTCTACTTATTTTTGCATGTTGTGAATTAAACGGGGTTACCACGATAAGGACTGGAGGTTTTTTATTTGAGTATCGGTGAGAATCCAACGATGATTCTTGTTATGGTAATCAGTCAAGTGAAAAAGTTTGACATTCTAAATCGCCTCCCAACCTTTTTAAGAAGTTACCTTTTATTGTTACTTTGATACTTAAATTTAAATTTTATTTTAAAAAATAATTTAGCAATTTTATAATTATTTAAATTAACAATAATAATAAACTCCTTTATCCAAGTTCTTCAAACCCCAAAGTAATAAAGATGACAATAAGCCGGTTTTACTAATTTTTTAAATAAAATGTGTAAAATAATATTTTTTTAATTAAGGCTGAGTTTGGATTATTTAGGCCCAAACTTATCTGAAATCTAATTTTTCTAAGTAAAATATTATTATCCTGCTTAAAGAAATTGAGTCTCAAATCGATATGGGCCTAATTTAGCCCATAAATCGGCCATTGAAAATACCTAAATTTAGGCCAACGACTCAGCTCATTGTTATCCCTACGTATTAAGAAACCCCACAAAAATCTTTTCTTCCTGCAAAGAAAAATCAAGCTCTACAAGCCCACTGACAATATCTTACATTTAGAAGGCAAATTAAATAGGTGGAACAAACTTTCTGATACTGGTGCAGATTATGTTGATTACAAGCCAGACCTCACCTCCTATGATTCTTTGTTATCTTTTCATCTGTTAAATTTTGTGGAAAACATAATTCTAGCCCATCTTACACGATGCATCTTTCCATGATGCACCAATTAGAAAATCAAGCCACATGAGCAATGCTAAATGTCAATGACATAAAAGCCAAACCGGACGAGTCGGTTTGACCAAATTAAGTATGAACCTACTTGGTTTTTGATTCAGTTTTTACTTTTAACTGATGAAAGTGAAAAAGCAACCAGTTAAATAACCTCCGAACCTAGAAAAACCTATGCTTCTTTGTCTTCTTTAATGCCCAAATCAGTAGAAGAGTGTTATTTATATTAACTAGTCTTGTTCAAAGGAGATATTTAAAGATGCTGAATATCCTCAGCTGAGATTGTTTGATAAACCACTTCCTTGTAGCAACCGTGGAATATGATTGTTTTCTTGAGTTTTTTTGTATCTCTTTTTGCTTTCTTCATCTCCATCTCTCTCATCCTTGAGTTTATCAAATTTTTTTCCAATTTTTGCAGGGATTTATGTGGCTTTTGTGAGTTTTTCTTCCTCTCTCTTCTGCTCTTCTTATCTCTATCTCTCCCATCCTTGAGTTTACCAATTTTTCAACAGTTCTTTGCTGGGATTTGTGAGTTTTTTGCTTGTCTCTCATCCTTAAGTTTACCAATTTTCTACAATTTTAAATTGGGATTTGTGTTCCCATTTATGTGGTACTTCGCTACAATTCTCTACTTTGACGACTGCCACCATAAATATCCAATAGAAAGATCAGGGCTTGGTGCATGAACAATAACAGTAAGTGCTCTTTGCTCATTTGCTTTGGTATTTTTTTGTTTAATCATTCACACTAAATTAGAACTTGCGATCTATGTTCAGGTTATTCTATATGCTTATATCCCGATAAAATCAAAGTGACCTTTTCATGGTCAAAAGCAGCTAATGGTTTAGAGTTCCAGCAATAGGTTTTGGAACAAATTAGCACCAATAAAGAAGAAGTTGTACAGGGGAACGAGACAGAGACATTAGGACAAATGGGTAACAGAGATTGGACTTCCTCATAATCGAATGAGAGTTTGGTTTGGCATATATGACACTACAAAAGTTGCACCTTATGCTTACAATCGTGTTGCCTACTGATTATCCAATGGTTATGCCAGAGAACATTGAATTAGAAAGTTGTTTACTTGTAAGAATGTTGTCTTATGACCCCGAGTTAATCTGGGAGGTTCTTGCTAATTAGAGGGCTATTTTTTACTCATACATGTAATTGCTAATTTGTGAAATCATAGGTTCCTGATCATTAATTTTTAGTTAACTTAAAGTGTAAATGGTAGTTTTGATAAAAGGCTAACAAGGAGATTTGTCTTGTAGATTTGATTTCTGAGAACCTCTAGTGATTAAAATGGCCTTGATTTTGTATAAAAGCATATGCAATTGTGAGTGGGTTCTCACGTTTTTATATGTGTAGCATTTATCCATATCCATAAACACGAATGCAATAAGCTAGCACCACGGGCCTTGCTGTATGCTTTTCTTGGATATGTAACAAACCAAAAGGGGTGCCAATGTTATCATTCTCCAAATAAACATTTGTTCATTATAATAGATGTAGTCTTTTATGAAGATATAATGTATTTCTCTTAGTCCAAACTTTAAGGGGAGTACCAGAAGGAAATTCAAAATTTTGATTATGAACTTTAAATGGAGTGCAAAGGTGATTGTTATTTTTCATATGGTAATGATGTTAGTGATGGTTCTAATAATCATTTGGAACATAAAGAGGAGAAGAGTGGAGCTATTGAACTAGAAGATATTGAATTAGAATGGAACAATGAAGAGAAGGATGTTGGTCCATCAAATGTGAAAGTTGAGACTCTCACTAATATACCACACCAATCGTTTACTGAGGATGTTCCTATTCCTGACCTTAAACCACCCAAAAAACAACTATTAGATAGTCATACTAGAGGTATTCCTAAGCCTACATATGAACTTGAAATTTTAAGAAGAGTTAAATATCCCATGAGTCATTACATGTCAAATAATAATTTTTTGTAATCAAATTAGTCATTTATAAATCAATCATCTATTATAGCTATTCCTAACTGTCTACAGGAAGCTTTAGATGTTCCATGGTGGAGAATTGCAATGAACTCGGAAATAAACTCTTTACAAAAAAATAAAACTTGGGAGATTGTTGAATGCCCACTAAGAAAGAAGCCAGTTGGATGCTAATGGGTTTACACTATAAAGTACAATGTAGATGGCACAGTTGAGAAAGATAGGGTTTAGTATAGTCTATATCTTATATGGAGTAACATCAAATGACTTGGATGGGACTCTGTTTAATACAAAAACAGAAGTTGTGCATACCCCCAAAAAGATTTTGGTAAATTTGCTAAACCCATCATAGACCTCACCATGTCTAATAAGATTTGGTTTCTCCTCTCAGCTATACTATTATGTTGTGATGTGTAAGGTGAAGTCCACTGGGACAATATTCCATTATTTCTGAGATAATCCAAAAACTGTTGGTTTAATTATTCACCGCCTCAATCCGATTGAAGTGATTTAATACTTCTCCCAAATTGTTTCTCAACTTCATTACTGAATTTTTTAAACCTTTCAAAGGCTTCAGACTTGTATCTCATAAGATATACATACCCATATCGAGAATGATCATCGATAAAGGTAATGAACGAAACCATCTTTGGCATGTATAGACATCGGACCACATACATCAGTATTTATTAGGTCTAAAAGTCCACTAGTTCGTTCATCCTTTCCCTTAAAGGGTAACTTAGTCATCTTGCCTAATAAGCAAGATTCGCATATGTCATATGATTCATAATTAAATGACCCCAATTACCACACTTGTGTAGTTTAAAAATGCATCTCTCACTTATATGGCCAAGGCGACAATGCCATAAGTAAGATAATTTTACATTATCTTGTTTTATTCTTTTGTTATTATTGATATTTAGAATCAGATTAGACATATCCAATATGTATATACCATTGCACTATGTACCCAAAGCATATAACATTCCATTTAAATAAATTGAACAACCATTGTTATTGAAATTTAAATGGAATCCAACTTTATTAAGACTAGAAACAAACATTACATTTTTAGTCAAAGCAGGTACATAAAAACAATTGTCCAATTTTAGTACAAGCCCACTAGGGAACACCAATACATATATGCCTACAGCTAATGCAACAACTCTTGCTCTATTGCCCACTCGTAAGTATGACTCTCCTTTGTTGAGTTGTCTACTATTCCTGAGGCCCTTCATGTCAATACAAATGTATGAGCCACAAATAGTATCTAATACCTATATGTTGTTATCAAAAATAGTATGAATATCAATAACAGAAATAACTGAAGTAGATTGGGCATCAGATGCCTTCTTCTGCTTTAAAGACTCCATACATTCCTTTCAATTTCTCTTCCAGTGGCCATCCTTGCAATAGTGAAAGGAAGTTCCCTTCGAGGCAATCTTCTTTGCTTTCTTGACACCTCCCTTAGGCCCTGTAGAGTTCTTCTTCTTTTGGCTCTTATTCTTCAAACTAGAAGAGTCCACCAACATCACAACCTTGTCCTTGCTGATAGATTGCTTATCTGCTTTGAGCTTTTTGACCAGCTCGGGAATTGTACTGGATATATTGTTCATTCGATAATTAAGCACAAATTGTGAGTAACTATTGGCTAAACCCGTTAGAATTAAGTTAATACTTAATTCATGATCTAAAAGAAAATCGAAAGAGGCCAACCGCTCGATGAGCCATTCATCTTCAGTGCATATTGTACTAAAGATGTCCCCTCAGCCATCTTGGAACGGAAGAGCAATCGCGAAGTCTCGAACCTTTCGAACCTTGCTTGCTCATCAAAAACTCCTTAAGATGATAGACTATGGTATGAACATCTATAGCCTCATGCTGCTTTTGTAGCTCCGATGACATAGTGACTAACATCTCGTTATCGTCAAGATGCTTTCTATATGCCATCCGATTATCATCAGCAGCAAGGGGATCGAGAAGTGGTTCTTCTAAGGCAAAACCAAACTTATTGGATTTGAGAACTAATCTCAAATTCCTGCGTTAGTCAAGGAAGTTTGGTCCAGTTAACTTGTTAGCTTCCATCAATGATCTTAGATTCACACTAGTAATCATGATGTCAACTTGGGTAATAGCAACTTATCGTCAAATAGAGAAAAATTAGAATGTACTTAAATGCATGTCTATAAGGACTTTAATAACACGCATTATGGCTCCCACTATTTTCACAAATTCATAACCCTCAATATAAATCCGAGAGAGCACGTAGAGAAATTATCCTAGTGGGTTGATATTCAATATCCCTAAGAATGACCTTGAGTTTGCGCAACAAGCTACCTTAGTTCAACCGGTAGGTATCGATCATACCAATTGCATCTCCAATGCAACTATTGAATATATTGTTATCAATTGTTGATGTGTGCATACTTATTGGGCTATCAACTCTTGACATGTGTACATCTAATATACACTACCCAACTTCGTCTCTGTCCACGTTAATCTTAGGTTTGCCCAACAAACTAACGTTTCTAGTTAAAACTAACCCATTAATCTGAAAATCCTATTTTCATGGTTCGAACATATCTGTGTAAAGCAGGCTTGGATTTGCCCAACAACTTTAACTTTAAAAGGACTCTGGTTCTCGCCATATTAAAGGAAGGCATTAGTGTTAATATTCTAAGTGAGGGGTTTGACTAAGGTCTCATCTAACTTAGGTGGTCTTATACATATAACCATATATGTATATATAGTTACTATAACTGCATAGCATGATATAGACTACCCAATCAAATTGGGCCTAAGCCTATAACTATCCATCATGCAAGCCCGCACATTCTCTTAACCATGCATTCTCTAATGCATATATGTAAACACATCATTTTGGTTATGACATCTTATGGATCTTAACATGGAAACCCAATCCAACACTTGGATCTAAGTGCAATCTAACACTTAAATTTACTATCTTCCTTTTACCAACTTGACTAAAATTACTAACATATGTTATTTTGATTGGAATTAATATTAATATAATTAACATGAATTCCTAATTCCAGAAATTAATTCATAATTAATTTACCTTAAAATAATTATTTGATGTCCAAAATTAAACAACTTCAATTTTGTTATACATGCCAATTTTTCTAGTCTTACTAGAAAATCTATTACTCTACTAAAATTAATTCAAAATTAATTTCTATAATTTTCCAAAATTTCAAAAACATCAAATCATCATTCCAAGCATCTCTAAGTCGCTTCATGATGATCAAAATAATTTAGGAATCACCCAAAAATTATCATGATCACCAAAACACCGATAAGACACCAAAAATGACAAATATGACTTCTAAAATTTTCGGGAAATCAAATTTCATGAAAAATCATTTAGGCATGCATCAAACATCAAATTAACACATTTTTATCACATAAAATATTTTGAAGGTTCAGTAACCGAAATATAAACATGTAAAAACATCAAACAAAACAAATCCTACAATTTCTAGAAAACTGTCCATATCTGGAAAACTGTTCGATAAAATTATTAAAACATTTTTAATAATTTCCACGAAAATCATGTGTAACCTCATCAGTTTAGCCAATAGACATTACATGCCCATCAGAAAGACAGATTTCATGCATGTTATTGTAAAGTTGAAATCAAATATTTTAATCATATTAAAATTATTTTCAATCACTCCGAATCATTCATATACATCTTATGAACAGATTAGTGAAAGAAAATCAGGAAAAACCATTTTTCTATAATTAATTTCGAACAGAACATTACAGGACCCTAAGTTGTCACATCCATGAAAACAATTTTCACATGTCATGTATTCTACATATAACAAGACACAAGATGGCTCTGATACCACTTTTAGTTCTAATCATACA
>JANQBM010000003.1:17962278-17991930 GCA_025594535.1 Erythroxylum domingense
TTCAATAAATAATCTTAAAATTTTTAGGTTTTTTGTTCTTATCAATATCTTAAAATATTTATTAAATTAAATGCATTAGTTTGGGTCAATATTTTTGGAATAATCTTAACCAGCTAAGATTTATCATCCCCGAATATTTTGATGTTACGTACTTAACGTGATTCAGATGAAGATGATTAATCTTTAAATTTCTCGGTTTTTTGTTTTTATCAATAACTGCAAAAAATTTATTTAATTAAATTCTCTAGATGATTTACTCAAACTGATTCGGTTCTTTGTCTTCGATTCTTTCGTCTCATTTTTCTCTTCGCTTCATCCCAATTTTATCGTCTCATTGCTTCCGTCTCATTTTCGGATTTCCTTCGTCTCATTTCTATCGTCTGATTTTTCTTCCCTCTTATTTCTGTCTTGCGTTTCATTTGTCTTCCGTGTCATTTCCGTCTTGCGTCTCATTTTTCTTCCGTCTTATTCCTTCCGTCTCATTTTTTTCTTGCGTCTCATTTTTCTTCACTCTCATTTTTTTCCGTCTCATTTATTCCCTCTCATTTCTGACTTGCGTCTCATTTTTCTTTCCTCTCATTTCTGTCTTTCGTCTCATTTTTCTTTCGTCTCATTTCTGCTATTTCATTTCTGTCTTGCGTCTCATTTTCTTTCTATCTCATTTCTTCCTTCTCATTTCTGTCTTTCGTCTCATTTTTCTTCTCTCTCATTTTTCTTCAAAGGTCGATGTCAGAGTATATCATGAATATTCTAGAATACGCAGCGTTATCAAGACTATAAGAACCTTTCCCTCCAAAACTTTCTTATAACGGATGTTACAAGCTGTAATTCACCATTACGGTTTCCATTAACTCTTTCAACCTTTTCATCTGCGTCATGACGTGTCAGACGATTGATCACTTAGCATTACCATGTTAAGATTTCGTCTGATTTCTTTGAATCTTTCTTCACTTAATACTTTAGCCAAGATGTCTGTCCACTCATAATCCGTCTTGTGTTTCATTTTTATGCATTTGCGTCTCATTTTTGCTTGCGTCACACTTTTCTTCTTTCCGTCTCATTTTTGATTGCGTCTATCTTTGCTTCTTTTTGCGTCTCATTTCTTATCTTGCGTCTTCCGTCTCATTTCTGTCTTGCGTCTCATTTTCTTCGTGCGTCTCACTTTTCTTTGTACGTCTCACTTTCATCTCCTTCCGTCTCATTTTGCTTTCTCTATTATTATTTGGTTTTCATCAAAATTACTGCTATATGCCATGGAACTAAGACGAACCCCAAGTGAAACTAAGACGAAGCAGAATATGAGGCCAAATGGAAAGTAAGACGAAAACCTCACACTAACTGTTTTAATTTAAATTGACTCAAAATGCCAGAAAATATATTAGATTATTAGTAAGTAATAATAATAATGTTAATTTTTTACTATATAATAGATAAATTAATTAATATTGTAGTCAAGACAATGTATATATATGTTATATATATACATATATTAATTAATATGTTAATTAATATGATTCAGTAATATACATACTTGTTATTACTATATATATATATATATATATATATATAATATTTTAATTAATTACAAAACTAAGTCTAATTATTTTTAAATATTATAAAATAGTATATAACATTTATATTGATAACTATATAAACTAAACTGCGAAGATAATATCGTTTCGCCTCATTTTCTTTCGTCTTACTTTCTCCTTCCCCTTCCTCTCATTTTCCTTTCATCTTACTTTCTGCTTCCACTTTGTCCCATATTTCTTTCATTTTACGTCTCATTTTTTGTTGCGTCTCTCTTTGCTTTCTCCATTATTATTTACTTTTCATCAACATTACTGCTATATACCATGGAACTAAGACGAAGCCTAAGTGAAACTAAGACGAAGCAGAATCTAAGGCCAAACGGAAAGTAAGACAAAAATTCCACACCAACTGTTTCTTCAAACATCAAGAAAGACTAGGACGAAACGAAAGTCAAATTAAGACCAAGTAGACACTGCTAATATAATTTTTAATTAGTTAATTAATTATATCATTATTAAGCTAAATATGTTAATAATAATCTAGTAAGCAAATTTATTATACATAAATTTAAATTGACTTTAAATGCCAGAAAATATATCAGATTATTAGTAAATAATGATAATAATGTTAATTTTATGTTATATATATATATATATATATATGTTAATTAATATGGTTCAACTATATATATATATATACTAAGTCTGATTATTATTACAATGGGTGGTTTTCTCAAGATTTTAAGACGCTTTCTGTCCAAAACTTTCTGCTCACAGACTTTACCATCTGTAATAGGTTCCGTCTGATTTCTTTAAATCTTTTCTCACTTAATACCTTATCGAAGATGTAGCCTAACAATCAATAATAATTTTCATGATAATGACCAAACCACAGGCAAAACTAACACAAATGAAACTAAGATGAAAGCAAAAAGTAATTTCACCCTTCATATTAATTATAATCTTATATTATTTTAATAAATCTCCCATATTCAAAATTTCTATTATTCCATAACTATTCTTTTCTTACATTATAACTCACTAAATTAACTGGGCATTATTACTACGCATCGCGTAGTAATACTCTGCTATTATTACATAATGCATAGATTTGGTTGCACCTTAACTACTTGGATAATGTCATATAAAACCTATTCCTTTGTTTTTTCTTGTCCTTAGAAGAGTTTAACATTCTCTTTCTCTAGATAAAGTACAAATAGCTACCAAAAGCTATGATGTTGAGAGCTTTCTAAGCATATAAGATTCCACTATTTTTGTTGAGGCCAACAAAGATCTCTTGGTATAAAAGACTTTGTTTTTCAAGCCTAAACAAGATTTAAATGTGATTTCATATAAATTTCAAGTACTCACATGTGAAGAAAAGATGATTCAAGCACTCATTATTTGTCAGCAAGGACAAAAAATTAGAAAAGTATCTATAAAGCTCAGGTTGTCCAATGTATCTAGCTTTTGTTAGTAAGTTAACCACACATGGAAAGAGATTCTAGTAGTGGTTTTTTTAAACACTAAATAACATTATATAAGCAATTCTTTAAAGTAGAGGTTAAAAGATTAGTCCAAAGGAATCATTTGTGAAATCATCTAAAGAATGCCTCCTCTAGAAATAATAATCCTCCTCACTTTTCTAAAACTTAACAAATCAATCAAAGGCACCACCTAATTGTTTTTTCTAACTATTCAACTTACTTTGGAGTTAATAGAAAATGAAAGTCTTATGTTTAGGGCTAGGTTTTACCTATGTAAATGTAGTATTTTACTCCAATTATAAAATCAAAAGGACGCAATCTTACAATTTCTAATTTTGTATTTGATGTCCTAAGTAAGAGATTCTCTCAGTTTCAACAATTATAATAGAACTAGGAAGTATTGCTTTTTGTTTTAACTTCCTATAAGCTTTTACTATTCAAGAAGAAGTTATAGATCCTTTTTATCAATAATGCCTCCTTGTTTGATATATTTTATGCAAACTTTTAGCTATTAAAACTCTGTTAGTGGTGAAGACCATTTTAATGCCTAGATCCCTTGATTTTTTTAAACTAACAATCTTTTTCCTATTTAACTTTACAATAAGTTTTCTTGCTTGGCATTCCTAACCATAGGAAGTTTTTAAACAACCTTTCTATATCTCTAATCAACCTTATAGAGAAGAATATATGCAATGCCAAAACGATATTGAGGGAATTATGGATAGAGTTAATGCGTTTAACTATAGTAGAATATAAAAGTGATATGTTACATTAATAGGTTATCATCTTCTAAATGCTCTCTAACAATGGCAAGCAATTTGCATATATAATTCTTATTAAGATAATTGATAGACCTAAATAAATAAGGGAGATTATTATATTCTTTAACCACTGATTAAAGAGAGCCATGGAACCATATTTCTTACCCCAGCTAAGACTAAGAGATAGATTTTGTTTTTATTGATAGATAAATCTGGCATCAGTTCGAATGTGTGTAGAGATGATATTAGCGTTAAGATAGACAGATCATCAGATTTAGAGAACAATAATAAGTAATAGAAAGAGCTAGGCTAGTTATATTTAGTTTCTTACATTTTGAATGGAACTTAAAGCTTTTATTCTTGTTTAATTATCTAAGCTATAAGTTTGGAGAGTGATTCATAAATAGGATGAAGAGATATAGGAAAATAAGATCACTTGTCTTAGTCCTTTCCTACCTCTAAACAACTTTATGGGTTTTCCTTTCACAAAAACACTAAAAGTAATTAAGATATATTAATTTATCCAATTGACAAATGTTAGAGGAAAATAAAGTGCTACTAAAGTATGTAAAAGATAATTCAAATTAATAAAGCCAAATGCTTTTTGGAAACCCACCTTAATAGAATAAATTTGGGATGAATTAATCATTCTATAGCCTTTGATAGGTTCTTGTGCTAAGAGTATAATATCTCTAGTTATCTAGTTTTAACAACCTTTTGAGTCTCACTGATAAGATTTTTTATTACCAATTTTAATCTAGAAGCAATAAGTTTAGTAATTGTTTTATAAAGGATTTTGCATTATGAAATAGACCTGAAGTCTTAAATAGTGTTTGGGTATTAATCATTGGAATGAGTAAAAAATAAGTTTTATTGATTTTCTTAAAAATTTTACTACTTTTAAAGAATTCTAGGATTGCTTTAATCATCATATCTTTAATAAGATGCTAAATATTTTTGAAAGATTACCTAGTTTTAGTTCAAAGACAACTTTTTTTTATGTCTGCAAACAATAAAGTGTTAAGTCAGGAATTCAACTTCAACTTCAAAGATGTGATATGTTATGAAACAATTGAAGAGCCTTAAAGAGGATGACACACTATAATGAGATCCTAAAGAGTTCTTAAAGTATTCAAAGGGCTTTTTTCTTTAATTCCTCTTGAGTTTGAGTTAGACATCCATTGATTTCATGATAGAGGAGATTCTATTTGGTTTCTTTTAACTATTATTGATTTGAAGAAGAAAGAGGTGTTTTTAACACCATTTTTCGGCCAAGATATCCTTGATTTATATTTAAGTAATGAGGAATGGATTTCCAAAGCTTTAAGAATCCAACAAGTGCATTTTTACCCTCCAAAAGTTGTGTTTTTTTCACTTAGACAGAGGTAGAGAGCGTCTTAACCTAATTTCAGTCACAATTGAACATATGATGAAACTTTTTCCCTGTCAAGGAATTAGAGCATTTAAGCATCTTCAATTCATATTTCACTACCTATAGCTTTTTCATGTGAATGGATCTCTTTGATCCATGGGGAGGTGTATCTAAAACTTTTATAATGACTTCTTTAAAGCCCTCAATTTTAGCCAAGTATTTGTTAAATCTAAATCATGCCTTTCTTGTAACATTTTTTCATATATTTTGAACAATAATTGGATAATGATTTGAGAAATGAAAATTCACAAAGATTGTTTTACAACCTAGAAATTTTAATATCCATTCTCTATTAACCGATGCTCTATCTAACTTCTTTCTAATATGCTATCTATCACTTTGCCTAATAGTCCAATTAAAGAATTTACTCTTTATCTTCGAGTTAGTAACATCTAAGTGTTCCACGCTTTCTCTAAATTCTTCATTATAATTTCTCAAGAAAATTTTTCCATCAACTTAAAATGGATATAGGATATTTTTGGAATCCTAATAACTATCCAAAGTAAGTTGAGAAATGAGTAAAACTTTTTTAGTTTTTCTTAGATCTTATTTCATTGCAATGCCAAGTTTGATCTTCCAAACCAAGTTAAGTTAGAATTTGTTTGAGTATTGTATCATATTAGCAGAGACGCAGATGTGTTGATCAGATCTCTCTAGAACTTGTATATTTATTTTGTTTGGATAATAAGTCTAAATAATTCACTTATTATTATGATGATGATGGTTAGACAATAATCACCAATTATTATCCAAAAATGAAAGCTTCTTGCAATTGTCTCTTTTTAGCTTTATCTAGAAAAGGCCTATAACCATATGCTTTATTTCTTTAATTTAATCTCTAATTATATTTTTAAAAAAGACAATTGATGCTCCTAACGTCCTATATGAGGAGATTCATTACTTTTTGTTAAGGCTTTTGGAGACTTTTGTTTTGTTCTTCTTATGAGACATCCTTCTTATGTCATGTTTAAGGCCTTCTTTACCTAAGGAAATAAACTCTTGATCCTCTAGAATTTATGTTCTTAAAGGGCTATTGAAGTTTAAATTGTTAATTAAACAAAGGAATGTTAACTGACTAAGAAATAATATGTGTCTTATCCTACTTCCTCTCTATACTTGATTAAGAGCTATTACCACTAACCGGTTCTTTTTGAGATGGTTTAATAAGAATATAAGGGAGGTGAACTTCTTGACTCCTAGTCTCATATGCTTCTAGTCCCAAAACTTTAATATAGTCCCCCTTAGTGAACTTGCTGCCTATGGGCTTCCAGACCTTAGTAAGCTCCACATTATTTGGATGTCATTGATTAGTAAAACTAACTAAATCATTAATGAGAGCATCATTTAAGCCAATCTTAAGGAGAGGTATGGACTCTGGCATATCTTTTTCATGTCCACTACTATATACATTCTTGCATATCCAATCCTTTTGAGAGAAGTTATTATTTCATCCATGCCTATAGTTTGCCTAATATAGCTTAATAGATAGATTAACTCCCTTATGGATTAATATTTCAATATAATATTATGAATGTTGATCCAAAGGGAAACTCTATTATAGTGCACTCACTCAAGTTACATACCATGTTGCTATAATTGCAAAAAGATTAAATTATTCCCATGTGCCAAGGCCTAACCTCTATAATTAATTGAGCCTTTATTTTGGATTTGAATGCAAAAAAGAGATTATCTTCACTCAACAACACATCCTTTAGTCATCATACTTTCCATTAGTTCACGACCCACCTATGAAAGAGAGAAAAAGTTAACCTATTACAAGGAAAAAAACCATCTAGTATGAAGGACCATTTGTTGACTCCTTTTAGAATTTTAGTAAAAGGTGCCACTTGCATTACCTTCCAGAGAAGATGGAGAATAGTAGTTGAGTTGAACTTGTCAGGAGTCCTCTGAACTATTTCTAGCTGAGTTTTAGGTTAACTCTGAGAGTGGGAACAAGTGGTGCAAGCTACGATAGGGCAAGGGAGATTAATTCAAAAGGAGTGGAAGATGCAAAATTTTTAGAGCTTTATAGTTTATTAGATAATTCGGGGCTTGTGGGGAGTGAGAAATTTTATTTTGGTTAAGAGAAAGGTCAACGACGAAGTTTAAAAAGGTAGAGAACATAAGTAGAAATGGTAAGAATATTGTCTAACAATGGTAAAATATTTAAAATTTGGTTCCAAAAATAGATAAAAATAAGCATGAATAAGACTATAAAGAAGGAAAACAGATGTGAGAAAGAAACATTAATAGAGAAGGGGAAGTCAAGCTAAAGTCAAGCATTAATTTGAAGAAGAAAAGGGAGGGAAAAAAAAGGAACATGGAGTAAATAATAGTCAACTAAAAAACACTAACGATGGCAATGGATGGGCCCGTGGGCTAGCTCCGTTAATTTTTTAAAATAACATTTTAAATTAAAAATATAAAACAACGTCTTTTTTTAATTGGAGCCTGAGGCCCAACTCGTTTGCTTAGAAAAGTTGGACCTCGGGGCAATCTAGGCCTAGCCAACCTATGGGTCGGCTTATTGAAAACACTAAGTCTGGGCTTATGGGCCGGTCTAATAAAGTAAACACACGCAAAAGGGAGTTGAATTGTGTGTGACTTAAAAAAATTTCGCACGTTACATTCAATTTGTATAAAAAATATATGCTAGTTAACGAATAAAAATAGTAGGAGCCTATTAAAGGATCCTTTTAAACTAGAAGAGCCCATTAGGCGATAGGAGCCTTTTGTGGGATAGGACTCTATTTAAACAAAAGGAGTCTACTGAATGATGAATCCTATTAAAACAATTTAAAAATTGAAGGCCCTTGTTAAAATTGAAAGGAACCTCTTACAAGTTGAAAACAAAAGGAGCCTTTTATAAAAGTCAAGGAGCCTCTTGCCAAAAAGAATACACACTCAATATAAAGAAAAAATTTAAAAGTTAAAGAGAGAGAGAGAGAGAGAGAAGAAAGACGTAGTTAATTTATGCTAGTTTGGCTTACAACCTAAGTTTACGTCCAATCCCCAAGTATCCAACATGAGTATTTCACTATAAAATCAAGTAGTAATTTAAAAAGCCTCTTCAAGCTCGTGAGTACATATTTTTCAAGGTTCTCTAACCTTCCACACTCTAAGTGTATAACAAGCTTCTAAAAGCTCACAAAATAAAATAAAATTAAAAATAAGTTCTTAAATAACAATGTCTCTCTTACTAGAGTGATTTCACTTTCTAAGGAATAATAAGAATGATATGATTTTCAAGAATATAAATGTTGCTCAAATGTTTCGAAAGTCTGAGTATGTTTGTTTTTTCACAAGTGTTGTTGCTCTTTTTTAAATAGTCAATTTCTTCAACTAACCGTTGCTTCATCTTACATCCTTAGTCAACTGGATAGATTTAAATCTGAATAACTTTGATGTCATCTTTGCCAAAAATCTTCCAATAATCACAGGACTAATATATGATCTTCATAATTTGTAGGATCCTTTTGGATGAACTATTTTTAATAACATAAGTTCATAATGAAGGTTTTTACAAGAAAGAAGGTGTATTTCTTACGATTTTATTTCCTTTTGAGAATAAGACCGTTAATTATACAAGAAAATAAATTCAATTTGAATTTTGAAATGTTATACATTTATCATCAAAATCGTTAATCATAAACCTTAATCATCAAAATTCTTAATCATAAACCTTAAGCTAACAATTTCCCCCTTTTTTATGATGACAAAGAATAATAGATATATTTTTGAAAATTCAAAAAGATAATAAATGATTTCAAAAGATACATGTGACTTTTATATGTTCAGATATAATTAAAAGGAGCTTGTCTTTTAAGAAAGGAACTTATCACTTATGTATCATAGATTTTCATAAGTTCAACAACATAATCAATCATATATATAATCAAGGCAGCATTAAGAAATATGCATTTAGAAATATATCATCATATATGAAGAAATATGAAAAAAAATATATCCACATAAACTCTCCCCTTTGTCATGATAAAAAAAAAAAGAGGACTAAAGGGAGGAAGTGAGATAAAAAAAATGAAAAAAAAACAATTGACACAGTTAGTGAGGATTTTTCCTAAGGAAAATTTGCAAATCTAGGACTTGGTTTTGGAGGCTATCGATTTGTTCACATATTTGATCTTAATTAGCACGAATGTCTCTCATACCATGCTTGAGGGGCCTACTTTAAACTATACAGAGCTTTGGATAACTCAATCACGTAATCTATATGGTTTTCATCTTCAAAACCTGGAGTTGCTTAATAAATACTTTTTTTGTTAATGTAACCATTTAAGAATTCACTTTTAACATCCATTTGGAACAAATTGAAGTTTCTATAACATGTAAAGGCAAGAAAAACTCTAATCGATTCCAATCTAGCAACAAGTGCATAAGTTTCATTAAAATCAATACCTTCCTGTTGATTGAAACCTTGAGCTATAAATCTAGCTTTGTTTCTTACCACTTTACCATTTTCATCAAGTTTGTTTAAAAAAAGTCACCGAGTTCCAATAATTGACTTATTTTTTAGACAAGGCACCAGATTCCATACTTGATTATTGTCAAACTGACTTAGCTTACTTAGCTTGTCTTTCTTAATTTTGATCCAATTCTCATCAATAAGAGATTCTTCAACAGTCTTTGGTTCTATTTATGAGATGATAGCAACAAAGTTGTTCTTGAATGATGATTTTATTCTTATACTTTCAGAGGGATCTCCCAAAATATATTGATTTGTATCAAGCCCTCTCTATTCTTTTAGTGTTTTTCGTTACATAGGCTCTTGCTGAGATGAAGGAGCCAACTCTGTTCTTACTTCAGAGGGGCCTTCTTGATTTTTTTATTCTGAAGGTATTATACGTATAGTTTAATTCTCCGATGTATTTTAGGAATCGAAGGATGCCTTTCATCATCTGTGTCGGTTGCTGTTGTCGAGGGTAGTACTTCATCAAATAACACATGTATCGATTCTTCTATCTTCTTTGTTCTTTTATTGTAAACTCTGAATCCTTTAGTAGCAGTATTGTAGCCCAAGAAAATAACTTCGTCTGATCTCGCATCGAACTTTTCAAGGTTTTCTTTTCCATTGTTTAACATGAAACACTTGCACCCAAACTCTCAAAAGTAAGCAACGTTTGGTTTTCTTCCTTTCCACAACTCATAGAGGGTCCTTTTCAGAATATGTCTTATAAGAAATCTATTAAGAATATAACATGTTGTGGATATAGCTTCTGCCCAGTATCTATAAGGTAGTCCACTTTCACGCAATATGGTCCTGGTCATATCAACCAAAGTTCTATTCTTTCTCTTTACAACTCCATTTTCCTAAGGAGTCCTTAGACAAGAGAAGTTGTGAGTTATACCATTGCTGTTACAGAATTTTTCAAACTTTCTGTTATCAAATTCTCCTTCATGATCGCTTTGAATTGAAGTGATGCAATACCCATTTTGTATCTAAATTGTTTTGCAAAACTTCTCGAACACTTCAAAAACATCATCCTTATTTGATAAGAAATAAACACATGCAAATCTAGAGTAATCATCTACTAAAACAAAACCGTAATGTTTACCATTAAAACTCTGAGTCCTAGTGGGATCGAATAAATCCATGTGCACAAGTTCAAGTGGTTGGTTGGTAGACATAATATTTTGAGGAGGAAAGCTACTTCTGACTTATTACCTTTTAGAAAAGAATCACAAACCTGATTGCTTTTGAGCTTTAAGGTCGATAATTCTCTTACTAACTCATTTTTGGAAAATTTTGATAGAATGCTCATGCTGGCATGTCCAAATCTTTTATGCCAGATAAATGAATCCTTTTTCAGAGAGACAAAACATTTAACAATTTGTGTGTACATGTCTTCCAGTTGAGCACAATATATATTCTGATTTCTAGGACCAACAAACAGAATATTATCATTATGAATATTGAAAATTTCATAATCAGATGCATAGATTATGACTTTGTAACCTTTTTCACATAGCTAACTTACGCTCAATAGGTTATGTTTCAAACTATCAACAAAGATAATGTTATCAATGGAGGTAGAGTCAGAATTACAAATTTTATCAATTCCGATAACCTTTGCTTTATTTTTATCTACAAAGACAACATTACCTCTGTCTTTTCTTTCGCTGTAGTTGGGGTGAGATATTTCACCTATCATGTGTCTTGAACAACCATTATCAACTATCCATTGATTCTCCCTTATCTCCATTTTGAAACATATCTACGGAAAGCATTATCTCATTTTAGGTACCCAAATCTTTTTAGGTTCTTTCGGGCTAGCAATTTGAACTTTCAATTTCCAAACATACATCTGAGATAATTCTTTTTACAAAAATTACAAGAATGACTAACGTAACCATGTTTACCACAGTAATTATATAAAACAGATGAATAATAGTTGTTATGACTTTTTTCACTTAGCAAGTTCCTGTTGTTTTGGCTATAGCTACTGATGGATTCAAAAAAGAAGTTTTTGTATAGCTTGATATTGTTATTTTCATTGTATCCTATTTCATCCATACCAAAAATGCATTTACCACTACCAAGCAATGCATCAAGATTCTTTCTTCCATTAACGAAATTTTCTGGATCCTTTTCTAAATATAAGATCTTTCTAACACTTTTCTCCTTTTCAAGTTCTAAGGCAGTGACTTTTTTCTTCTAATTGTCTTACCTTATCAGAATCAATTTTGAGAGCGTATTTTCCAACTTAGCTATTCTTTCTTCCAGAACTTCCTTTTCATAAACCTTTTGCTTATAGTCGACCTCAAAAGACATATTCATTGTTGCCAAATTCTCATTCACAAATTCAAATGATTTAATCTTACTCTTCTGAGATGCATCATTGCTCTTGAACTTCTCCACTTCTTTGAAATACTTTACTGTCAACCTTTTGTACTGATCATACAATTCATAATATGCATTTTTTAATCCATCAACTTCAATATTATAGTCAGAATAATATACCTCATCATCTCTTGGTTTAGCCATAAAGTAAATGTTGTTGGCTTCTTTTGACTCTTCTTCTTCAAAATTTTTAGAATTTTCATCTGACTAGGCTGTAATCATCATTTTCTTTATGGATTTTTTGTTAATCTGTCCTTTTAAAGAAGAAGACATTCTGGTCTTGTATGACCAGACTTCTTGTAGTGATAGCATATGATTTGATTGTTTTGTGATTGCTATTGCTCTACTTCCTGTTGATAGGAACCTGTTGTTTCCATCTTTCTTGCTTTCTTCTCTTTTCTTCATCAGCTTATTTTTATAGAAGCGGGCATATTTTCTGACCATAAAGTTGAATTCGCCATCTCCATTTATTTGTCACTCAGTGTTATTTTCATCACCTTTTGATTCATCAATTGCTTTTAGTGCCATTCCTTTTCTATAGGAGGATCCTTCATCTCGCCTAAGCTCGGTTTTATGGATCATCAGATTTTCTCATAACTTTGCGAGTGAAATAATGTCTAGATCCTTTATTGTTTCTAGAGATATCACCTTAGGTCTCTATTCTTTTGGTAGTGACCTTAGAATCTTCGTTATAAGCTTGTCATTGGGATATATCTTTCTTAAGTTCTTTAAAGCCGTGATGATGTTGTTGAAGCGTTCGAAGATTTTGTCTGTGGTCTCCCCTTGTTTCATGTCAATAATTTCGTATTTATGCACTAAAAGACTTATTCTATGTTTCTTTACCTCATTCGTCCCTTCAAAGGTAACTTGAATTTTGTCCCACATTTCTTTTTCTCTATAGTAGTATGATATCTTTTGACATTCTTCTAGAGACAACGCATATATCAGGTGATGTTTTGCCTTAGCACTTAGTTGTACATTTCTCCTGTCAACATCAGTCCATACATCTATGTTATCAGAAGTGAGAATTGTAGCTCCAACTTTAATTGCTTGCCATACTTTGATATCTACAGATTGGAGATATGTGGTCATTCTCTCTTTCCAGTATGAGTAGTTGTTTACATTGAAGTAAGGAGGTTTTGAGACAGATTATCCTTCAAAACTTCTAAAAGTGTTTGTCGTGATCTATCACGTGCTGTAAAACACAAAAATGTGAAACCTCACTTTGATACCAAATGATAAAGCAAACACATTTAAAAGGGGCGTGAATTGTGTTAAATTTTTTTTTGCAAGTTACTTGCAATTCGTATAAAAAACATATCCTAGTTAATGAATAAAAATAGCAGGAGCCTGTCAAAGGATAAGGCTTTTAAATGACAAGAGCCTACAAGGTGATATGAGCCTTTTATGGGATAGGACCCTGTTTAAATGAAAGGAACCTATTGAATAATAAATTTTGTTAAAACAATTTAAAAATAAAAGGCACCTGTTAAAACTGAAATAAACCTCTTAGAAGTTGCAAATATAATGAGTCTCTTATAAAAGTGAAGGAGCCTCTTGCTAAAAGAACACACACATATAATATAATGCGAAAATTTAAAAGTTACAGAGAGAGAGAGAAGAAGAAGGACACAGTCGATTTATACTGGTTTGACTTACAACCTAAGCCTACATTTAGTCTTTAAGTATCCAACTTGAGTGTTTCATTATAAAATTAAGTAGTAATTTAACAAGCCTCTTCAAGCTCACAAGTTCATATTTTTCAAGATTCTCCTATATATTTTTCAAGGTTCTCCAACCTTCCACACTCAAAGTATATAACAAGCTTCTAAAAGCTCATAGAACAATATAAAATCAAAAGTAGGTTCTTAAATAACAATTTCTCTCTTGATAGAGTGATTTCACTTTCCAAGGCACAATAAGAATGATATGATTTTCAAGAATATAAATGTTCCTCAAATGTTTCAAAATTTTGAGTATGTTTGTTTTTTCATAAGTATTGTTGCTCTTTCCTAAATAGTCAATTTCTTCAATTAGCCGTTGCTTCATCTTGCATCCTTAGTCAATTAGATAGATGTAAATATGAATAACTTTGATGTCATCTTTGCCAAGAATCTTCTAGTAACCACGAGGCTAATATATGACCTTCATAATTTGTAAGATCCTTTCGAATGAACCATTTCTAATAATATAAGTTCATAATGAAGATTCCTACAAGAAAGAAAGCATATTTATTATAATTTTATATCTTTTTAAGAATAAGACCGTTAATTATATAAAGAAATTAATCTAATATGAATTTTAAAATATTATATAATTATCATCAAAATCGTTAATCGTAAACGTTGAGCTAACACGCTTCATTGTCATCCCTGAAAAACGCCAAGTCAAAAAGTCACTAATCTTAATTATTATTAATTTTATTTGACAGCTCAAATCCAAGCCTTTAGAAAAAAAAAAGAAATAAAAGAAATATTTAAACATGAGTTGATCATGTGCTAAACTCAACGTTATTTAAATTCTTATAAATCATGCACCTCTTGTACACTTACACTTGATTAATAGAGCCAAAGAGTAAGATAGTTAATTAAAGCATTGACAGGTCGCGATCGAAGTTACTGTAACTAGGTGGAACAGACCAAACAGAATAGTACAACATATGTGAATATCCTTAAGAGCATTCTTATGTGTATATCTCCCATCTATGGGGTAATTGCCGGATTGGAAGATGGCACAAAATCATCGGCTGCCGGAGGGGTAAGGAACGAGCCTCGTTGCTGCCCTGGAGGTGGGAGATAGTTTATATTGTACATCGGCTTTCCAGAGCTATCAAAAAAAGTAACACTTTGTGTACCATTTGGGTATGAATGTACTTCCATCTGTGGTTTCCCATCCTTACCGTTAATTATGGCAGTCTTGGAGCCATCTGCATCCTTCCCTTGTATCAATGGCTTCCCAGTAGGACCATTCACGTCAGCTTTTTGAGAATTATTGTGTCTGTCCCCTTCGATTACACGGTGTCCATCTTTCCCGTTGACAGTTCCACTTTCAGACCGGGGTTTTCCGTTAACGTAAACTATCTGAGCATGACTTCCATTTTTATTCTCACTTCGGTACCCCAAATTATAGCTTGGAGTGGGAGGCGGCATTTGGACTGTCGGAGGAGAAGAACCAAATCCGCCTAAGTCGCGTGCAAGAAGATATCAATTGATTTAGATACGTTAAGAGAAAGCATAATTAATGCTTCATGACTAAACTTACCCCTTTGGTGTAGCATATATAAGAGTTCGGGAATTGTAGATTATATAACATTTGTCATTATTTAAATAAACCTCCACGGGAAAAGATGTGTATTTTGTTTGGAGAGTTATTGGTACAAAATCATGATTATTGAAACATAGACGAGTACATACATGAATTTATACTTACTGATTGGAGAAAATGGAAAGTCCAGTAGTACTTTTCTTGAGGCATGGCCACTATCTGGGATAGAAAGGAGGATTAAAGTAATGCAGCACATGATTGTCGAAGGAGAAACTCTGCCCTCCATTTTTGTTTTCCAATCAAAGGGTTCCCCGAGAGGGTTGTGGAGGATGCATTTGCAAATCTGAACTGTGATGCATATATATAGGTATATACTGAGTACACACAGTATAAAAATGGATAAATTGGCTTGACGTGAGAGTATGGAGTCAACTTTCGTGCGTTGACTATCAAAATTTCATCTTTCTTTTCTTTGTCCTTTTTTACAGTAGTTCTTGAAAATGCGGCCTCATTTCCGTTGAGCCCGGTTTAGACGCGATAATCACGGCGTGTTCGACTTTGATGCATGAGAGACAGCTAAGGAAACATGAAGAAGATTGATTCCCAGGATGTGTTGAAAAGGAGATCCTTTATTTAGTTATCAGTAGTAAAAATATGTCAAATATAGTTTTGTCAATATTTAGAAGCCTAGTGTATTAACTCAGACCTACAATATTAAGGAAATTAGGCTTGCATCTCACACTAAGAAGTCATTCGTAGGTTCATATTTGACAAAGTTGAAAGCTTTCTGATTTTTTCTTTTCCAGTTTTAGGAGAAGAGAAATAAAACTTGTCAATCATTTAAACTTCTTGTTAAGCGACTAAAATTTCAGTGTAATGATCTCTAATGGGTTGTACTACAAAGTTAAACTTTACAAGATAATAAAGAATATTTATTCTCAAACTTGCCCTTTTAAGTGTAGTATCGTTTCAAAACAAATGTGCCAAGTATGCTTCTACCAAACAACTACAGATATTTTTAACGTCATACCATAATGAATAGTTTACATGTTAAAAAGATAGCTCGTGATGAAATTAAAATCTAATTCAAGGGTCGGAATTGTAATTAAAAGAAGTAAAAGCCAGGTGGTTAAATCAAAATGAAATTAGTTTAACCATTGAATCAATTCTAACTTTTCTTTTCAAAAAACTCAAAACTTAACTCTACGTACCCCTTCGAACAAGATTCTCTGCTTTGCAAGGGTCAGGGAAGGATTATCTATATACACAGCTTTGCTTTTATACTTTTACAAAAAGATTGTTTTCGTGACTCAAATTTGTGACCTTCTGATCACAAAGAAACAATTTTATACTCCGTCAATTTTTATTTATGAATTTAGTTTTGCACCTTTTTAAAACATTGCCTTTAAGGTTTTTGGATTTTTTACCCTTATCCAAAACCAAAAGTAAGCTTTACTTCATCATCATTAGCATAAAACAAATCCAATTATAATTGTGTCATACTATAATTTCATTGTAATCTTACAATATTTCAAAGGTAAATTACAATAAAAATTTTGAAATTTGCCTAATTTTTCAATATTAGCCATAACTATTAAAAATAATAACAAAATGCTTGAATTTTTAATTTGTATCAATAGTTCTCACCATTAACTCCAAAATTAACAGTGTTTATATGGCACGTCATGTTAGCACAAACTTTTAATAAATATAAAACAAGTGATAAATAATAAACACATTAAATAATCATATTACAAATAAAATAATTTATCAAATATTTTACTTTCTTTCTTTGTAACCCTAAACCTAACAGCCTACTTCTTTCGAAATACCAAGTTCCCGACTCTTTTCTAGAATCATAAATGAACAAACTTCGCATCTCAACTGTCAAGGATTATGAAAAACGATTTTGATAATAATTGTGTAATATTTCAAAATTTAAATTGGATTTATTTCCTTGTATAATTAACGCTCTTATTCTCAAAAAGAAATAAAATCATAAGAAATATGCTTTTTTTCTTATAAGAACCTTCATTATTACAAAGTCTCTTTTTTAAGTCACACAAACAATTAGAATCCCCCCTTTTTGCGTATGTTTGTTTTATCATTTAGTATCAGAGCAAGGTTTCATATTTATTATGTTTTACATAACGTGATAGATCATGGCAAACATCTTGAGAACTTTTGAAGGGCAATCTATCTCAAAGTCTCTTTACTTCAATGGAAACAATTACTAATATTGGAAAGAGAAAATGACAATCTACCTCCAATATGTAGATATCGAAGTATGGCAAGCAATTAGAATTGGGGCTACAATTCCCACTACTCTACCTGATATATGTTTTGTAAAAAGATATCTTACTACTCTACAGCAAAAGAAATATGGGACAAACTACAAGTCATATTTGAAGGAACAAAGGAGATAAAAAAAAGCATAGAATAAGTCTTTTAACGCATCAATACGAAGCTATTAGCATGAAATAGGGAGAGATCATAAACGAATTCTTCAGATGGTTCAACAACATCATAACAACCTTAAAGAAATTGGGAAAGAAACATCCCAATGATGAGCTCATAACGGAGATTATGAAATCACTACCAAAGGAATGGAGACCTAAGGAATAGCTCTAGAAATATCAAATGATCTAGACACTATTTCACTCAACTGGCTAAGAAAAAATCTGATGATCTATAAAACTGAACTTAGGCAAGATGAAGGATCCTCCTACAGAAAAGGAATGACATTGAAAGCAACTGATGAATTAAATGGTGATGAAAGTGACAATGAGTTGCAAATAGATGGAGATGACGAGTTCAACTTTATGGTCAGAAAATATGCTCGCTTCTATAGAAAGAAGCTAATGAAGAAAAGAGAAGGAAACAAGAAAGCTAGAGACAACAGGTTCCTATCAAAAGGCAGTAGCAGTAATAGCAAGACACAAAGCAATTAAATCATATGTTATCGCTGCAAAAGGCCTGGACATATAAGACCAGAATGTTCTCTTCTTCAAAAGGACAAATCAAAGAACAGAAAATCTAAAAAGCAAGCGATAACTGCAACCTGGTTAGATGAGGATTCTGAAAACTTTAAAGTACAAGAATAAGAAGAATTCAGCAACGTTTGCTTCATGGCTGAATAAGAAAATGATAAGGTGTATTATTCTGACTCTAATATTGAAGTTAATGAATTGAAAAATGCATATCATGAATTTTATGATCAATACAAAAGGTTAACTGTGAAGTATTTCGAAGAAGTTAAGAAGCCCAAGAGCAATGATGCATCTCTGAAGAGTAAGAATAAATCATTGGAATTTGCAAATGAGAAATTGGTGATATATCTTTTGAGGTTGACTATAAGCAAAAGGTTCCTGAAAAGGAAGTTTTGGAAGAAAGAGTAGCTAAGTTGGAATAGGATATAATGAAAATAACAATATCATGTCATACAATAACTTCTTAATTTGTTAAATCCAACAGTAGCTATAGCCAACACAATAGGAGCCTGCTAAGTAAAAAAAATCATAACAATTATTATTCATCTATCTTTGTGCGATTACTATAGTAAAAATGGTCGCATTAGTCATTTTTGTAATTTCCGTAAAAAGAAATTATCTCAGATGTATGTTTGGAGACTAAAAGGTCTAACTACTAACTTGAAAGGACCGAGAAAATTTAGCTACCTAAAATGAGATAATGCTTTTTGCAGATATGTTTCAAAATGGAGACAAGGGAGAATCAATGGATAGTTAATAGTGGTTGTTCGAGACATATAATAGGTGAAATATCACACTTTAACTATATTGAAAGAAAAGACAGAGGTAATGTTGTCTTTGTAGACAAAAATAAATCAAAGGTTACCAGAATTGGTAAAATTGGTAATTCTAACTCTACCACTATTGATAACGTTCTCTTTATTGATGGTTTCAAATATAACTTGTTGAGTATGAGTCAGCTATGTAACAAAGGTTACAAAGTCAGTTTCTATGGATCTCATTGTGAAATTTTTGATATTAATAATGATAATATTGTGTTTGTTGGTCCTAGAAATCAGAATATATATTGTGCTCAACTAGAAGATGTGTCCACACAAAGTGTTAAGTGTTTTGTCTCTCTAAAACAGATTCGTTTATCTGGCACAGAAGATTTGGAGATGCCAACATAAGCATTCAATCAAAATTGTCCACAAATGAGTTAGTAAGAGGACTACCAACCTTAAAGTTTAAAAGTAATCATGTTTGTAAGGCTTGTTTAAAAAATAAACAAGTCAAAAGCAAAGGTCACCAGAATTGATAAAATTGGTAATTCTGGCTATACCTCTATTGATGATGTTCTCTTTGTTGATGGTTTCAAATATAACTTGTTAAGTGTGAGTCAGTTATGTGACAAAGGTTACAAAGTCACTTTTTATGGATCTCATTGTGAAATTATTGATATTAATAATGATAATATAGTGTTTGTTGGTCCTAGAAATCAGAATATATATTGTGCTTAACTAGAAGATGTGTCCACACAAAGTATTAAGTGTTTGTCTCTCTACAAAAGGATTCGTTTATCTGGTACAGAAGATTTGGAGATGCCAAATAAGCATTCAATCAAAATTGTCCACAAATGAGTTAATAAGACGACTACCAACCTTAAGGTTTAAAAGCAATCATGCTTGTAAGGCTTGTTTAAAAGGTAAACAAGTCAAAAGTAGCTTTTCTCCTAAAAATATTATATCTACTAACCAACCACTTGAACTTGTGCACATGGATTTATTCGATCCCACTAGGACTCAAAGTTTTAGTGGAAAACATTATGATTTTGTCCTAGTTGATGATTACTCCAGATTTACATGGGTTTATTTCTTATTTATTTCTTATCAAATACGAATGATGCCTTTGAAGTGTTTGAGAAGTTTTATGGAAAAATTCAAATAGAAAAACGGTACTGCATCACTTCAATTCAAAGCAATCCTGGAGAAGAATTTGATAACATAAAGTTTGAAGAATTCTGAGACAGTAATGGTATAACTCACTTCTCTTGTCTGAGTATGCCTTAGCAAAATGGAGTTGTAGAGAGAAAGAACAAAACTTTGGTTAATAAGGCTAGGACCATGCCGTGTGAAAGTGGACTACCTTATGAATACTGAGCAGAAGCAGTATCCACAGCATGATATGTACATAACATATATCTTATAAGACCTATTCTGAAAAAGACCCCCTATGAGCTTTGGAAAGGAAGGAAACTAAATGTTGTTTACTTTCAAGCATTTGGGTTCAAGAGTTTGTGTTAAACAATGGAAAAGAAAACCTTGGAAAGTTTGATAAGAGATCAGACGAAGTTATTTTCTTGAGCTATAGTACCACTAGTAAAGGATTCAGAGTTTACAATATAAAAACAAAGAAGATAAAAGAATCGATACATTTGGTATTTGATGAAACACTACCCTCGACAACAGCAACTGACTCAGATGATGAAGAGCATCCTTTGATTCCTAAAATTACATCGGAGAATCAAACTACACTTATAATACCTTCAGAATCACAAAATCAAGAAGGCCTCTCCGAAGCTAGAATAGAGCAGGCTCCTTCATCTTAGCGGGAGCCTATGCAACAAAAAACATAGAAAGAATGGAGAGGTCTTGATTCACATCAATATATTCTAGGAGATCCCTCTGAAAGTCTAAGAACAAGATCATCATTCAAGAAAAACTTTGTTGCTCTCATCTCACGAATAGAACCAAAGTTTATTGAGGAAGCTCTTACTGATGAGAATTGGATCTTACTTATGAAAGACAAGCTACGTCAATTTGATAAGAACAAAGTATGGAATCAGGTGCCCTATTTAAAAAACAAGTCAATTATTGGAACTCAGTGGGTTTTTCGAAACAAACTTGACAAAATTGGTAAAGTGGTAAGATACAAAGCTAGACTTGTAGCTCAAAGTTACAATCAATAGAAAGGTATTGATTTTAATGATACTTAATGCATTTATTACTAGATTGGAATCGATTAGAATTTTACTTGTCTTTGCATATTATAGAAACATCAAGTTGTTATGAATAGATGTTAAAAGTGCATTCTTAAATGATTACATTAACGAAGAAGTATTTGTTAAGCAACTCCCACGTTTTGAAGATGAAAACCATCTGGATTATATGATGAAGTTATATAAAGCTCTGTATGGTTTAAAGCAGGCTCCTCGAGCATTGTATGACAAGTTAAGTAACTTTCTGCTTGAGAATAACTTTGAAAGAGGAAAGATCGATAAAACCTTATTTATTAAGAGAAAGAAGAATGATTTGCTCATAGTGTAAATATTGTTAATGACATTATATTTGGTCCTCCTAATCTATCCTTCTGTGAAGAATTCTCAGCATTAATGTAGGGGGAGTTTAAATGAACATGACGAGAGAATTACCATTCTTTCTCATATTACAAATCAGAAAAACAGAAAAAGGAATCTTCATTAGCCAAAACAAATACACAAAGGAACTCATCAAGAAATATCATTTTGAGAATGCCAAACTGATGGGTACTCCAATATATACTGGAATTAGACGATAAAAAATATAAAGGCAAAGTTACGGATGAAACAAAGCATAGAGGAATGATTAGATCGCTGCTATATCTTATAAGCTCAAGACTAGACATTATGCTTAGTATGTGTCTTTGCGCACACTTTCAATCAAATCCAAAAGAAAATCATCTTCAAGTAGTAAAAAGAATCTTTCAATATCACCACGGAACTATGGATTTTGGACTATGGCATCCAAAAACTGATTCTTTTGACATAGTGGGCTATTGTGATGCAGATTATGCAGGTGATAAAGTCGATCGAAAATGAACAGGTGGTCAATGTCAATTTCTTAGAGGATGTCTAGTATCTTGGTCCTGCAAGAAGCAAAATTGCAAAGCGCTTTCGATGACTGAAGTGGAATAAATAGCAACTACGAGTTGTTGTGCTAAAATATTATGATGAAGCGTCAACTATAGGATTTTTCTCTAAACTTTTCTCATATTCCTATATTATGTGATAATACGAGTGCTATAAATCTTTTAAAAAATCCTGTGCATCATTCTAGGACTAAGCATATAGAAATCAAACATAATTTTCTTAGAGATCATGTTTTAGACTAGAGAGAAGCATAGAGAGAAGGAGGAGAAAGGCCATCAAAAAGCTGAAAACTCAAAAATTGCAAGATCTTATTATGAGAATTTTATAGGAAATATTTGACCATAATGACTATAATTTTATTCAATATTAATTCTTTACTTAGTAACCTAAAATATAAATTTTCTTTTGGTTTACCTTAGGTCTCATATTTAATCTTAATCTTAATTGGTTTTTGGATGGTTATCACTCCAATATTAAGGAGTAAAAACTTGGTTCTTAAGAAACGTAATGAAGTTTCTGTTCTAAAATTGAAATTTGTATAAGAGCAACCATATTTGATTCCAATCCATATTCTTCATAATTGCATGTTTTCTTTGGAAAGTAAATATATATTCCAAAAGAATATTTGGCATAGAAAGAGCCATACAAATGATGCAAACATACAAGGTATTGACCTTTACAAGTTACCTATCTATATAAAAGAATCTAGATTAGCAGTTCCAAGTTGAGAAACAAGAGTTTTCTCTTCACAACAGATTATAGTTTCTTTTATCCATATAAGTAAGTTTCACTTAAGATTGATTATAATCCAACAAGTTAGCTTATGAATTAATAGGTACTTGGGAGTCTCATGTTGCTTGAAAATATGATGGTTTCTTTCCCTCCAGATGACATATATGTAGAAGGAAAAGATATTCTTGAATAAGGTGGAATTGGACTTTGTTTGATTATAAATGTTGCTTGCTTATTGAACATTATGTGGCCATTCATCTTTATCATAATATCTCTCCTTTGTTTTCACTCTAGAGAAGAATGGAATTAGTATATGAATATTTGAAGAATAATTGCATGAATTATTTAGGTTCATCCTTATAAAGAACACAAAGTGGAATAAAGTTGTAATTGTATCTATCTTTTGTGTGAATTATACCCAAGATTATTAATAAGTAGGTTGTAAAGGCTTTAGGGACCAAGGATTTATGGCATATTAATTTTTCCCAACTGATTTTAGTAAAATGATCTCTAACTTTCTCCAAATAAGAAGGATAAATAAATATTTCAAAGTTATGCAATTATCAGACAAGTAAGTCAGGAATAAGGAATTGGGTTTAAAAATAGGTAGGTTAGCAGCAAGAAATGACATTCCTCTATGGAAGAAAATCTAGGAAATTATTTTTAATGATTCCTAAAACTCTAGAGTTAAGAGGAATTCTATTTCCAAGAGAGTTTAGCTTAGGTCTTTGGTATAAGGGACTAATAGGACACCAATTCTCAAACCCCAGCCAAGCTTCTTGTCTATTTCCTATATATTTTCATTATGATGTATAAATATATTTGGTCTCTCATCCTCAATATTGTAATAAATGGCCAAGAATGGTCCCATTTTTTTAAGCTTTTAGAAACAATTGTTGTTAAGGTATTGTGAATAGATCCATTTGAACAAGTTATTTCCTTATCATTAAGCAGCCTCCAAATCCATTTTGCTAATAACATTTTGTTTTTATTCTTCAAAGATACTAGACCTAATCCTCCTTCCAACTTACGAGATAAAACTTTAGTCCAATTCACTTTGGCTCCATAAGGTTGGTTGATTTCCTCCATTCCAAAGGAAGCTAATGGATGCCCAAAATGTAGGCCAGTAAGTTAGGATTGGCAATACGTCAAGCTAGATCGGACCAGACAACCCAAAAATTTCTATTTATTGGCCTTGGCAACTCGAAGCCTAGGCCAACATGGCTAGATTTTTTATTTTTTATTGAAAATAGTAAATGATCTCGTTTTATTTAAAACAACGTTATTTTTTTATTTTCAAGCTTCAGTCAGGTTAAGCTCATTAGTCGAGTTCTTTTTTTAAAAAAAATTAAGAGTTTCAAGTTAGGTCATAGAGTCCAAACTCGACTTGAAATTCAAAAATTTTAAAAGAAAAAGTCCGAACTCAGTCAAATCGGGCCAAGTCAAGTCAGGCGTGGGCTAAATTGCGATCTTTACAATTAGTAGGTATAAAAATGTAGGAATTCCGGCCAATGTCTTCTTTCTTCTATACCAATATTGAGACAGGTAGACAATCTATTTGGCTTCTCAGTTTCAATAGAGCTAGAAATGCAGTAGACACACTGCAAGACCATTGCATGCCGATGTCAGCTAGTTATAGTGCGACTTTCCTAACCTAAAAGCTGGCGATCGACCTAAAATAGAATGAGAAGAGAATTCAACGAGTTAAAAGAGATGGTTTCTTTGCTACAAAAAGTCTTATGTATCGAGCCTACCTCCCTGTCATTTCATGCAAGAATGCATCAGATAATAAATCTAAGATTGTCATGTTTGACGACTCATACACCTAAATGTTTTAAAACATGCAGAAAATAGCCATTAGTTACTAAGACAAAAGTTGTACCGTTTCTGATGTTTCGATTCAAAAGTATGTTAGGGCATATAGAAATTATATTCACCAGAACCTTGGTTTATAGCTTCTTCTATTTTCCACTAGTGGGTGAGAATACAGATATTAATCAAGTCCGTGATACCTGATGTACTCCAATGAGAAATAGAATTATAGAATACAAATTTATTGGTAGGAATGACTTAGGTTGTAGAAAAACTATTCAGATATACTAGTGAGCCTCTTAAAAAAGGAAAAGAAAAGTTTGATCGCGAGATGATGCAAAAATATTTTTACAGTTTCGCAATTGCATTGATATTGAAATAAGTACTCTCATCAATACCTGTGAATTCATTTATCGATTATTTTTCCTTTTTATAATATATATACGTATATATACAGAGGGGGAGCATGGGCTAAACGGTCTTGTATTCAATCCTCTTATTTATACTCTCTCGATCAAGCTTGTCATATAGGACTTGTCTAGTGCGGAGTACCCAGTTGGTGTGATTTTCAGACTATTGTGTCAATCTGAAGGTTTATCCAGTGCGCATCTAAAAGAGAGTGACTGCAGGTTCCTCCGTTCAAAAAAAAGGAATATCTAAGGAATATTATGATTTTAATAATAAACATGACCGGCCTGACAGAATATTTTATGAAATTTAAATAGGTATATCCGGAGTTTAATATCCTTCGACTGTTTAATACAAATGTGAAAACTCAATAAGTTCAAACAAAACAAATAACGAACTCGTTCTAATTAAAATTTGAATGCTCTGGTATTATCACCATTCTCAACCAGCCATCCTTTTTAAAGTTTTAGGTAAGTTACAATCTCCTACATTAACTCGAATATGTAATCTTTCTCTTACCGTGACTTGAATCTTCAACCTCAAGAAACCCTTGGCGAAGCTTGTTTCTCCAATTATACCACCACTTTGAGGGCTTTTGGAATTTTATTATGAGAAAAGTTATTCGTAAAAGATATGAATCTAGTGATTTTACATACTTGAAGTCCTCAATTTATAATATATTTTATATGCACTGACATTCCTTGAATTTCATTGTAGGTTGGATAACCTCTGCTCAATCTTCCTATTTTTAATATTTATCTTGTTTAGAATACGAACCTTGCAAATTTTACAAATATTTTCGTACATATTATATATTTAAAGACAATAACAGGTTATTCCTAATTTTGGTTAATGCAATTATTTTTATTAAAAATATTAAAAGCTTAATTGCATTACCACAAAAAGTATTAATTACATCCGGGTGCAAATAACAAGATAAAACTTACAAGTAAAACACCTTTATCCTAAAAGCGTTGATATCAACTACAGGAATTAGCTACTGGTATTCTAGGAGTCTCAAAGAGAACTTTTCTCCTAAAAGTACTGAGCTTGGAAGCTAGATACTTACACTAAGTAAATTAATTACACATTTCAATCACTTTCGTCTTTTCACTTAACTGAATTATGTTTCCTTTGGCTAAGATAACCTTCCCTATCTAATTCCTACGATTTGGAGCCACGTTATTTATATTAAGATGTTCTTGCTGAAACACTCCCATTCTTTTCTCTCCATGTTACATATATGCGACGACCCCCTTTAAGATTGTACCTGATATTGAATGACTAGAATGATATTTTCCCAGCCTTTACCTACTTAAACTTGCTTGCATCTGTACATAACCTGTCTCCATACAACTATAAAGTATGAGCATTTGAAAATAAATGCTTAACAGATTCTTGTTCCTGTGGACAGAGGCTGTAGGTGCTAATGATTGAAATCCCTGTAATGTTGACTTTTGTTTGGAGCTTCTGCTTCACAGTTAGCCATAATATGAAAAACAACTTAGGGGATGTAATTTTTGGACCCAAACTAATTTGTATTGTTTAACCATTGGACAAGAAGGAGTGATCAAATTAAGAAAGGTTTTGTTTGTAAAACAAAATTGAGTAATGAGCAGGCCTTCTATCTCTTACTACTTCTTTATGTATTGGGCTCATACCTATTTATCTCTCCATCTAACTTTTTATAATTTATTATTTTTTGAATTATTACTCTTGAATTACAGTATTATATTAGGTGAAAATAAAATTTATATTTTTAGTATTCTATTCTTGTAGTGTTTATGCACAAACATAATTAAAAGTATCAATTAGAATTTTACAAAGTGACAATTTCAAATAATGTTTCTTTTAATATATTCAAAAAAATTTCAAAATAATATTATGTACAATTTAACCTACATTAACAAACTGTCTTAAAATAGGTCAACATAACATAAGAATAGGCAATTATTTAAATTTATTAGAACCGTTTTTTTGTTATAAGCCCACCAAACAATTTGAATTAAACATTGTTTCCATGACTTGCTTGTTATTCGATCGTAAGTCTTCCTTTGTACATCAAGATAGTATTCACTATTATGTTTTATTTTCATCCTAATCACTTTTTCTCATAGATATCTACCTATATGCTTTTAAATTTGATGCAAGATCTCTAAAATGTATTTAAGATGCTCTCCTTTTTGGAAGGATTATTAGTGTTACTCTTCCATTTTAAATCATTAAATTATTTTCACATTATATTCTCAGGACGTGCTTTGTATTTTTAAAGTCTTCTGTTAAATTTACTAAGGAGAAGGCGACAATATTTTAGCATTGTTGTTGACAAAAATCTTGGAATGCTAAACCTGTTTGGCCAGCACTTTATCCCTTATGGGCAAACCCGGTGCAAGCAGGGATTAGTCTGGGTGTGATTGGCTTAAAGACACCTTTTCATAATTGGGACCCTCCTATGACATCTCGTGGGCTAACCAAAAAAAACAAAATTAAAGTTGTCAGGTGTCATAGCCTTTTTCGACGAAGGCACTTTAACATTCAAGTCAGTTATAAGGGAGTATAAGTTTTGAATAATAAGAGAATGTATATTATTTTAATGATGGAGCTCTTTATAAGGAATAACCAAAAAGGTAAAATTCAAATATGACTTTATTTCAACCTTACATTGTAGTTCTAATAAGTTTGTTAGTAGCCACAGACAGGATACTATTCCTTATTCTTGAATGTGTATGGCTTATGATCATCCTGAGTATATAAGGTACAATAGGGTGATTATAAGTAATTTTTCTTTCCAAAACACACTTAAAAATATTTGATGACAATTTATGGGGAAAGATTCCTCTGTCTGAGATTACAAAGTACAATAAGGTATTTATAAGAAAATTTTCTTTTAAACCATCCTTAAGAAAATTTAGTGACAATTTAGAGGAAAAGATTCCATATCTTTATAAATATTCATATTCATTATCCTAAGCTGAAAGAGAGGATTTTATTATTCAAAAATAGGAGAGATTTATCTCAAGGTTTATTATTAATGATTTTAATGATAATCTTATAATATTTCAAAATTCAAATTGGATTTATTTCTTTCTATAGGTAACCATATAATTCTTAAAAGGAAATGATATCATAAGATAAATGCTTCCTTTCTTATAGGAAAATTCTTAAAGAACTTACCTTATTATAAATGATTCCACAACATTCGGAAGGATCTTACTAATTTGAACAATTAGCTCTGGAAATTTTGACAAAACTTTTCTCTTAACGTCTGAATATTGAAAGATTCCAGCAGAGATGATATCGAAGATTCATTAGATGCAAAGTCAACTCAGAATTAAAATGAAGCAAAGGCTAGTTGAAGAAAACATCTACTTAAGGATGAGTCAATGCATTTTGTAAAACACACACAGCAGCACACAGATTTGCGAAATACTTCAACAGCATCAATATTCTTGAAAGTTATATCTATGTCAAACTCTTGTGCCTTAGAAAGTGAAATCACTCTAATGAGAAAGACTGTTAACCCTTTATTCATTTTTGTTGAGAGCTTGTAGAGGCTTGTTAAACACTATGAGTGTGGAATGTTGAAGAACCTTGAAAAAATGTACTTGTGAGCTTGGAAAGGCTCGTGAAAATTTACTACTTGGAGTTTTATAGTGAAATACTCAAGTTGAATACTTGGGGACTAGGCATAAGCTTCATTATAGGCCAAACCAATATAAATCGATTGTCTCTCTCTCTCTCTATAAACCGATTATGTCACTCTCTCTTTCTCTCTCTCTTAATTTTTAAATTTTTGCAGTATAGTGTGTGTGTTTAATTTATAATAGATTCCTTCGGAATAGGCTCCTTCTGTTTTAATGTTGCAAAAGATTTCTTTCGTTAACAGGCTCCTTTTGTTTTTTAACAGGTTCCTTTCGTTTTTTAACATTATCATGCCCCTTTCACTTTTTAAAAGTTAACAGGCTCTTTTCATTTCTAACAAGCTCCTTTCATTTTTTAAACATTCTTCTTTCATTTTTTTAACAGGCTCTTTCTATTTATAGATTTTTCTGTTGAAATTTAGCAAGTTCTTATCATTTACACGAATTGATAGTAACTTAAAAAAATTTTAATTCATACGCAATTCAACCACTTCTTGCATATGTTTACTTTATCATTTAATATCAGAGCTAGGTTTCACATTTATTGTTTTTTATAGCACGTGATATATCAGTAAACAATTAGTAAGCCTTGAAGGACAACCCTCCTCTAAGCCTTCTTACTTTAATGGAAATAATTATTCTTATTGGAAAGAAAGAACGACCATTTATCTTCAATCTGTAGATATCGAAATCTAGCAAGCTATCAATATTGGAGCCATACCTCCTGCTACTGATAATGTAGAAGTGTGGATTGATGCTGATAGAAGAAACATGTAACATCCCGTTTCCAGAGAACGGGTCGGACCAAAGAAACGGGTCCAGATGTGGTAAATTACCACATCACATGC
>JANQBM010000003.1:17995932-18010916 GCA_025594535.1 Erythroxylum domingense
CTTTTTATCTTTCTGATGATATGAAGTATGAGATTTTTGGCCCATAGGGTGGAAAGTTATAGTGTTTAGAATTTCTACTGCTGTTAAGGTGTTCTTCATTTTCTTTGTTTAGGCAGATTCTTTGCAGTGGTTTTTAATTCTCTTAGAGACCAATTTGGTTTTTGAATCCTTCAGGAAAGTTGTAAAGTTTTCTTTTAGCTTTCTATTGATACCCAATTTGCAATTTTTGGAGTTCTGAGTAAGAAGATAGGAATTTTTGAAGATTTCTGTTGCCTGAGAGGGACTGGCCTCCTGGCCGCTCGCAAGTGCGAGACAGTTGCGAGAGCGAGCCAGTCCGGGGCTCCTCGCAGGGCGAGCGCCTCACGGTGGCGAGGGTGCGCATCCATCACGAGCCTCGTAAGCGCAAGACGGTCGCGAGAGCGAGACAGACCCAGACTCGGGGTCCCTCGCGGTCCCGAGGGCGCGCATCCAGCGCGCGCCTCGCTATCACGAGCCGCTACCTCTGCCTCCACTTTTCACGCTCTCGACTTGCAACACTCCCAATCCGATTTTGCATTTTCTTTTTTTCTGAAATTCAAAAAGGATGCATTTGATTTTTTCTACCAAATTAAATGTTCTTGGTTTATTTTTGGACATGGAAATATTTTATAAATAGGGGGAAATTATTTTTAACCTTCCTGTGAATTTAAATTATTTGAAAGTCATTATTAGTTTTTTTATTAAATCATTGTTATCTATTAAATTGTGTATTAAATTTTTTCTGATATTTTTGTTATTGAATGATTTATTTTTATGTCTATGCCTATTTTACGATCCCACCACGTAATTTTTTTGAGGTCAACACTTATTAAATTTTCTTATGATCTACCTCTATTTTTGTTCGAAGGTAGGTTAAATGAGTTTATTTGCTTTAAGTTTGACCTGGTGGGGAATTCCTCCCTCGTGGGACACGCGCCCAGATGTCACGTAGGACGTCAGGGCCGTGACCCACCCGGGGAGGGGTTCCAGCATTTATTCACAACCTAGAGATAAAAGTGAGACAGCTTTCCCACGAATTTTGTAAGAGAAGTGTGGAAGACTCTCTAAGTAGTATGGAAATACATAAAACAGAGCAATATAAGGCTATAGCACCTAAGAATGAGGGAGAGCCAGAAGCATTATTGGAAAACCAAACAAAACCCCACCTTATTGAACACCAAGAGATGAAGAAAGAGGATGAAGAAAAAAAATGTCAACCCTCCCTATTATTCACCAATTTCTTAATATACCATGTGTGAACATCAAAAAATCTTTGGTAGATGTCCATGAAAAGAATCTTATCCTTCAGATTAATGATGACCAGGTGGCGTTTAACATGAATGACATATTAAAGAATCCAAAGGAGAGTAGCTCATTCAATATAATTGATGTATTCGAATTTTCTAAAGAATAAAAAGACGAAGAACAAATGACAACAAACATCGAGTTTGAAGAAGCTATGAAAGTTTCTGTTCGTGAAGCAAAAGAAGTAAAGGAGACGAAGATGATTAAGGAAGAAAAAGAGCAACTTACCTTCTTATAGGACAAATTGTTGGATTCGATGGAAGATTTAGGGAGTTTTTTATTCCCTATTTTATTGACAGTTTGTTAGTGAAAAGGAAAATACTGAAATTAATTAGCTTTTTCGACTTTATCAATATTATTTTTCTGATCATTTTTCAATATGTAGCTTACTTACAGGGTACAAAACTAAAGTTGAATGAAAAGAGTGGAAGCAAACCGCTCATAATTAATCTTGGTTAAGTTTCCAAGGACACAAGGTCAAGCTAATGACTATAAATTAACATGTTTAGGGTAAGTTTAAATTGTTATGCAGTTAAAGTTTTTTCATTTTCATAAATAAATATCAATGATTTGGAATGCATTGCCCTACTAATTATCTTACTCTTTCTGAATCAATTATAAGATAGGGAAGTCAGTGCAACATCAAGCGTATTTGGTCTCTGCCTCCGACATATCACCACCTCAATCACCATGATGGTTTCGTGTTCTAACCCTTTTCTTTTCATTTTTGTTAGTATTTTGTTCTTTTGTCTTCTGCATATTGTGTCATTCCCCCCTTTTCTGATTGTATGTATCCTTCTCACATTGAGGACAATGTGTTGTTCAAATGTGGGGAGGGTTATGTGTTTTTATCTTGAGTGTAAATTTTGCATATTATATGATAGTTTTTTTAAGTTGCATGATGTGAATTTTGTGAATACGTCAATGTCTAGGACTTAACGGGATAGATTTAGCCTTAAACATTGCCTTTTAGGTTGCGAAGATTTATTAGCTTTCAAAATTAGTGAACTAAGTTAATTAGGGATAAATATGTTAGTTAATTAAGATACAATGTTAGTTCATTCACCCTAGGAATTTTCCATAATTATTTATAATTTTAGGCCAATCAAATAGGTGGCATTATTAGTACATTTTCATGAGAATGATTAGTTAAAGCAATAAGGTAGGCAAAATTTTGTGTAAAACAAAAGTTGTATAAATTTTAAGTAAAATAACTATTTCGTTGGCCTTCGAATTATGAATAGAGATAGTAGCTAATTGAGGATATGATGTAGCTGAGTAACCGGATCGACATGCATCACAAATATGTGCCTTCATATAAAAAGGCTATAATGACATTCCAACCAAGCAGTTTAATAACAACATGATTTAGTTGAGTAACTGAATCGATATTCATCACAAATGTTTTCCTCCGTGTAAAAAGACTATGTCCATGTCCTTTAAGAAAAATCAACAAAATGAATGTTTTCAAATAAAAACCTACCAAACTTGTTAGTAGCTTGATTTTTCATGAAAACTTACTAAGGAATAGCAACACTTTTGTTTTGACTGAATGATTATCAATGTGTGTGTGCAAGTGATAGAGGTGAATAGACTCAAATTAAAGTTTTTATTAATTTTTATATTTAATCCAAGGTGCTTAGATGTGGCGCTTGTTAATAAGTTACAACGACTTGAAGGATGGTGTTTACAGTTAAATTTGTTTCACTAAGTTGAAGCCATTGTCTCATTATTGCATATGCATGTTTTGTGTTGTCTTGGTTTTTTTGATTGTTTTTGTTTGCTTAAGGACAGGAAAATGTTTAAGTATGGGGATTGATAAGTGTAAATTGCTTCATGTTTTAGGGCATAGTTTTATATATATTTAGCTGTTAATTCGATCATTTAGTACGTGTTTAGGTTAGAATTATGTTAGTTTGTTAATTATTTATGTTTTAAGTGTTTTATGGGTTAGTATAAGCTTTTGAGCTTAAATATTATGTTTTGAGGTACCTTGATCTGTTTTCTAGTTCAGGGTCAATATTAAAAAATGAAGGAGTTTCGGAAGACATCCAGGCTGAAACAACGACCCAGGCCATGATCATGATAGAAGCACCATATTTAGTCCATGATGCCACGATCGTGACAGAAGGCTTAGATGTAGGCCATGATCGTGGCCTGCAATGGACAGACACGTAGACGCTTACGAACTTTATGTTTTGAGGGATTTTTAAACCTTTCAAACCCCCAAAAAGTCCTAGTTCAACCCTAAACACAAAAGAACATAAATAGAACAAGAAGGAGAGGAAGAAAGAGCTTTTGCATCAGCCACTTTCAGAGAAACCCTAGAAAGAATTATCGAGAGATAAAGAAAGAGAAGAAGGAAGAGAGAAGAGGAGAAGAAGCCGACTCGATGTACTTCCCACATCAAGAGTTTTTTGACATTACTACCTACCGTCGTCTATTCAATTTTGTTTTTTCTACTATTTTCAGTTTTATTATTGTATAGAATTGAAATAACAGTTGATGATAGGATTTTCAGATGTTGATGTTAATTCTAAACTCACCTTCAGGGTTTTATCTTTGATTTAATAAAATCTGATTCTTTATGTATTATTTGGATTTATTGTGATTTAATTTCTGCAATTACATAATTCAGTGATAAACCGAGAGGGCGAATCGAATGAAAATAATTAAATTGGGCTAACGAGAGTTAGGTGATTTAATAGAACAAGAATTAAATCAGAACGGTAAATTATGTGAGAGAGATCTTGCATAGGTTTCCGATAGTTTATTAGACAACTTCATATCTAATTAGGGTTTTAGATAGGTTGTTAATTGAGAAATTACAACTCCCATAATTTGGTTAGGGATTATAAATTAAGGTTAATGTTTATAACTTGAGAGAGAGTAATCAACTCTAGGATCTTTTAGAACCAATAATCCAATAATTCATAATCAATTAGATTAGAGTTAAAAACAAGTAAAATTCCCTTTCTCTCAATTAGTAATTCCTTAGGTTGAGTCTTGAATGTGTGTTACAACTGCTAAATTGTTAATTTTTTGTGATTGATTCTCGAATTGATTAAATTGAATTCTTGTTTTAGTTTTGCTACATTTTGAATTTCTGCGATTTGTTTTGGCCTTACATTTTAAGATTAGATTATCCTTCCTCATGGAATCGACACCTTAGGTACTATGCGAATGACCTGTGCACTTGCAGATTATCGAGGTTAATCAATTAAAACTTATACACATCAACAACCCGATCATTATCCAAAAATAAGTTAGTAAGAGAACAACATGACTTGAATTTTGAGAATAATCACGTTTGCAAAGCTTGTTTAAAAGGAAAACAAATCAGAAGTAGCTTCCCTCTAAAAAATATTGTTTCTACTAACCAACTGCTTGAACTTATACATATGGATTTATTTGGTCCTACTAGGACTCAAAGCTTCTGTGGTAAACATTACGGCTTTGTTATAGTAGATGACTATTTTAGATTTACGTAAGTATATTTTCTATCAAATAAGGACGATACTTTTGAAATCCTTAACAAATTTTGCAAAAAAATTTATATTGAAAAACGATATTGCAATACATCAATTCAGAGCGATCATGGAGGAGAATTTGATAACAAAAAATTTGAAAATTTTCATAATGAAAATGGGATAACTCATAATTTTTCATGCCTAATGACTCCTTAATAAAATGGAGTTGTTGAGCCAAAAAATAGGACTTTCATTGATATAGCCAGGAAAATCTTGTATGAAAGTGGTCTACCTCATGGTTATTGAACAGAAGCTATATCTGCTACTTGTTACATACTTAACAGGTGCCTTATAAGACCTATTCTCAAAAAGACCCCCTATGAGTTGTGGAAAGGAAGAAAATAATGTTGCTTACTTTTGAGCATTTAGCTGCAAGTGTTTCTTATTAAATAATGGAAAGGATAACCTTGAAAATTTGATGCGAGATCAAATGAAGTTATTTTTTTATGTTACAGTGCCACCAATAAAGGATTCAGAGTTTATAATAAAAGAACAAAGAGGATAGAATAATCAATACATGTGGTATTTGACAAAGCACTAACCTTAACAACAGTAGCTGATTCAAATGATGAAGACCATCCTTTGGTTTCTAAAAATACATCACATAATCAAACTAAACCTATAGTATCTTTGGAATCACAAAATTAAGAAGGTCTTTTTGAAGCCAGGATGGAGCAGGCTCCTTCATCTCAATAGGAACTTATGCAATGAAGAACACCAAGAGAATGGAGAGGTCAAGATACATATCAGTACATTCTTGGAGACCGTTCTGAAAGTCTAAGAACCAGATCTTCCTTTATAAACAATTATGTTACCCTCATGTCACAATTAGAACCAAATACTATTGAAGAGGCTTTTACTGATGAAAATTGGGTTTCAGTTATGAAAGACAAACTAAATTAGTTTGATAAAAACAAAGTTTGCTTATCCATAAAACAATTTAATCATTATAACTTGTTGGGTATTTAGAAACATACTTGATGAAAACGGTAAGGTGGTAAGGAAAAAATCTAGACTTATAGCTCAAGGTTGTAATCAACAGGAAGGTATTGATTTTGATGAAACTAATGTATCTGTTGCTAGATTAGAATCAATTACTGTTTTACTTGCCTTTGCATGCTATACAAATTTTGAATTATTCCAAATATATGTTAAAAGTTCCTTCTTAAATGTATATATTAACGAAGAAGTGTTTGTTAAGCAATCTCCAGGTTTTGAATATGAAAACCATCCTGATTATGTGATGAAGTTGACTAAAGCTCTGTATAGTCTAAACTAGGCTCCTCGAGCATAGTATGAGAGGTTAAGTAATTTTCTAATTAAGAATAACTTCGAAAAAGGAAAGGTAAATAAAACTTTATTTATTAAGAAAAAGGAGAACGATTTACTCATAGTGCAAATATATGTTGATGACATAATATTTGGTGCTATTAATCAATCCTTCTATGAAGAATTCTCAGCTTTAATGCAGGGGGAGTTTGAAATGAATATGATAAGAGAACTATCTTTATTTTAGGCAAATAGAAAAAGGAATCTTCATTAGCCAAGACAAATACACAAAGGAACTCATTAAGAAATGTCATTTTAAGAATGTCAAACCGATGGGTACTCCTATATATTATAGAACTAAACTTGATAAGGATGAAGAAGGCAAGGCTATGGATGGGACAAAGTATAGAGGAATGATTGGATCATTACTATACCTCACAAGCTTAAGACCATATATTATGTTTAATACGTGTCTTTGCATACGAGAGCCACTTCAAACAATCAAAAGGATCTTTCGCTATCTTAGTGGAACTATGGACTTTGGATTATGGTATCCAAAAATTGATTCTTTTAACATAGTTGACTTTTGTGATGTAGATTATGTAGGTGATAAAGTTGATAGGAAAAGCACAAGTAGTCATTGTCAATTTCTTGGAGGATGTTTAGTTTCTTGGTCTTGAAAGAAATAAAACTGTACAGCATTTTCAACATCTGAAGCAAAATATATAGCAACTTCCAGCTGTTGAGCTGTTGAACTCAAATCTTATGGATGAAGCATCAACTTTAGGATTTTTTCTTTAAATTTTTATCATATTCCTATACTATGTGACAACACAAGTGCAATAAATCTTTCTAAAAATCCTGTGCATTATTCTAGGACTAAGCATAAAGAAATCAAACATCATTTTCTTAGCGATCATGTTTTAGAAGGAACTATTGATCTTTTGCATGTTAAAACTAAAAATCAAGTAGATGATATCTTTACTAAGCCACTTTCTAAAGATAGATTATGTTTGTTAAGAAAAGAGCTTGGTATGTATAGATTTTTTGATATTAACTCTAGATGAAGATTTTATGCTACTTCCCTTTGCAGCTATTAACAGGCTCCTTCTAGTCTTTTAATGCCTATTTTTTCTCTTACATATTTGTGCATTTTTTTCTTACTTCATGATTGTTTTTCTCTTTTTGATAATGACAAAGAGGGAGAGTTAATGATATATTTGCATCTATGATATATTTTCGTTGATATATTTGCCTTTGATGATATATATCTATGATATTTTGCTAACTTTTGAAATTTTGTTGAAACTATATTTGTGAAGTTTAAATTTGTGATATGTATAAACGAAAGGATCCTATTATAAGAAAGGCTCCTTCTAATCATGATTATGAGTAAGAACATATAAAGTTTACAGGTATCTTTCGAAACCTTTTTTATTTGAATTTTGAAAATATATCTATTATTATTTGTCATCATAAAAAAGGGGTAGATTGATAGCTTAAGGTTTATTATTGATGATTTTGATGATAACTCTATAATATTTCAAAATTCAAATTGGATTTATTTCCTTGTATAGGTAATGATATAATTCTTAAAAGGAAATGATAACATAGGATAAATGCTTCCATCTTATAGAAACCTTCTTAATGAACTTACCTTATTAGAAATGATTCCATAACATCCGGAAGAATCTTACTAACTCAAACAATTAGATCTGGAAATTTCGACAAAAATTTTCTTTTAACGTCTGAATATTGGAAGATTCTAGCAGAGATGATATTGATGATTCATTAAATACAAAGTCAACTAAGTATTAAAATGAAGTAACAACTTTAAGAAAAAGCCTACTTAAGGAAGATTCACTGCATTTGCAAAACACACATAACAACACACAAATTCACGAAATAATTCAACATCATCAATATTCTAAAATGTCATATCTATATCAAACTCTTTATACCTTAAAAAGTGAAATCACTCTGTTAAGAGAGATGGTTAAACCCTTTATACATTTTTATTGAGAGCTTGTAAAGGCTTGTTAAACATTACGAGTATGGAAGGTTGAAGAACCTTGAAAAATATGTACTTGTGAGCTTGCAAAGGCTCGTCAAAATTTACTACTTGGAGTTTTATAATGAAGTACTCAAGTTGAATACTTAGGGATTGGATGTAGAATTTGTTATAAGCCGAACTAATATAAATCAACTGTGTCACTCTCTATCTCTTTTAACTTTTAAAATTTTTCATTGTAGTGTGTGTGTTTAATTTACAAGAGGCTCCTTCACTTTTGGAATATGTTCCTTTTGTTTTAATATTGCAAGAGGTTTCTTTCGTTAACAGACTCTTTTCGTTTTTTAACAGGTGCCTTTCGTTTTTAGATGTTAACAAACCCCTTTTGATTTTTAAAAGTTAACAAGCTCTTTTCATTTTTAATAAGCTCCTTTCATTTTTTTTAACAGGCTCTTTCTATTTACAGATTTTTCTGTTGAAATTTAGTAGGTTCTTATTGTTTACATAGATTGATAGTAACTTAACAAAATTTTAAGTCACACACAATTCACCCCCTTCTTGCATTTATTTGCTTTATCAATTACAATAATACTATTGAGATGCAATCTTATAGTTCCCTTACACCCTGCAATAGTAGATATAGTTAGTCAAGCAAGCATATCCCTAAGATAACTTCAAAATGCATGTATGGTTTATCATTTTAAGCTTTATGGTTTTATACTATATAAGGCCAATTCCTCCCATTCGTACATATTAGAGCTATAAGCCTTTAATCTAACTAGTTTAGTTTGAGCACACTAAGTGATTACTAGATGGTTTACTCCGTGAAAGGCCATATGATTAAAAAAAATTATTTCAAGTGACTTAAGCTTATAAGATTATAGGACCATGTCAAGTTTTTATATGAAAGGTTTAACAAGTGGAAGAAGGAGAATATAACCTTGCAGATATAAGTTAAAAGATTAGTTGACCATATTCTTCCTCTTTCCCATAATGAAGTTTTCTTAAATTAACCAAGTCTATAAAGAAAAAAGATGTCTTGTAAGAAAATTAAGGCTTTTATGTTCTTCTTTCCATATACTTTTTCATTATTTTAACTTTATAATTCATTTGTAACCATAATGAATTTGAAAGAAAAAAAATCGTTAAGACCAATATTGCTAAAGAGAAGTGTATGGCCACATTCTCATCTTAAGAGAAAAATAAGTAGAAGGTCATATATAATGAATAAGTTACACTCATCCATATGCCAACACTTACTCTTTCATTACTTCCCCTATCTATTTGCTCCCTCTCCTTCTATTTATATTATTGTTATTAGTAAAGATGTTGTTTATACTAAACTTGTTAGTCCTACTTTTTTAAGGATATCCTTTATCTAAATTGGACTATAAAGAAGAAGGATTTCATTTTCATCAATTTTAGGTTTGGATTACAAGTTATCATAGTGATAATCACCTTTGTTGATAAGCCAAAGGCTGAAACACAAAATTGAAATTCTTTTTTATATACTTTAAGTGATTTTTGGATTTGGTGAGCACGTTTTCTTTTATTGCTTTCCTACTTTATGTATGTCTTTTTAATTGATCCTTTAATCTTTATAAGCTTTTAGAAAGTTTATTATGAACTCTATAAGATGAAGAAACATGGAATAAGATGGAGGAAAACTATCTCGGCTTTTGTGAAAAGTATGAAAGGTTTAAAGAGGATAAGATGCTAATTGAAAAGGAGCAAAACTAGTTAATCATTATATAGGAGAAGGAAATTGAAGGCTTGAAGGTAGAAGTTGCTAACTTAAAGTAAGCCCTAGATGGCAATGGGTCGGACCGGACGAGGCCATAGCTGGAGTCTAGGCTATAGCTAGGCTAACCTGATATTTTATTTTAATAAATGAAAATTTTCAAAATGACGTCATTTTCGGGCTCGAGGCCTAGTCAACCCAGGTATGACCTAATGTCAAGCCTAAGAGGACTAACCATAGCAGTATAAGGATGACAATTTTAAGTATGATAGTATTCATCTCTATTATAGTTTCAAAACCTTTTAAAATTAAAACTACAATAATTTTATCAATCCTAATGCTTCGAGACTTGTCGTAAGTTAGCTTCTAAAAAGCATTATGACATATCTTGTACAAATATAGATATTTTTATACCTCTTCAGAGTTTGAGTACCTATAGAATAAAGATCATGATGAGTTCTTGGGGATAGATTTTGCACAAATGGTGCTATAGTTATTGGTAGGTGATAGCAACCTCTGTGCACTTAGCTTCTCATATAGTCCTATATTTTCATTCTTTCCCTTTAATTTTAGAACGTGCAATTTTTATGGATGTTTAGGGCCTTTTATGTGTATAGATAATTTGTATATTCTTTTAGTGGATTTTTTAATATTAATGCCTATTTCTCTCCAATTTCTTGTATATTTCTACTTTAAAGGATGGTGATGACTTGTAACTTTTTGCATGCATATCATAATGCTCTAATTATACACAAAGATGTTTTGTAATGCATTTTTCCTTTAAATTTTGAATATAGATGCCTATCCTTGCATCTTTTTAAGTTAAAATTGTTGAGTTTAGTCTCTTGAACATGAGAATTTTGAGTTTATATACTTTTAAGCTAAACTAGAAAGCAAAGACATTTAAACGTGTAACATTTCTATTTTACAAGTTTAAGTTAAGATAGGTAGTTGAGAAGAACTTTCTTTGACTTAATTCTTTATATCGTAATTTTTTAAGTTACAAAGGAATATAAGGAGATTCTCTTAATTTTAATATTTTTTAGTTTATTAATTTTTAAATTTTGTCAAAGAGTTTGAGATAATTCATTTACATTTGAGACTTTTTATCATGTAGATTTCTATTTAAAGTCAAGGAGTTAAAGAGATTTCTATTAGACCTAAGAATTTTTAGCATATTAGTTTTCAAATTATGCAAGGAGCTTAGTCTCCTAAAACTTAGTGACGTTTTAGTTTGTATGTTTTTTTGCTTAAATCAAGGAGTTAAAGAGATTTATCTTTGACTTTATGATCTAATGGCCTGCAATTTTTTAAAGTTAAGTTAAAGAGTAAAGGAAACTTTTCAAGAACTTAAAAAATTTTAGCTTGCAAGTTTTTTAAGTTAAGCAAATATCAACTTTCGTTAAAAAGGTTGCAGACTCTAAAACGACATCATTTTCAGCACGTGGCACTACACGACGTCAATTTGAAGTTCGATGTTAGGATTTGTAACCGAAGTTGATGGTAAACGGACAAGTATTGTTGATAGTTTTTAAAAGTAGGGATATCCCAGATTGTGTAAACTATATGCAGAATCTTTTCTCTTGGATCACATCGATGACAATTTTTTGCAAGGATTATATTAGTCATTTTGGGCTTGGAGCTTTTTGCCTTTTTGTCATTGCTTAAAGAAAACCTTCCTGTGATTAATCTCTGGTCCTTCTCTTCAGCGGACGTGAACAGTATCAGAAATTGGCTGATAACTTAGCACTTGTAATCGACTATGAGTTCGAAGAGGAAATAAATGAACAATTGAAAACAGATCAACCTTCACAAGTTTTCCATACATGTCCATTCTGTTTTTGTTTTCTGGTATATAGCTGCAGAATGCAAAATTTGTTTCTTATAAATAGCAAGATTTGGGAGGTTTTAAAGAATACTTGATACTTAGATACGTTGACTGGCCTTATAAATTCCTATGTGCTTGGTTTTCCAAAGTGATTATTTTTCGGATACAAAACAATCTTCCGTATATGCATAAGAATGGAATCATAAGATAATATTGCTACTGCTACGAGGCTTTAGCATGCAATAAGTAACAAGAATGCTGTAGGTAATGCAACAGCTGCCCAGATTCTGAACCTTCCTTGTTTCTGTCGCAATGAAATTCCTCCATTCTGTAAAGCAGAAAAGGCAAGCAATCGTTCATCTCTCTATAATTTATGGTGACAAGTATCTCGTTGGAACTTAATATTCATACCATTATGGAGAACTTACATGTGTTGGAGATGGTGCAGGGGCAGTGTCTTCAGATTCTGTCACTGTAGGTGGGGCCGGAGGGCTGGGGGGAATTGGAGCAGGAGCTGGCGAGTGATGATGCTTCTTGTGTTTGTGCTTTCTTTTCTTCTTGTGCTTAGCTGGAGCTGGTGCAGGAGAAGGAACTAATGCAGGTGATGAGGCTGGTGGTAGATGAATAGGGGCTGGGGCTGGGGCTGGAGGTGCCTTCGCCGGTGCTTCTGCTGGTGCAGTTGCTGGCGTCTCTTTCGCAGGGGATGGTGTTGGAGATGTTTGGGGCGGAGCAGGGGACATTCGTGGCGATGGTACCGCCGGAGGTTGTGTAGTTGGAGCCGGTGGTAATGCTGGTGATTGACTGGGTGGAGTTTGTGGAGGTGGGACGGTTGGACTAGTAGCTGGGGCTACTTTAGGAGATGGCGAGGATATAGGAGTGGAAGTAGGTGGTGGTGTTACTACAGTTGATGGCGATTGTGTTGGTGTTGTTGGTACAGTGGAAGCCGGTGATTGAGAAGGTGCGACACGTGTGGTTGTAGGTGGAGGTGTTGTGGGCAAAGTAACTGGTGATAATGCCGGCGCTTGTCCATTGGTTATAGTTAACGGAATGGCAAGGGAAGCCAAGAAGAAAGCCCAGAACTTCGAAGCCATTTTTGTTGTGAAGAAAACTAGGAGAAGGAAATTCATATATAGTTGTTTGCTGTGCAAAAATGATGGGTAACAAGTTGGAAGGAGAAATGTAGACTTCATCGGAATGCTACATCCCTTCTACTGATTTATGTTTAAGTTTAATTAATGGAATTGTAGGTTGGAAGTTGGTAAAGAATCTCCTAAAAATTTGTTGGTGTTCTACGTTATCAGAGATGTCATGGTAAAAGGTAGTATTTACAGGCATATCTTCAAGTTCAATCTGCCTTGTCATGCCCGAATGACCAGAAAACCTCTTGTTGTTAGACAGAGAACAAATAGAAGTTTAGTCCCTGGAAACTTCAAGAGATTGTGGCCTTTCTTTTTCTTGAAGAAGCAAAGAAGTCCAAGGCCAGTTTGCTTCTAACCTCGTCTATTGTTTAATGATACAATAATTACTGGTGCCAAATTGAGTGGATAGAGAGGTATTAGTTGCGGACGGCATTGCTAAAAAACCTAGTAGACTCTTACTTGACCATGACGTTTATCCTAACGCAACCTGCACATTGGTAACTTGTCTATGTCAAAATAAAATAAGATAAAATTAAGCTTAGGAATCCCCACATGGGAAGACGGGAAGGTTTTTCTTCTCTTTTAAGTTTGAATTTAGGTTGTGGAGGCACATCTTCGTTCTGCTTTTGCCCTCGTAACTTCTACACGTTGTGATTCCAATACCCCTCTTTAAATTGTCTGGTTTATCTCTTTGTCTATCGCGAGGATATCTCATTTTATTAACAAAAACAAACAAATGTCTTGTATACAAGCAGCACGAACCAAAAACTAAGCAAGTAATTGTAACTGCTATACTAATTACTAATTATTCTTAAGGTTCAATGCATTCTCAAACTAGCTAAACATGTGAATTTGGTTATTATATAAATATAATTAAAAATGCAAAACCAAATAACTTTTCTTTTTGTTCCTCCCTAACACCTTGCAGTCAATCAGTTTGCACTTTGTTCCGAAAAATATGAATCTTGAGAAAGTGTGCAGTAACAATATAATACATTTTAACATTTCTACCCTTGAATATTTCCTGCCTTCTCTCTTCTGCTTTCACATTTCTACCCTAAATATTTCCTTTTCTGGAAATAAACATCCCGCCGTCCTCACCGGTGCTTCTGTACACAACCAGGCTGAGGTTCTCCTTCCATGGAGGGCCTTTCCAAGGCCAAGAATGGGATTCCAGATAGTGGGGAGTCTTCAAATTTATCCCTTGAAGAATTCCCTATGCTCTCATGAGAGTGTTGTAATTAATTAAACTTAATTGAACGAAAGAGAAGAGGACAAATAGTATTGTACTTTATGGTAGTTGAAAGTTGTGGTGTTGTAATAGATGTGGTGTTGGCTTGCTAAGAATCACATAATTTGTATTGTTTAGAATTAGTTTGTTGATCTATAAATAGAGCAATGCTCAGTTGTATTAGCATCAAGTAGAAGCAGATTGAGAGAAGAGTTAAGTTGAGTAACTCTTGAGTGTTTGGAGTGTTTGAGTAGCAATACTAAGTTTTGAGTTTTTGAAGAAAGAGTTATTTTGTGTGTTTAATTTCCAACAAAGTGGTATCAGAGGGTTTTTTGTTGGAGTTATATACACTATAAGATATCAAATCGAAGCTCTCGACGTAAGGAATCTAACGCCGCTGGAATCACCCCAATCGGAGGTCCAATGCGCCGACACGTTCCACTGGAAAGTTTCTGCCTGAAACTGAGTCAAACCGAGTTGGAGCCGAGTTGACTAAGCCGTCAAGCGTTGACTGAGCCGTATGAGCCGTCAAACCTATTGACCGAGCCGTTTGACCGAGCCATTAAGTTTGTTGACCGAGCCGTTGACTTTGACTTTTTGACCAAAATTTTAAAAATTTTGACCAAGTCTTTCTTAAAGTTTTTCGACGTTCCGAATCCAACTGCGTAGTCAGAATTTTCAAATTCTTGCTATATTGAGTGATATGGCAAATAGTGTGGCATCTTTCCAAGTTCCAACACTCAACAACAACAATTACGACAACTAGAGTATTAAAATAAAGGCCCTCCTTGGAGCACACGATATTTGGGATATTGTAAAAAATGGTTATAGCGAGCCAGAGAATGAAGATGCTCTTAACCCAACTCAAAAGTCAGCATTAAAGGAATCAAGAAAGAGAGACAAGAAAGCTCT